>CAJQZP010000975.1:6030000-6630000 GCA_907164705.1 Parnassius apollo
GCTGGCATTCTCCGCTGCACTTTCTACCCTGTCAGTGATAGCTGATAATAAATGCGTTGGGCGATATCAAACAAAATATCATTGGATATAATAATTTTAAAACAATTTTGATTACAATTATTATGAAATATCTGTGGCAGAATTCATAATGAAGGTTTCCGCAGTATAATCAAAGTAACCAACATAGCTCAACAAACAAACAGTAAACAAGAAGTGGCAACAGGCCGGCTATATAGATCGAAAACCCGGTAATCGATGAAGAAGAAAGGTTCTTGAATGACAGCCTGGAATCATAATCATAAGCTAAGAGTGAGTCAGCCCGCGACAAGACTGAATGACGACCGGATAGGGAAGGAAGTCAATAGATGTCTAGTTTCTGGATGTTAGCGCTGTTAGTCTATGCGACTCTTACAGCTTCGTCTGACTCAGGGCTAATCTAATTAAAAAGGGGAAATGCAATGCGGTGAGGATGATGATGAATGGTTTATGATTTGGTATTGTTACCATTCATCATGTCGCCTTGTTAGGCGTTTTTGAGCTATCTAACCGCAGTCCGAGGGGGGAGTGCGGACCCCCGTCTCTGACTGCTCAGCTCGTGTCGGTCGATGGTCTGGGCGGTGAGAACCGCCCAGGAACGCGGGTGTACGGTGTGTGCGCGGTGTGAGCTGGAACGCGCCGTGCCCGTCTACGGGTGCGACGCGCCCCATTCGTAATCCTAATAATGTTTGTCCCATTTAGTGTGGGTGTAGTGTCATTGTGTGATGTGCCTGCGACGATTGGGTCGACTGGATCGGGCGGTTGTGGTGGTTCTATTAATACATTTAGCGGTCTACGGAGATAGTGCGCGACGTTTGCTATCGGAACGTAGTTAGCTGCGATTGTCGCTAGCGGGTTAGGGTGGGTTTCTACTCTATCGAAGTAGCGTTGAGACATCTCCTTATTCGTAGATAGAGGGTAATTCACAATCATTGTGCAAATCAGAGTTCCGTTGATACCACCGCGCACCGGAGTCAATAGATGCCGGAGTCAATAGATAGGGTGGCTCGGGACTTATATTCGGCAGTACACTTGTAAGGACAGAAAAAAGTTTTTATTTTAGAACAGAAAATAATAGGGAATTCGTCCCTGGTCTGGGAATAGTCGCCTGGATGAATGCCATAAATGAGAGCTCGACTTCGGAATCATACGACATTATGGCTAAAGTGACGATGAATTCTAATTAAAATAAAATATACCATAGCAAAATAATGCCTATCTCCAATGACTATGTGGCACAAATGTTAAAGGTTAGGGTTATCAATTTTTCCACATCAAAAAATAGCACTATTTTAAAAATCAAACTTATGTTTCTTCTTGAAAGTAATATTTATATCTCTGAATAATAATACAGTATCAGTTACTAGAGTTGCGGGAGGATAAAAAATTTACTACTCACGGAACTGTGCATTTTTTTTTCGATATTGACAAAAATCGAACTCGGAGAGACAACGGTTGGGAACAATTGGCAACGTAAATCAATCACGATAAAACTTAACAGCATAATGGAATAAGATGTTGGTGCTACCAACGGTTGCTATAACTATTTTTACATTAGTGACTTATTCAACTATACAACTAATTTTAGCAGGATGAAAAAGGTATTGCAAAAGGCGTTTTATAAAAAAAAGTTTTATTAAGAAGTCTCTGTCTGCCTACCTACTATATCTAAGATAATTTATGACGAACGACACTCATACGAAGAATTGACTAGTATCTGGTATTTTCGAAGTAAATGAGTTCATAACTTTATTCTATTTCAACTAAAATTTGTTCTTCTTTTTGGTTGGAAACGGGAAAAAAGAATTAGATTTACTTCTTTCACTCCCAATAATGTCTACACTAAAGAAAATAAATCAAAATCGCTACGAATTTCTAGCGATTTCTTTATCTTATAAAGTAGTATAAGTAACATAACTGCTATAAAACTTGTAAACAGGGGTATTCGAATGCTTAATGTCAACATATTAACTTCCATAGAATTAATACGAGCTTAGTCAATCATGTCAAAGAAGTACCGGAGTGGCTAATGTTTTATATATCTAAACCGAACTTTAAATGCATATTTTTGTTAAAAGTATCAAATTCTTTTGTTAAATTGTAATCATGTATTACCAGCATTACTGACTGCAGGGAAGTAGTTTTGAATTCGATCATCCGGAAGGCACTTTAATATTAAAAACCAAGTAGTTAATTTAAAGTCACAAAAATTTTACCGATTCAAAAAGCAACAGGCGTGTAGTGTAACATCAGAAATTTTAATTAAAAAAATTACAACTTACTGCGACATGTTAATGTGTGCGATTTAATGCAATAACTCCTGCTAAGGAATAGAGCGAGCGGTAGCAATAACGACAACAAAATATTGAGAATGTTTTCAAGTAGCGGGGCTGTCACCCTGGTAGTCTTCCTAGGATTAATAAAATATTATAGGTTCCCTACTAAAAGCTTCTAAGAGCCTTGGTATTCTCGGGGTTAAGTGCTCGGTGTAAATTTCACGCTACGCAAGTAACCCGGGATCGATCCCCACAAGCACCAATTAAATTGTTAATTGCCATTATAAGTGCTGATTTACCTCGTGCTCGGTGAGGAAGTAAAACATCGTGAGGAAACCTACATGTCTAAGAAATAAGAAAAAAAATTTTGGATGGAAATATGGAGATCTCCTGCCGGGCAAGGTGTTCTGCTCGGGGAGCGGCCGACGCTACGAGTGATAGGTTTTTTTCCGCCCGAAGCAAATATGGGCAACCCTCCGGAAAGCGGGGGAGGGAGGTGGGGAATGCTTATAGCATACCACGCAGTCGGCTGCGTGGTTATGTGGAGACTTTTGTGTGAGACCCACTAAACCCCACCTTTATGGATTGGCTTACCGATCTGACAAGAGATCCCTAAGCTGTATACGGACGCGACCCTCCTTGGCAGAAAGGAGGGCACAGAGTGGTAGTTCGGAACTATTCTATATATACTGTTTTACTTCAGAACTTTGATAGCGCGATTTGTCTCTTAGAAGCTTTTGGTTTCGATGTGTTACACTTGTGACGCGACTTCAGTCCCGCAATAAATATTTCGAAGATATTGAAGTTTGCCACCACGCATTAGGGCAGCGAGATAGACATTTTAACATAACATAATCACTCACACCTGTCACCCAGAGGGGTAGGTAGAGACTACAGACTTCCATTTGGCACGATCCTGACACACCGCTTTCGCCTCCTTCACATCCATATACCTACGCATACATGCTCGTCGGTTAAGGGTACTGCTAATTTGGCCCGTTTTTAATAAATCGCCAATTTGGTCGATAAATTTTAGCCTAGGACGTCCCTTTCCGACTCTGCCATTCACTTCTGCAACATAAATTTTCTTTGTCACTCTTTCCTTATTATTTCTTTCCACATGACCAAACCACCGAAGCATTCCTTTCTTAATCCTGGTCACAACATCATCTTGCAAACCACACTGTTCTCTTATCACACAATTTCTCACCCTGTCATTCAGATTGAGCCCTAACATACTCCTTAACAACCGCATTTCTACTGCGTTCATTCTACTCTCGTGCTTCTTCTGCCACACCCAACTTTCACTACCATACGTCAAAGTAGGGACCATCAAAGCATTGTGAATTGCCATACGTGCCTTTTTTGACACATTTTGACTCTTTACAATAGAGTTTAGGGCCCCATTTACTCTACTTATTTCCTGCATTCACTCGTGGTTCTATATCCATATCACATCTCCCATCCCTGCTTAATACGCAACCCAGATATACAAACTCATCTACTTGCTCGATCAACTCCCCTTCTATTCTTATTTCACATATCGTCTTACTTTCTTTTCCTTCAAAAACCATAACTTTGGTCTTACTTGCGTTCACTTTCATACCCCTTTCTTTTTAATGATCTGTTCATTAATGTAACCATCATTTGCAACTCGGCCGCCGACGACGCAAGAATAACTTGATCATCGGCGTACAAAAGGCATTTTCTTGCTCAAAAACCATCTCAGATATGATAGGATGCCTGTTTCCAGCAGTGAGACATATATATCTTTAACTTTTTCCTGGCTTGTATAACTTCAACTTTAACTTATTTAATATTCATTCTAAGGGCGGATTCGACCAAAGTTAGTATAAGTCTTATCCTGCGTATAAAATCACTAATTACTCTAGAGTTAGAGAACTTTTCGTTTTACCAAATCTTAACCCGGGTATAACAGACTATCCGAGAGTAAATCGCTATACTGCCAAAATTCATGGAGTAAACAAGTTATCCCAGAGTATTTTAATGGCGACCGCTACATTTTGACAGCTGTTTTCGTATGCTTTGTTGTAAAAGTAGGAAATTTTATCGTTGTGCATTTATAATTTCTTGTACTTTTGTGATAATAGTAGGCTTTATTTTTTTAAATAATGCAACGTTTACGAAATATGATCGAAGATTCTGACAGTGATGAAGAATACATTCCAAGGCGTCCACGATGGATAAGAGAAAGGAACAATTATTTCGATAACTATGATGACCGTGACTTCGTAATAAGGTTTCGATTGTCCAAAGAAGCTACTTTGTGTCTTTTATCCAAAATCGAGCATCAACTGGAATATACATCAAACCGGTATGTACCTACACACCTTTCACTATATATTTGTCTACATAAACAATGGTACAGACACACCTACCTAGATATATTTTTTTAAAGCTATGTGTGTTGCTCGAAGACTTAAAACTAAAATATTATAGTAAGTAGTAGCAGTAGTAGTAGTTAGTACCTATGTTATCTAAAGTTCCTTTTTCTTTCAGAAATTTTTCAATATCTCCAGTAAATCAGTTGTTGGCCACTTTGAGATATTATGCAACAAACTGGACACAAACAAGCATTGGAGACTACTGTGGTCTAAGTACACCGACAGCAAACAAAATTGTACACAGAGTTAGTGCTGCAATAGCTGCATTACATACAGAATACATAAAATTTCCTGAATCGCCTCAAGAAATAAGATATGAACAAGATAAATTTTACCAAATAGCTCGTTTTCCAAGAGTAGTTGGAGCCATGGACTGTACACACGTTCGCCTCACATTCGTACCCTTAAGACTGGAAGTAGGTGGAGAACAAGCAGAGACATTTAGAAACAGAAAAGGATACTACTCCATTAATGTGCAAACAATATGTAATGCCAATTTAGAAATAACCGACATAGTCGCAAGATGGCCAGGTTCAACTCATGACAGTACTATATTTAATAATAGCGTTCGAAAAGCACATTTTGAGACTGGTCGCTATGGTAATGCATTATTATTGGTGGAAAGAGGATATGCTGCAAAGAGTTACACTATGACTCCATTAGAAAATCCAAGGACACCAGCTGAACAACTGTACAATGAGTCACAAATTCGTACTAGAAATCCTATAGAAAGGTGCTATGGTGTATGGAAAAGAAGATTTCCAGTGTTGGCACTTGGGATGCGAGTAAAATTAGATAAAGCACTAACTGTTATCATAGCCACAGCAGTACTTCACAACATGTTGCGCAGACGAGGAGAACAACTTCCACCTGATGACCCAGAAGTGCTATTGCCAGCTCCATGGGATGAACTTATACAACTTGGCCAAATGCAAAGCTCGGAATCAGCACAGCAATCTACTGGCCAGTTAGCACGCAATTCGTTAATAAGTAATTATTTTTATAGTTTATTGTAGCTATGGAATGTAGATTGCAGTGATTCTTAATTTTATTAATCCAAATTTGAAAAAAAAGTATAAAATAAAACATTGAAATAAATAAATTTAATATTTTATTGTTTATTGTTGAATTTCTTTTTCTTTAATCTTAAATCTAATAATAAAATACGGGTCTTTAATTTTTCTTGTTTTAATTGTTCCCTTTTTATTTGTAAATCCAGATTGTGAACTTCATTTGAATGAAGTAGCTCCTTCTCAGCAACACTCTTCTGAAAATCAATTGCTTCCATTTTCTTATCATGCAATTTCTGCAATGATGATGAAGGAGCTACATATGTAGGTCGCCTTCTTGAAACCCAAGATTTTTGTAGTTTTCCTTCTTGCTCATTGTTGTCATACTGAAGAGGTTTTGCAACAGGAGTTCTTAACATTTCGGGAGTATAATCACTCCAATCCTAAAACAAAGATTTATATTAAAAATGTTAACAACATAATGCCCATATAATATTTCATCTCACAAAAAACATTTAAATGATAAAATTAAAAACAAGTCTACTACAATGTTGGAACACAAATTATAGGCAAGTCTGGCTTTATTTGACAGGGCAGGTTGCAGTATGGCAAGAATAGAAGATATATAGAAGTATGCACATTTGTTAAAAAGAATATGCACCTTTTTTCAATATACACCCGGCCTCATTTTTTACATCCTATTAAAAAATTAGCTCCACCTATCACAAAATTACAAACAGTTAAATCAGGACCCCATGGTATGTGTGTAAAAATTTATAATAAAATTCTCAAATGTCTACAAAAAGAAGAATCGTTGTATAAATTCCAAAGAGAGCTTAAAAATATTTAATTGAAAAAAGTTTCTATTCGTCGTCAGAGTTTTTCTGGTGAAAAATAATAATTGTTTAATTTGAATATGTATACCTTTTTAATATCCTTGTAAATATTGCAAATGTTTAGAGTCTGAAAATGACAGACTTGGCTTTACCTACTCTGAACTATTTATTGTAATGGAGTCAAGATACTTATGTTTAGCAAGTTATAACAAAACATAGCATATATTTACTATATACTATGGGTGCTTCAGATGTATAATGTTTAGAGCTACAGAAACTAATTTACCTGCATTAATACTTCGTTCGAGTCGATCCCAGTCTTTTGAATTTCATTAAGTTCAGTCTCAAGATCTGTAACCAAATTTTAAAGGTATAACAATTTTGTATGTTTTCTCTAGAGTCCTTGACTAAGCTGTAAGATACTAACCTTTATTACATAATTCTGGCTCCTCAGGCAAAATAACTTGAACCTCAGCAAAATTATGCCTCTCTAAGCTATCTGGGGCAACACTGTCACTGTCAAAATGGTTGAAAAGCCCAACAGCACTTGTTTTAATTAATGATATGATTTTGGAATCTAGAGGATCTTCTTTCTTTGGATTTGTTGGTCCACCACCTAAAATAGACAAAATTATTAAAGTAAAAGTATTTAAAGTATGCCATTTCTCACATTTTCAAAATATTTCTAACATAAATAATAATCCCATTATGTAGGAGACAAAGGAAATAAATCACTTAATCAGACCGCAGCATTGTACTATCAAGTGCTTAATAATAATGGTACATTAAACACCTAAAGATCTTTGGGATAAGCATGTTCCCAGTAGTGGCTAACACTATATAAATGTATGTAGGCATATCTCAGTCCGCTGCTCCTCCAGTTATAAGCTCATAGTTACTCCTGTCCATATTTCTAATGTATACCAAAGATTTATAGGTTTTTAGCCTAAATAACTGGATCAACACAAACATTGATAAGGTAAGGCAGGATAAAAACTAACCTGTTTGGATTCTATGCATCCTCCTGTATGACTCCTCCTTTTTGGCCTTTTTTTCATATACTCCCACTCATTTTTTAAATTTTCTGCTGTACGCGAGCAGTGTGTCGTTTGGCTATTGTATTCGTGGGATAAAATTTGCCATTCGGCAAATTTTTGCTTCATCGTAACACCATCTGTTTTTTTATTTTCGATGACACGAAAATGTTTTTCTACGAGTCCTAACAACAAACTCTTTTCCGAAGGTAACCAATTTGGGCTACGTTTTCTTTTTTCTCCAGACATTTTATTTGAAAATATAAGAAATAAGGGTAAGGTTAGAATAATCAACTGACAAGTCTCGTGTTAATTTTAATGTTTGTTCAGTGACAGTGACAGTTGACACTATTATAATCCGGCAAACTTTAAATAGACAGAAAGTCTTGCATTGCGCTATATAAACAAATGTATTTCGATTTTAGTTGGCTTACAAGTTCATTCATTTTTCATTCCCCAACTCTAGAGTAACAATACCCAGTATTGGCTACTCTCCGTTTGTGTTGGAAAAACACAAACCAAATTATCCGAGAGTAAGAACAAGGAGTAAATTTATTCGAGAGTTAGTTACTCTGGAGTAACATTGAATTTGGTCGAATCCGCCCTTTGGCCCTCAACGAAGTAAAAAATTTTTTCTAGTGTTTTTGTTATTGCTCGCTGATTATTTCTAAAAGCATTTTATTCTTAACTATCAAAATATTTGGTATTTTAATTAAATCCAAAAGATAACCTTACTTTTCATTTAGACTACAACAATTTAGAAATATTGTGATCCCTATTTCAGAAGTCCATAAACGTTTTCATGTGTCGTATTTCATTTTATTTAGTTCAGTAATTAATGTTAATATAGTTACATTCTAAATACGTATATCTTTTGGACATACTCGTATATCACTGTGGGACGGAACGTAAAGTAATGAAATAACAGAATAAATGTGTGATAAAGATAGCAATATGACAGTATGAAAGTGAGTGAAAGAGTAAGTATTAAAAATGAGTGAACAATGAGCGAGTGACTGAATGAGAAGTAAGAATGAGGGGAAGCTAGATTTTAAAGACCAAGCACTAGCAAACGGGAAGCCATTGTGACAAGACGATATAGCTGTGAAGAGAAAGAGATTAAAACTTCAAGTCAAACACCAAGCTGTGTTTCATTCTAAACAAACATCCACATCACCTTTCATTTGTATGAGGTCATTTTGCTGTAGCGCTGAGCACGTGGTAAATCATCACTTAAATTACATTGCAGTTAAAAAACTAAGAGTTCCTAGCAGAAACTAAATTCTCTTATAATACAGATCATTACTTTAAGAGGATATAGTAAGTCAGCTCATATTCTAATTTCGCCCCCACTTCCCCGCGCGTCGTATGCTATGTACCGATATGTTTGTAATCACTAATAATGTAAGTAGATAGGTCGTTAGATATTTATTTCATGAGGTTTATCATATTTATGCCTGTTTCTTAACGCCAACCCAGTCGCTTCTTATTTTTATTACGGTTATTTCCCATTTTAATTTTACGTCGTCCTGTTGCGTAATGTATATTCTGATCGTAAGCGACACAACCTCCCCTTCAAAGGCCGAAGCGAAACTGACCGGGCGGCAGGAATCAAGCTTCAAGAAGCCGATAGTTTAGGTAATTTCTTTTTACTGTGAAAATAATGGTATTTTAAAAAAAGTAAATAACATAAGCACTGCTTTATAGTTAGTTCAGTTAGTACGCAAAGTTTTATGATCTTATTTAAAGTATTTTATGAATAACAGCGGTATATTGTTTTTTTTTTTGAGGTAACTTTGGATTTTTTTTCTATCGAGAAAATTTTACGGAATCGTGTTTTCATCTAACATAGTCCTAACATTAATCCTCAACTTTACCATATATTTATTTCAAAATTAATGCTGCAATATTTTCGGCATAACGGAGGATCTCGCTAAGCCATTTGAGATTATATTTCCCCTTAATAATCTGAAGTAAGGTAGTACCCTTGATGCTCACAGCCGAACGAGTGTAACACGACTTAGCAGAATATTACGACAACTCGTAAACAAGAACAATATAGATAACTGTAATTTTTGTAACTGAGTCTCATTATATCAGGCTCTAAAGCTGACGGCCTCCATGTTATTTGGATTAAAATGATTCTAGTTTCGTATTTTTTTAATTTCAATTAAAAATAATACGTTTTGTAAGCGAATCTGATTGTGTTCATTATGGCCTCCTGACCTCTCTAGAGGTTCATCAATGTGAAACTTGCGTTTTTGTATTACAATCGCGATCCCTTGACTGGCTCGTTTGTATAGCGGTCATAAGCTTGACTAAAAAATCTCAGTTACAGTCCGGAGACAGGAAATTGGTGGTATGCTCCCTCATGCAGCAAAAATCATGTAAAGCCGTTGGTCTTGCTATCGCATCGGACTATGAGGGTGAGGAAATAGGAAGCAAACCTCTACTTACGCACACGCTTGTGCACTTTAATTATAATTTGCGCAGACGTTTATTCTCTATTGAGACTGGCCGGCGTGACCGGAGGACATTAATATAATATATATTATTATAACCTGTAACTTAGCGGTCTTCTTGTTCTCTTTCTACTTTCTTTTTTCAACCACATTTGATAACCTACCACTGAACAAAGAAGTAAAAAAAATACATCAACAGGTTTGAAATCTACTTCATATGCTGTTTACCACGTTAGATTCGTTGTAGCATAAGGGCAAGAAGCTCGTCTTATAATTCTATAGAATACCTAATACTTATTTGTTACCGGTACGTAAGGGCAATAACAAATATTAAAACTTTGTATATAAAAACGAATAGGTTTAAATATAATTCTAAAACAACACAACATTCCTAGATATAATTGCATTATTTTTGTGTGTAAATAAAAAATACTTTCATTTGTTACTATGTAATCCTTATTGAATAAAAACATATTCTATTCTATTCTGTCCCACCTGAAGAGGTGAAGCAGCTGTAGCTGGTAAAGTGCATAACAAATCAATGACTTAGCGTAACCAGAAACTACTCGATATATTGATATATTATGGGTGCTGGCGAATTATTCTGCAATTTTTTTTGTACGCAACACGAACGACGAAGCAAACGATTTGGTTCAAATGTGTGGAAAGGAGAGGGAGATGTATCCTGTTAACACTGGCTGTTTACTTTGCGCTTTTGTTCGATACTGGTAATATGAATAATTGGTCACCTGTTTAAAGTGAGGCTGTTATTGCAAATTATAGAAAGAATATAAGTTATAGAAAAGAAAATTATTTAAAAGACAAGAAACTGTTACAGATATGTTTAGAAATAATAATAATAAAAATAAGTAAAGAAACGTAGCATAGATTAAGTTAGCTTGTTTAATGTACACAATAATTACTTTGATTAATTCATTAGTGATTATAAGAAATTCTGAACATAATTGCGATACGATTGTCCGCGGGTGAACTTAATATGTGGTTCCGACAATATATCAGCACTGTGATAACTTTGTTATTGTGGGAATATGGTACATGGCCTTTTTGTTGATGGAAACTTTTTTTAAGATAGATAAGTTTTTCTTATTTGTAAAATTGATGTTCTGCAATTTGTAGCGATAAATGAATATTAGGCCTTTACCAAAAAATTGCGGTATTTTATGAAATAGGTATTGTAACGAGCTAGGAGTTCGAGACAATTAAAAATTGCCGAATGAATTACCAAAATTGATACTTTAATTACAGAAAACTAATTACAACTTAAAACCAAACTAATAACAAAATACAATTGCACTACTGATCACTTTAATTCACAGTTGTATCGCTTCAAAGTATTTCCTTGCATTTCTAATTCAATACTGAACCGGGTCGCTTTTTTTGCGCCCGAAGCAATTGGAAAGGGCTACCCTTTATGTAGGGAGGCGGAAAATGCATTACGCATACCACGATAGCCGGTCTATCGTGGTTATGAGGGACTCACTGCCTACCGGGAGAACCTAAGAGATACCCTCTAAAAACCGCCTTTGGGGACTGGCAACTGGCTGTTTAAGCTTCTTATGCCGTATCGGGAGCAACCCGCTTTTGGGAAAAGAGGGTGTAGGCGGCTACGAGCCGCTGAGGGAGTGCCTACGAAGGCAAATTAATTATGAATAATTATGAATAATAAATAAATAAAAAATAACCGGGTCGCGATCCATACCAGCCTTATATAGGGCCTTAGATAGTTCCAGAACCTTCTACTTTAGAAACATCTAGAATGTTCGAGTACATACCGGTCCCGACTGAATAGGTGTCTATAGTTCTAGAGAGTTTTTCCAGGAAATATCTAGAAGGATCTTGACTTTCCCAGTTCCGCTAGTCGATACTAGATGGCACTATATAGTGGCGCGCAACAGTTATTTGTTTTCTATATATTTTTATTTCTGCTAATCAAAGTAATCCTATGTAATCCCATGCAATCGATGCATTTTTGCCAAAGTAGTGACAGTTTATTCATATCCATCATGTAGAAATCAGCTGGAAGGATGGCAACAAATTCTTCAAAGGCAAACGTATATGTATTTTGTACTACTTCTTGGGTATTTCCGGTGCGCTATTTTGTAGTATCCGCTCCGTAAACGTCCTTGATGATGCGTGCCCCTTGTGCCGCGTTGTTGCCACGACGGTACTCATATTCTATATTTACTCGAATTTTTAAGGTATTCATGATGACGAAAAGGATTCAAATGCGATGAAAATATAAAGTTTGTCAATAAAAAAAAATACTCGTTTTGAAAAAAGAATTTCATATTTTTAAAATAAAATTAATTTGAAATTAGAACTCTTAGCCAAATAAAAATTACATTGATTTAAAACAGCCAGTACCGCAGAACGGCAATTTCCTAGGTAAAGTCCTTCTTAAACAAATACTTGCATTACACATCCAATTACAATTTAAAACTAAAGCAAGTGTAATTTAATAAATTACGAAGCGTAGGTAATAAAATAGTCCAAATTCCCGGGACCACCAGACGTCACTTATTTTCTGACGAACGAAATTTGTAAGATTGAGTAGTGTTAGTTCGCACTATGATCGCATGCCAACCTGCTAGCTTGTCCAAACGGCCATTTTCCAGGTATCAGGTAATCAATGTACGTAAAGACATTACTCACCTCACGTTAATTCTCCCAGCTGATTTTTACGTACATGTTAGATAATATCATTAAAAATTAGTCATCAATGCTCCCAGACACGTTTCGTCGGCAGTATCGTTTTGCAGACGCTTTAAAACTAAAAAATGACTCAATTTCACTTAAATTCTGAAGCTCCAAATCTATATATGTTATCCAGACAACTACTTTAAAATGTTTTACAAGAAGACAGATCGATCTAAGGGGTCAAACATCCCCTATATAATATATACAGTCTTCTTCTTTAGTTCCTTTAAGTTTTAACTTATTTTGCCATTCAATTAAAATGTTATCCTTATAATTTTTTGAGTACACGTCGAGACAAATAAGGAAAAATTTATTGGTAAAATAAAACATAATACCGTCAACTACACTAGACCAAGCTAAATACAATGCAAAACAAATCGTTTTAAACAGAAAGTTTTCTCAGTGCAAACATACACAAACGGACTATATTGAACGATGAACTATCGAACTTTAAGGGAAACTGATGCAATCTGCTGGATCAGTACCGGTACTTCGTGGTAAACTATAGAGAAAGATATAAAGAAATTATTTAGAAACAAATTAAAGTTTTTAATAGAGATTTTTAAAACTTTTAATTTGTTTATGGTTAAAAAAATAGGCTTTTTTTTTCACAATTTAAAAAACACAAGGAACAACATCATACATTATCAACGGCTTCCGAGAACGAAGAACACTCTTGCTTAATTCAATAATGGAAAATGATAGGCAAGTGACAAGTTAAGGCCCATTATACTGTGCTTGAAACTAAATTATAAATGATAGCACTTAGGTCATAGATGATATACACACATATATTGTAGAAGAGGGGGAATTACACCTTATGGTAAGTAATTACCGCCGACCATGAACACCAGGGGAGCAGTCTTGTAGCCGACCTTTTAAAAAGGAGTTTTTTTTTCGGTAAAGGAGTTATGCGAGTACACAGTGGTGGACCGCCAATCATCCAGATGGAATGGATGGTATCGCGAAATTTAGTTTTCTAGAAAATACACACTAATAATTATTTTATTACTTCGATGAAACCATATTTTGGTCTATTTGTCTCTTCAGAATTTGATAGTTAAACAAGCAAGTTTATTTTAAATGTATGTTATGTATAATGTTAATTCCTCACTATAATATTTTGTTATGGGGAGGCGCAGATAAAATAGAAATTATATTTACTTTGTAGAAGAGTATATATAATTATATTTACTTAGTAGTATAGTGTAGCACGAATGGGTCGGCTCGACCTGGAAGGGACCACGCTCTCACAGAATATAAGCGTCAAATAGTAGCTTAATGCTGCTGTGTTCCGTATGGTTAGTGTAGAGAACCAGAGACCCCTTTTAATGGAAACGAGGCATTCCATCATAGTCCTCACGGGTGACAATGCATCTGCATTTTGATTTGTAATCGAGGATAGATGTGGATGTCTATGGACCGCAGGAACCACTTACCATCAGGTGGACTGTGTGCTCGTTTGTCACCCAATCCTATAAAAAAGAGGGCCATATGAACAACGTACACTTAGACAAAATATTAAAGATGTGCTGTAGCTGAACAGGGAATGTGTGTACCCTCGAATGATTTTAACTTGATTTCTTGTCCACAATGTTTACAGTTCACAATGTACACAGTTATGTTTACGCGAACACTACACATTTAAATAAAACTACACCAAACGGTATTCACCAAACGGTATTAGCTGAAGGTCATACAGGTTTACGCACCAACCTCGGCACATCCCGATGAGGAGGTGGAGGAAATGTATGAGGATATTTCCAGAGCCACGCATTCGTCCAAAACCCACTACACGGTGTTGATGGGAGACATCAACGCACAACTAGGCACAAGAGAAAGCGGTGAGCTGAAGTTAGGGAATTTTGGAGTAGGGCAACGGAACCAAAGGGGCCAGCAGCTGGCCGACTTTATGGAGAAAGAGGGACTCCTTATGATGAACTCTTTCTTCCAGAAGCAGCCCCACAGGAAGTGGACTTGGTCGAGCCCCGACGGTCCGACAAAAAATGAGATTGACTCCATTATGACGACCAGACGACAACTGTTCAGTGATGTCTCAGTGATCGCAAGAGTGAAAACTGGCAGCGATCACCCAATGGTTTGAGGCACACTGAACTTAATTGTTAAGTTGGAGAGGTCTCGTCTAATGAAGTCAACGCTCCGTCCCCTCGTGTTCTAATCCAGAATCCCGAAACTTTTCAGCTCGAGTTACGTAACCGCTTTCAGTGCCTAGAAGATTGCAATGCAGTGGACGATATGAATGACAAGCTCGTAGAAACTGTCCATGCGGTCAGAGCTAAGTTCTGCAAGACCCGCCGCAGAAGAACACAAAAACTCTCCGATCACACTCTTAATCTCATGGCAACAGCCACGTCTAACAAGACGGGATATGAGGCTGCAATAGTCAACAGATTTGACAGCATACAGGTAACTGAACAGACAGATCTTCAAATGCATGCGGCGAGATTTACGCAAATTTAATACCGCTCGTATTAAAGAAGCGATTGAGCGGAACCAGGGCTCCAAAGTCTTTGCCAGAGATCTGTCTGCCAGTAAGAGCCAACTGTCAAAGCTGAAGACTGAGTGTGGCAGCATCGTTTCCGGGACACCTGAGATTTTGAGTGAGATTCAGAGGTTCTATGGGCAGCTGTACACATCATCATTGGAGCCACACGCATGTGTGAGTAACGATCCAAGAGCAAGTCTTATCCGATACTATTCCGATGATATCCCGGACGTCAGTCTGAGCAAGATTAGAATGGCTCTCCAGCACCTTAAAAACGGCAGGGCCCCAGGCGAAGACAAAGTTACAGCGGAGCTTCTGAAAGCGGGTGGAACACCGGTACTTGAAGTGCTTCAGAAGCTCATCAATTCCGTCCTCCATGGTGGCACTACTCCGGAGGCGTGGAACAGAAGTGCGGTAGTCTTCTTCTTTAAGAAAGGCGACAGCGCTCTCTTGAAGAACTACAGACCGATTTACCTTTTGAGCCTCGTCTACGTGCTCTTTTCGAGAGTCATTACTAATCGTCTCGCACGCAGACTCGACGACTTCCAGCCTCCCGAACAAGCCAGTTTCCGAAAAGGCTTCAGTACCATAGACCACATACACATACACACCCTGCGGCAGATTGTACAGAAGACCAAAGAGTACAATCTGCCACTTTGCCTGGCATATGTGGACTATGATTCCATCGAAATTTAGGCGGTTCTACAGTCCCTTCAGCGGTGCCAAGTTGACTGTCAGTAAATCTAAGTGCTGAAGTGTTTGTACAGTAGGGCTACGATGGCTATCCTAGTACAGAACCAGAGTTCGAAACCTATCCAACTGCAGAGAGGTGTAAGACAGGGTGACGTTAAACTCTTCACCGCTACGTTGGAAGACGTTTTCAATCTACTGGAATCCCATCCGACGGCCATCTACAATCCGGTGAACTACAACCTGGTTTGTTACTTTAGAATCGTAAATTTTTTTAAGTTGTGTGTTATCTGTGTGCCCGTTGAGTTTTTTAATGAGTATTTAATATATTAACGCATTATCATATTCTTACTTGACTAATCTGAAATATCTAGCTAGCTTTAAGTACAGTTAACTACTGTTAATCAGACAGGTTAGATATATTATGGTCCCAACTTTTCGATACAGAGAATATTGTGAATCGCAACTTAATTATTTGTATATTTATTCTTTATAATGTTTTAAAATATTTATTATCAGTAAGAAGATCCACTTATCAATACCAAGGTATCGTTTAGGCGACAGACTTAACACGATTTGTTTCCCTCTGTTTCCTCTTACTTAGATAGGCTGCCGCGACTTCCTTATAACGACTAAAACTAAAAACTGTGGTTGCCAAGCCACTGGTCAGGCATGACAACTATGGCAAATACCTCTCCCTACTCCCTATGTATGTTCTGCAGTAGACTTTAATAGGCTGTAATGATAACGGCAACGGTATTTCGATGTTGTGATCTGAAACTTTCGATTTGTTTTTGTTTCTAATTTTTGTTTCTTTGCGCATCTTAATTAACTAACTTTATCTTCTATACATAACACGTAGGGTAGCCATTAACTGCTGCAATGGAAGATATTTTCATGCTACTGAATTGAAAAAAGACACGTTATCAACATTAAAGGGTACATAACTCACCTTTAATTTGACGTCGATAAAGTCTTTATGACAAATGCCCTCAAACGACTCCAAGAGTGCCTCTTTATCCTTAGGCGTGCTACCAGTTATTACATATAATTAGAGTAAACACTAAATACTGCTGGCTGTATGAGGAAGTTCAATGTCGCTTAGTGAGCTATGGAAAGGGCTATGCTTTTTCTGCATAATATATTTAGAAATGAGGATAGTTGCAGTAGAACTATTGTATCCGGCGACGTAGCGGCCTGGTCGGCATATATTTTGAGCAGCCACCACTTATTGCAGAACAAGTTTCCGTTCTGTATGGGTTTCATCATCAGTATTATCATCACCATTACCTGAACATAGACCTCATCTAAAGGATACGACAAACCAGGGTCCTGAGCTAAGTGCATCCTTCGATTTCTTGCATGTCTTACGAGATCGTCACTCCATTTAGTGGGGGAGACATCTCATACTTCGTGTACCGAAACAAGGCAGGCATAATACTTTCTTTTACTTTTTTAGTTACAAAAAGATTTCACTTTTTAATTACAAAAAGATGGCACCTGTAAGGCACACATATCATTTTTCTTTCAAAATCAGAAGACCCTCATTTTAAATCAGTACTAAAGAGTAAAAAATAAAGTGTAATAAGAATTATTTCTAATAATCATACAAAAGATATTTAGATTTCTTAGCATGTGATAGAACTTGTTTTCTGTCTAGGATTTCGTTTAAGAAGGTACTGTACTCTTACCTATTTCTACCAACAAACAGCAGTGCGTGGTGCGTGCGTTACATACCTGCCTAAAGGGTAAAGAGATTCAGTGAGGCTGTGATGAGTTCCATTTTCGTCCTCAAAGTTTATTTGAAATTGCAGGTGTCAATGGCTTTATTAGCCAAATACCATCTCGTCGACTACAGCCTATATAAACCATTTCTGAACATAGATTTTCACCATAGATTCATAAAGCCTCACAGAGGGGATTTTATCATTATGCCAAACTTGGCCGAAGGGTTGGCAACCACATTAATTTATAATTTTAAATTATTGTCAGAAAGATGGTGCTGCCCACTTCCTGTTTAACTTTCCCTCAGTTGCCTCCCGCCGTAGGACACCCGCTGGTCTATATGGGGTAGTGGATATTTTAACACCACAAAAACAAGATGAACATAACATCTCGTGAGCTGTAAATTGGTTTCTCACTTCAGTATCATAAAAAAATCAAGCGTCATATTTTTATGTCACGCATAATATGTAGAGTCTGAGGTTATTGCACTATATTAGTATTACTTTCTCAAATCTATAACTTTTTTTGTAACATTAAGCGTGAGCTGTTCATCCGCGTTAGATGAAATCACATCAACAGACGCGCTCGGAGGCGTCATCAATCACGGTGGAGTAAGTTTTAAAATGTAAGAGGGCACCATCTGGGCAATTCTCAGAGGAATATTCCCTTGTGTTATAAAATCTCATAGTATTTTGTAGAGAAGCATGCTACTTACGGTTGCACGATTATAATTTTAAAAAATAGAATTTTCTTTAGAATGGAATCCTTGGATTGTTTTAAGTGCGAGTTAAGTATATTTTGCATTTTCAGGAATACTACACTAGATATGGTCTAGAGGGTCATTGTCAGTGGTGTATACCATCCATACATCCACTACAGTCAATAAAAGTCCACCGCTGAACATAGACCTCTCCCACAGATTGCCTCATAGGGAGGATTCTGCCATAATTACCACGTTTGGTTGCGGATTGGCAACAGCAGTTTTTTTAATAATTTTTAGTTGTTATGAGAAAGATACCGCTGTCCATCTTCTGTTTTATTTTTTTTTTTTTTTTTATAGAATAGGGTGACAAACGAGCACACAGTCCACCTGATGGTAAGTGGTTGCTGCGGCCCATAAACATCTACATCTATCCTCCATTAAAAATCAAAATGCAGATTCGTTGGCACCCGTGAGGACTGAGATGGAATGCCTCGTTTCCAGTAAAAAGGGTCTCCGGTTCTCTACACTCACCATACGAAATACAGCACCATTAAGCTACTATTTCACGCTGGTATTCTGTGAGAGCGTGGTCCTTCCCCCGGTCGAGCCGACCCATTCGTGCTACAACTATACTACTAATATAACTGCAGCATGGCTCTACCACGTATAAAACGTTTGCCTCTGTCGCTTGTTACGATATCCACGGGATGATATAGGGCAGTGAATATTCTTACATCATCAACACTACACTGTTAATAATTATTAATTAAGTTCATGTAATTATTAATCAATGCATCCTGTTCAATAGCGAACGAAGCTTTCACGACCGATTGTCAGTGGAAAAATTATTCTGAAAGACTAAGTTTACATACCGGTGTTGGAAAGCTTACAAAGGTAAACGCATCGGCTCTTTTATATGACATCATAACATTAATCTAATAGCCTGCCTAAATACGGTTCGTCATTTAGGTTGTAATAAATTTTCCACTATTTGGAAGGGTTCTCGGTTTAATTCCGGTTAAGGTTTTAACAACTTGCCTGCCCGGGAAAAAGTCATAATAGTCAAACAATCGAAATGTTCATATTACGTGACTCACAAGACAGTGAAATGGTTAAAATACCTGTTCTAAAATATCCATTTTTTGTAATCAGCACTTTGATTTATAACTGTATATCTTTTTACTTCCGATGATTCCTGTGATTTCAATAAACCACCCCGAGGGTTTTTCAAAAGGTGACAGAGGGAAACAAATCAGGAGATGGGCAGCAGCGTCTTCCTGATCACTACGAAAAATAAAAAATAAACTCCAGTTGCCAAACCGCTTGCCAAACGTGACAACTATGGCAAATATCCCCACTATGATGCAAGTATGGAGGAGGTCTATGTTCAGCCGTGGACACTAATAGGCTGTATCGTTAACGGTAACGGATAGCATGTACACGACAATAAAGAAACAGAAACTTTTTTATTCAATGTAGATTATAAACAATACATATTGAAGGTCACTTTTTTCATTTACCACTGGTTCGCAAAAAACTCCGGGAAACCGCAAGAAACCCACGAATATTTCTTCAAATAATAGCTTACAATCATGTTTACAATTAACAACACAAGACAAATTAGAAATAGCTTGGTAGCGATCACCCTTCCCAGGGGTTATTATCATCCTTAAAGCTGTATTAAATCAATTTATATGATCCTTTTGAACAATTAATTTAACTTTACGCAAGTAAGTTATGCTAAATAATCATAATATATTATAATTAAACGTTTGAAAGTCTTTATCATATGGCTGTGCAGATACATGTAATGTGCGAATTGCATAACTTTATAAAAGTAATTTAATTAAATAAATATAACTTTTACTTATTATTAAGCGTTATATCATATTTTAATAGCATTCAAAAGGTGTATGTAAGATAATATATTATTAACATTATTATTTTACACGGTAAAATGAATAGGTTAAAAAAGCAATAGCAGCTATTAATACAATTTTAAATGGCGAATAAATCTTATAATGGACATTTTAAGTAACAACTACACAACTACAAAAGAAAATGAAAAAGCTGTTCAAACATTTTAACTGCTCATGACTTTATAAACCATTTCTATTAAGTAACCATAAAAATCAATCATGTTTTCAAACAATAACCAGTCTTAGGAGCCACTATATTACTATTAAATCAGCTTATGTTTATGTAACATAACGGGAGATTTCGTATAAATAATATTATTAAAATTATATAACACTTTCTAAACGAAGAAAATAAGAGTAATGGACACTTGAGAATGGACACCTATTTAAAATTTCATGATATAAAAAGAATCAGTTAATTTTTCCTTACCCCCAATGAAATAATTAATCAGAATTTAATGCTGATTTATCACGTGTTCGACTGAGAAAGAAAATTTCCTGAGGAATCCTAAATAGCAGATAAAATTAAAGTATTTTTAGGATAATTATCATATCCACTGGAGCATACTGATTTATATGACAAAGTATGAAGTAATATGACACATAAAAACTGCGGTTGACTTTTAATTCAAATGTCACTTCAATTAAAAAAAATCCGTTAGCGTCTCGTTAGCGTGATTGATATGCTCTTTTAACTCACAGCCCTGTGCTAAGGTGAACACGTTTATCTGTCAAATATCCAGACATGCCATAGCTGCTACGCTCGGCAGTTGGCAGGCATGTTATGAACGCAGGTTTTATATTATTATTTTTGAGTTATCAGGAAAATTTCTCCTGTTTCAGAATCCCTCTGTCGCATTTTTGGGCACCCACGAGATGATATGGATATAGTGGATTTTTAACGACACTGCCACACGGCTACACATGTACAATAAATTATTTATGGTTTAACGACGGAATGCTAAAACCTGGAGATTGCTTGACTCTGGTTTTGCCTGAAAATCCATCTAGTATGCTACCATCCTTTTGTCTTTTGCATTATTCCAGTTTGCATTTAAATAACACCCGTATTTTTACATGTTGCCAAGCATAGTAGAATCCTATGAGAGTGTGGTCCTTCCCGTTAAACCGACCCACCCGTGCTACAAACAAACAACCAAAAACTCTAGAGATCACTATGCTCGAGGTTGTTGACGAATACGTTTACCTGGGACAAATAGTCCGACTAGGTAAGTCCAACTTCGACCGAGAGGTCAATCGACGGGTTCAACTCGGTCGGGCAGCGTTCGGGAAATTACGACACATCTTCTCGTCAGGTATGCCTCAAACTCTGAAAACTAGATTGTACAACCAGTGCGTGTTGCCAGTGATGACATACGGATCTGAGACGTGGTCCTTCACTGCTGGCCATATGAGGACGCTCAAGGGCGCTCAGCGAGCTATGGAGGAGGCTATACTCGGAATTTCTCTGCGTGATAAACTCAGAAATGAGCATATCCGAAGTAGAACTAGAGTGACCGACGTAGCCCAACGGATTAATAAGCTGAAGTGGCCATGGGCTGGCCCTATAGCTCGAATAACCAATAACCGATGGGGAAGAAAGGTTCTCGAGTGGCAGCCTCGTACCGGTAGGCGTAGTGTAGGGTTTCACCCCACAATTGATGGAGTGGACCTGGTGTGTCATGCAGGAAGTCGATGGATGCAGGTGGCTCAGGACCGTGCTTTGTGACATTACTTGGGGGAAGGCCTATGTTCAGCGGTGGACTTGTGAAGGGCTGTAATGATGATGATGATGACACTAAATAAAAAAAGCCTGTAAAAATATGATAAAGCAAAATTACACCACAATATCAAATTGAATTCCTTGTAATTTCTCCGACCATTACATTAGTTTTATAATGGACACTGAACCCAGCGGCTAAGATTTATGATAAAGTTTTTCTAAGCGATTTATACAAACAAGTGTTTATACATACAAAAAATAAACTTGAAAATAAAGAACGCAATGAAAGTATATTTTTTCAGTAAAAGGAATCAAGACTCATTAATATTTTGTCAATATTAACAAAATAAATTAATCAGAGAGTTTATAAACACGGTAGAGTTTACATACGACATAATTTTTGAACGCCCGTAAAAATAAAAATATTCGACTTCAGATTTAGATTAGTTACAAAATTATTTCTAAAATTTATTTCCGACATTCAAGACAAACTTCGCAAAGAAGAAACACATTGGTTACGGTATGTATGTACTCATAGTCTTGATGTGTGATTAATGAAGGAACATTCTTACTTAGGGTCATTGCTTATTAACAGTTATACTATAAAACAGCTGCAATTTTTTTGATACTATATTTATTAAGAAAAATTTAACTTTCGTTCTCTGTAATGATTTCTTATATTTACGCGAACACTATACATGATTAAAACTACTTTTACGGATTTTATCGCGTTTATTTTTACTTTTTATTTACTTTTATTTTTAATTCCCGACGTTTCGGGCGCTTTCCAGCACCCATGGTCACGGGGGGACTGAGATGACTGACGTCCCGATGTCATTGTTAAACCCGGAGTACCTTCAGCTTTTTTAATTATTGTTTATGGTCCGATCTATGCAAAATGAACTGACTATGTCCTGAGGTCTTGCAGTGGTATGCTTGGGTTTAGTTTTAATTTTATTGATTATAGGATCCCAAGCAGGTGGTAGTACCCAGCCTCCTTCTCTATTGAAATTAGGATGTTTTTTAATTTCAATAGCCTCACGTATCATCCTTGGTAGGAATCGGTGTTCTTTCGCGAGGATTTGTGGTCTATCAAATCTGATGTAATGGTTGGGTCCGTCTAGGATATGATCACAAACTGCAGACTTCCCGGAACGTTGATGCTTCACATCAGCTATATGTTCTTTTACGCGGGTCCTAATTGATCTTTTTGTTTGTCCTATATAAGAGAGACCACATTCACAATCAAGCTTGTACACTCCTGCATCTTCTAGAGGAATATGACACTTGACGGATGGTAGGAACTGACTAATCTTCTTCGGCGGCTTGTAGAATGTTCTAATAGAAGTTCGCTTCAAGATATAGCCAATCTTGTCTGTGACACCTCTGACATATGGTAGTACAGCAGGCACACGCTCGACTGTGGCCGGCTTCACTCGGTCACTGTGAAGTAGGCGCGGGACCTGAAGCTTGTTGTCGTGCAGAACTTGCTTGACGTGCTGAAGCTCGGCGGCCAGGTGTTTGCTGTCACAGATCCCTCGTGCTCTCTGTAACAAAGATTTGCCCACGGTGAGATTCACCGTTTAAATATCGGTTTGTATGGGTCCTTTTCCTATGCACAGTGTGACCAATGGTGTTATTAGGATTTCTGATGACTAACACATCTAGGAAAGATAAGGAATTATTTGCCTCTAACTCCATAGTAAATTGAATTTTAGAGTTTATGGAATTAAGATGTTCTGAAAATGCAGTTACTTTGTCTGATGGTAAAATTGTGAAAGTATCGTCTACGTACCGCTTGTAGATCCTTGGTGTAACAGGTGCAGTAAGGAGGGCTTTCTCCTCAAAGTCTTCCATGAATATATCGGTGACAATGGGAGATACAGGTGAGCCCATCGCAACACCATCTACTTGCTTGTAAAACTCTTCCTTCCACAATAGATAGCCAGATGTAAGGCAATGTCTTAGTAATACTGCATATTCTGCTGGCATGTTATATGTTTCGTTCTCTGGTTCACCCTGGAAATTTTGTTTTGATAATATAATTGTAGTATTAAAGTAACCAAACAGTAGATGTAATTCCAATCTATCGATCGAAATTCGCCATATTTAGATTTTAAATTATATTTTTCTTATTTATAAGTATGCAAATAGTTATTAATAAAATTTAAAACTCTAAAGAACTCTTTATCTGCCAGTGGGATGGTACCATCTTATTATCAGTTTGCTGTCCACTTCACATTCCCCTTCTATGATCCAGTCTGATGGGTACAGAGAGTTGGTATGATTACAAACTGTGAGTTCCATATTAGACCTCAGATATGATAACGTATCGGCAATTTTCTTATCCTTTTGATTTTTTTACCGTATGATGGCGGCATGACCGTGTTGTGCCATGGGTGCCGTATAAACCGATTTTCTTTCGTCCGTCCTCCGAATGAACCATGCATTTCCCTAGTTAAAACTATTCTTACTTTTTCCGTCCATAATTTTGGTTTTTACTTTTTTTATTCCTTTTCTGTTCACGCGTTTACGTTATGTATATCATTCATAATAGTAATGTACGCACTAAGTTTGCTTTTTTAATACATTTTCCTATAGGTTTTACTGGAAGATATTTCAGCAAATTATGGAATAAGTAGAACCTTTGCACGAACTTACTATATGACTGTTTGTGTATCTTGTTATGTGTATATAAGTAAATAAAAAATAAGAGCATATATATCTTTACATTATAATATATAACTTCCAGTGACATGTTTCTTTGTATTAGTTTTTTCTTGTATATAATTATTTAAAAAATACATAGATACTTACTAAAATTCTAAAACGAAACGTTTTTAGACATTCAATTAAAAAATTAACGATCACAAAAAATAAAAGAAAAACACACCTACCGTCTGACTTCTTCATTGACACAATCGTTCGTATAGTTTTCTTAGAAAAAAAAATAAAATCTGCCCAGTTTTGTAGGCGAAAACATGGGAATATTGGATGATAGCTTCATCAATTTTTATTATATACTAGCTGCTACCTTTTATATACGAGGCATATAGCTGCCGCAGAAGAAATAACCACAGAACACTATTACTCCTATCGGAGAAGAATGACAACTTCATACAAAATTTAAGAAATGCGATATATACCCACTAGCGACATCTATCGTTAGCCTACTTGGACTTCTCGTGTGGCGGGAAAATTTTGAACGTGGTCTTTTTTGGTTTTTTTATTTGTAGTATTTTTGGGTTGCCTGTCCCAAGGTTAAATAAAAGAACAAAAATTAAAAAAATTCTATTTATTTATTCAAAGTAAAAATGCAAATTAAAATTAAGAAAACATACATAACTTAAGACAAAATTTCTCCAGGAGCTTAGTTCTTTCTATAAAGATATTTGATGGTTTTAAACATGAAAAGAAAATCAATATTGATTACAATATTTCAAAAAATGATAAACATAATAGATAAGATTTACAATCATGGATGAATTGATAATACGCACAATCACAAATCGCAGAATGTCTACAATAACCAAAATATTAATATTTTAATCAAAAACAATTAATAAATAAGCTTCTACACACAATTGCAAAGTGCAACATCCACAAATTACAATTTGGTTTTGATAATATTTGGTTGTCTATCTATTTGCCTGAATTGACACTAAAATTTTTTCTCTATATTATATGCAATATATTAAGTATTAAATGCAGCTTATAAACAGAATATTTTAATCCAAAATTATAAAACATATTAAATATTAGATTACAAAAATATTCCTTATGTAATTTTAATTTTTTTCATATAGAGTACTTTCTTTTTCAGGTCAATATTTTTTGATATGCTTTGATGTGTGTGGTTGTTCTTCAGTGAATATGATAATGTCCTTCTAATGTTGTCCTTTCTGAAGATCCTGCTTGTGGTCTTGCAGCAATGATTTGTGAAGGACCAGCTTGTGATTCCACAAAATAAAATGGGAATACACTTAGTTAGTCTGGAAATAAATAAAAAATTAAATAAATTATAGTATAATAAACACATTATATAAAATTAAATTAATAATTTTAATTTAATTCATTGACATTACTTTAATAGTAAACCAGTCTCTACTCATGGCATTACATTACCCTTGTACCAATACAAAATAAATGAATGGATCTTGTTCATTCAACTTGCTCTATAATATACCTACTATTACACCTAATATAACAAAATAAGATAGTAAATACAATAACTATGTGAGAGAAGTCTTGTGTATCTATTGTTTGAGAACCATTTAATGCATGTATTTCTACTGTGTTGTTTGTGCCTTTAAATTTGATAGGTTTAGGACGAAATGTGCGAGCCTAGGACGGGGTGCCCCACATCCTAGGCTCGCTTCGCTCGCTATTGCACCCAATATAACACCAAAACATTAACTTTTATAACTACTTTAATTTATAAACATAATTTATGGCTGCCACCATTTGTAAGAAAGGATCTTTGCGATATTTAGCAGTATTCCGCCGCCACAAATATTCCACTATTCACCAAAATTATGAAACTCTGAAGCAACGGCATGACGAAAAACTGTCAACAAAATGGCCGGCCTAGCGATTAATTTTACACATTTTTAAATCGATTCAAATCGAAATTGGATGAATCGATTCACAAAAAATTGAAATCGTAAAGATCGATTTCGCAAAAGTTGATCTTTTTTTGATTTGCGTTATCAAAATATACAATAAAGTACAGATAGCATTGAATATTGAATTAAAAACTGTCATTCTTTACGAGTTAGGGTATATTCAACTAATTTTAAATAATTTTACAAATCTTAATAAAACAGAAAAAGTTTCGATCTCGATTCTCTAGGGTGAAATATCGATTCACTAGATCGATTCAGTACAATGTATCGATTATCGATATGAAATTGACAGATGAAACGTCAAAAACGTAATTAATTAGTCATTTACCAATATTTTTAAAAAATAATTAAAATACTTTGACGCTGCTTCGGCAGCAAAAATCGAGTGGGGGTGCTTCAGATAAACCCTCTTGATCCCCCCACAGTGACAGAATTTTCAAATTCAGGCGACCGAATTGTAAACCCAACCCGAATAATCATCATCATCTTCATACAATCTATCAAAGTCCACTCCTGAATATAGGAACCACCATGTAAAATATCTTAGTAATCCTTAAAGAAAACTATATACATACCATATTATGTATATAGTTTTCTTTATATTATACATTATATATTATATATTTTAATTACATCACATGGGACTGCAGGTCTTAAGAGCTTTTTCTTGGTTGCATTATTAAATTAACCATCATGAAAATATTTTTCACACAGCATTCTGAAAATTCTCTATAGTAGTATACTGCTCTTGGGAAGAAATATAATATTTCACCCACAATTTACAGCTGAAAACAAAAGATATAATTATTAAATACAAATATTATCAAAGTAGGTCCAGTGGTTTGCAAGACAATAATTTTTTTTAAATGGAATATGATAATAATGGAATGGAGAGAAACAATCTTTCATTATAAGTTGGACAAGAGATTTACTTTAAGGTTAGAACTTGTTAAATATTGTATATGTACCGCAAATTATACTTTACTGCGGGTTTCGTAAACCTAAATAATTTAATGTTGTCAACGGTTGGTAAACTGTTGCATTTAGAACAGTTTTTCTATTTTCTTTATCCGCCATTGCAGCGTAGTTTTTGAGTCACTATTTCGTATTTCACTACGAATCACTGATTAAATTGCACATCATATCAAACGAAGGACATTAATCCTAACTCAACGTCTTAAACTTGCAAAATCTTAGAAAAAGGCACAAGCAAAAAAAACACAACAACCAACTATGAACTACAATAATTTATACGTCGGCGCCATATTAATATGAGAATTATATAATATATACTCATATAGATGTTTTGGTGCTACCAGAAAAAAATATAATTTTCTACTCATTGAAAATCAAAACAAAAAGAAAACACTTATTTTTCTTTTACTGTCAAGGATACGCTAATATAATAACGTAGAAAAATACAACAGGCATAGTTATCTTCCTATGGATTATTATTTCTATATTAAAAATTTCAGAGTGTAATTTATCTTTAGCAAAGTCTTACTAATTATGAAACAAGACATTTATCCAACAAATGGCAATAATAAAATTCAGCCCCCCGTAGGTATTTCATTCTGTCCATACAGAGTTGACCGGGCCTGGAAATAACAATGGAAATATCGTTTTAAGTTTGAAAGAATTATATTGCTTAAAAGAGGCGGCGTAAGGCGTGGGCGACGTGGACCACCGCCTACGGCCTCGCGACCCGGGGGCCCCGCGTCACGGAGGTTTATGCATTACTTAAAAGCCATGAACGCGCTGAAAAATTTTGCTTGTTATGAAACTATATTATTGACATAACTAAATATATTTTTATTCAGTCTAGCAACATTAATTTGCATTGCTATCGCGGAGAATGCTCGCCGCGTACCAGCAAAAGCTTAGGATTCACCGGGTAAAGAATGCGCTATAACGGCCCGTTGTTTACAATCAGGCTTCAAATATAAGGATGATGAAGTTTCAATCAAACTGCATCAGGCAGTACAGAACCATCTGAATCAATTGCGTCAACTTCTACACAACATACAGCCATATACGAGACTCCGATTAACTTAGGAAGCAATGATGCAGACTCATCGAATACTGATATGGAACGAAAGTCAGAAATAGAAATAAAATCAACACCTAACGAAGCAGTTATTAATTTGGATTCAGGAAATTGTACGTTTTCCATAACAAATTCTCAGCGTCATTATATAATTCAAAGCGGCGGTGCACAATTGTTGAATAATGATGAAAGATTATACCGAAGATAACAATCATAGGCACTCTACCAATTTTCATTTTTCTAAAAAGCTTATTAATGGTGAAAATAAACACCGTTGGTTGTTAGTTTATTAAAAATCTCAGAATAAATTTTATTGGATTTCTTGCTATGACTGAAACGACAGGAGAATATTTGAGTAATGCAATACTAGGGGAGCTAGCAAAAATTGGCTTGAATATTCAAGACAGTGGTTTGTGTGTGGAAGACATAGCAGAAAGAAACGAACATAGCAGAGCTAAAACTTGAATATAAAATATAAAATTCAGGGCATTTTTTAAATCTTGCGGTTGTCATAGCCGGAACCTACGATTGGCTGTACAAGCTGGATTAAGAGCCTATAATTAAACAATTGTAATTTTTTTGAAAATGTTTATTAAAAGTTTCATAATGTCAAGTGTTTTGTTTTTCCATTTCATATACTTCTTGCGCGAGCAGAGGGCCTCGCAAAATGTATCTTGCGCGCATAAAATTTAGGTCTTGCCCCGCCACTGTATGCTTAATTAGAATGATAACACATACATTGAAGTTGAATGATAAATAACATTCAAATAAATTTGTCGATGCGATACGCCCGCCACCCACTGTAAGTTACAGCAATCTTATGAACGGTATGGCGGTACATAAAACACGAACAAGCAAACATTACTTTTTATATATAAGATAATCAGGCCATATGATGGTGCCGTCAGATAATTCACTAACCCATATCTTCCCGGAAGCGTTGCAAGAGACGACAGAGGGAAATGAAAAAGGAAATAGGCAGCAGCTTCTTCCTTATAATCATTTCTATCAATCAAACTAATCAAAAATGCGGTCTTCAAATCTCGAGCCCGGTCATCATAAATCCCGCCTTCCTAGAATGTCAACTATGGCACTATTCCCACCTATAAGACAGTCTATATAGGAAGCCTATGATCAGCAGTGTACTTTTATCGTCAGTAGTCAGGTTGACTATTAGCACTTTTGCCATATTAAATTAATAAAAAAACTTCATATCAAGTTCAATTAAATTCTATGACTAAAACCTCACGAAACATTAAGGATATCCACAATATTCGTTGGATGAAAAAAAATCCAGTATTATAAAGGATTAATAGAAGCAGCATTTTTCAATCAACTCCACTGAATGTTACCTAACTTATAAATGTAACGTAGATAGTATAAAATATGAAGCGATTGGTCTCTTGAGAATTTGCCAGGTGATGTTCAGTTAAACTTCAAACTCACCGCTTCATGATTAATGACGCCTCCTCGAGAACTTCAGTGATTCCATAATATGATTTTACTTACTTACTTACTTATCTTCACGCACAATCCCTAACGGGGTAGCCAGAGAGAACAGATCGCCAAGTGTCACGATCCTTACATACCTCTTTCGCTTCTTTAATGTTCATTAACTTCTTCATACATGCACGTCTAGGTATCCGAGTACTCTTGACCCTCCCCTCTTCGAGCAATTTGCTCACATGGTCTTCGAAACTAACTTTCGAAGACCATGTGAGCAAATCGGTCGTCTCGGTCTACCTCGACACCTTTTAATATTTACTTTCGCTCTATATATTTTCTTCACCATTCGGTCTTCACTCATTCGTCAAACCATTGGAGTACGCCCCTATCAATTTTTGTGATAAGGTCATCTTTCAATCCTGCCATATTGCGAATCTATTCGTTTCGCTTTCGGTCGGCTAAGGTAACGCCACACATTTTACGAAGAGATCGCATCTCCACTGCATTCAACTTGCTTTTATGCTTCTTCTGGCATACCCAGGTTTCGCTGCCATATAACAAAGTCGGTACCAACACTGTATTATGTATTGCAAGGCGTGCACTCTTCACCACGCCTTGCCTTTTTACTAATGCATTCAGGGCACCATTGACTTTGTTTCCGGCAGTGACACGCCTATCCACATCTAAATCACATCTTCCATCCCCGCTGAAAGCACTCCCCAAGTATACAATTTCATTTACCTGTTCTAGACATTCCTGATTTACCCATATTTCACATTTCGTTCTCTCTTCGTCCTTTTCAAATACCAGAACCTTAGTTTTATTAGCATTCAAACGGAGACCTTTAATTTCACATTCCTCTTTCATACACGTGACTAATGCCTGCAGTTCTGCTTCTGATGGTGCAATAAGCACTGCATCATCAGCATACAGCAGACAATTAACTTTTATGTCACCCAATTTCACACCCAAACAGCTATTTTTCAGCTTCTGTAAACAGCTGTCGAGATACAGTATGAACAGCCAGGAAGACATGACACAACCCTGTTTTGCGCCCGCTTGGACGCTATACATGGGTGACAGGTCATGCCCTACCTTTTATGATTTTATAAAAAAGCAAATAACTTATCAAGTATCTTCACATTATTATATTGTGATACTCGAAAAGATATTTAAACGGCAGATTTGAAGATACTGAATTCTATACTTATAATTTTAAAGAAATTTTGTACCCACTATACTATCTTTTGGATACAATTTATCGTACGTAGATGTAATATGTTCTGTTACAATTTAAAGTATCTTTTTCTGAATTCGTATTTGGAATTTATTATCAAATGTGATAGGGTCACGCTATATGGGTGTAGGATGAATGGACCGTTCTAGAAGCACGCTCTCACAGAAAACAACCGTGGAACAGCATATTAATGCTGTTTGATATTGTAAGTGTAGAGAATTTGAGACCCATTTTACTACCCTCTGAGGTGATAACGCATTTTATCGCAACATCTCGAGTCGTTACCGCAATTTGATTCTTCTAAAGATGTAGATATCTATGGATCACAGCAACCACGTGCAATCGGCTGGGCTGTATGCTCGTTTGTCACCCTTACTCTATGAAAAATAAATTAATATTTTCATTAGATGGTACCACTCCTCTACCTAGTACTCCACCTGTGTAGGTGCCAGCCTCTCGTTTACTTCTGGAGTCACTAAGCATCGCCAGCATTGCAGTGTTCCGGTGTATAGGGTATAATTTTGTCACGTATAATTACAGTCCGCAAAGCATTCTTTGTTTTTAAATGTCATCGCATCTTTGTTTGAAGTTAACAATTTCCATTAGGTGGACGGTAAGTTGAATTTTAACGCAGTTTTATTAAAAAAATTACACTTTCAAAGTGAAAGCGATTTAAATTTTCGTTAAATGAATTTATGTTCGAATGTTGAACTTCATCACATAACTTGAGTTTGCTATATATATTAAGTGTAGAATGAAATCTACAAAAACTACATCTGAACAATCAAGCGTTGATTCAATTTCCTGCTAACCGAATAGAGATACTGCTGTGAAGAACTGGGGATGTTAGTGCCGGATATTGTTAATAAAGTTTAATTAAAATGTAAAATAATGTTTTACCTATGTAGAATCAGCACGTCTAATTATTTAAACCTTTTTCAAATCATTTAAGCCTTTTTTAACATACTTTACGCTCAGATCAATTTATTACTCTTATTATTTTTATCATCGACAGTAGAGCAGAGTGCGGAATGCGCACTTAAAGATGAGCATGGGTTCGAATCTGGCATTCAACTACTATCGTCAACCAAAGCCAACACAAGCATTTAAAATTACTTGGATTGTTTAAAGAAAACATTAGTATAATGTTAATAGCAAAACTAGTATTTTTTAAAGCAATCATTTTCATCTTTATCCAATGTTTTAATATGTATATCCAAATTACGTTATTTAGTATGTGTTAAAGCCACGCGAAATTCCAGCATAAAATAGCAACGAACAGGATCGCCCCCGTCACTACATTAGATTTGATAGACCACAAATCCTCACCGATTCCTTCCAAGGATGATTCGCGAGGCTATTGAAATCAAAAAAGATCCTAATTTCAATAGAGAAGATGGCTGGGTGCATACATCTGCTTGGGATCCTATAATAAATAAAATTAAATCCCAACCCAAGCATACAACTGCAAGACTTCATGATACCATAAGTTCATACTGTGTAGATCGGAACAAAAGTTAAATTTTATTCTATGGTAACCGCAGTTAACTATGAAACCTGGACGTTGAACATCTCAGTCCTTCCCGTGACCATGGGTACTGTAAAGCTCTCGAAACGTCGGGTATTTAAAAAGTTAAATATACGCGATAAATTCCGTAAAAACTAGTATTATTTCAATGTGTAGTGTTTGCGTAAATATAAGAAATCATTATGTAAACCACTACGGACTGGTAATTGCAAATAAAATATGCCGATTAGAAGATCTAAAGACTAAGCGCGCAAGATATCTAACAGCCTTAAATTTCTTGAAGAGATGCGGAGACCATAATCTCATTCCTACGTGTGTCAAAATATCCACCAAAAAGGACATTCGAGGAAGCGCTAAGATCTTAAATCAGGCGAGTAAAAAAGTTGTTACGGGCGGTAATCCAACAAAAACGCTCCGATCTATATGACATAAATAAATCCATAGACACATCATCCAGTGAATTAAAGAAAGTTTTAACGACGTTTGATTATATTTTTTGCATTAAAACATAATTAAACGCGAAATTAGTAAATATAACGAATGCAAAAACAAACATATAGAAAAATATCAAAAATTAACGGCCAAATCAAATGACAAACATCCGAATCAATGCCGGAACCAAAAGCAACCAATGTGTAGTGTTCGCGTAAATATAAGAAATCATTAGCAACGTATTATTGCTGTTTCGTATGGTAGGTGCAGAGAACCAGATCCTTATAACTGGAAACGAGGCGGTCCATCTTAGTAATTTCTCAGGGGTGACACCAAATAGGCATATAGATTGTAAAATTAAAATCTACATCTACTTAGCATCAGGTTGATTGTAAGCTCGGTTGTCATCCTTATTCTAAAAATAATGTCTAGTCAAGTTCAATCCCCATAAGACACAAGTTTGCGTGTTTACTGCTAAACAAATCCTTTGGCTACGCGTAGACAGCAACGACCATCCGCGCGTCTACGGGTGCCTCTATAGGTACCATAGCGGTAGTGCCGAAACTGACCGACTATTCGACCACGTCCAAATGGCTGCAGATTCGTTGCTACAGCAGATCCCCTCCGCAGAGATCGTGATCCTCGGCGACTTTAACGCCCATCACGCCGAATGGCTTGGTTCACGTTTAACCGATCATGCGGGGAGATCTGTTCATGATTTTGCCTTGGCATATGGTCTGACACAACTGGTTACTTCGCCTACGCGGATTACAGATGTGGAGGATCATGCACCTTCCCTGTTGGACCTTCTGCTGACCTCTCACCCGGACGGATATCAGATTTCCGTCGACGCCCCTTTGGGCTCCTCGGACCATTGTCTGGTCCGGAGTGTGGTGCCACTCACGCTGAAATCGCGGTTGCATTCTGCAGGCTGCCGCCGTGTTTGGCACTATAGGTTAGCCGATTGGGATGGGATGCGGTCTTTCTTTGCATCCTACCCTTGGGGGCGGGTTTGCTTCTCGCCGGATGATCCCAACGTTGTTGCGGATTCTGTTGCTGATGTGGTACTTCAGGGTATGGAACTTTTTATTCCTTCCTCTGTGGTGCCCATTGGAGGCAAGTCTCAGCCACGGTTTGGTCGCTCCTGTAAAATAGCATCATGCTATAAGCAGGAGTGCTACCAAGCCTGGGCTGATGCATCAGCGTCCCGGGATGTAAACACCAGCGCTCTAAAAAAAGAAGTATAATTCCGCCTCTAGGTCCTTCAAAAGAGTCATTGCCAAGGCAAAGTCAGAGCACATAGGCAGAATTGGCGAGAAACTAGTTCGCCTTCCTTCTGGAACCCGTGTATTCTGGTCTCTCGCCAAGGCTGTCCAGGGGAATTTCTGTCAGCCATCTCTTCCATCTCAGCACAGGGAGGACGACTCACTGGCCCATACCGCAAAGGAGAAAGCCGATCTTCTAGGCTCTTTCTTTGCGTCTAACTCGACTCTCGATGACGGGGGGAGTAATCCGCCGACCATCCCGCGGTGTGAGTGCTCCATGCCGGAAGTGCACTTCACACAGCGCTCGGTTCCCAAAGCACTCCTCTCCCTGGACATCCACAAGTCGAGTGGCCCTGACGGAATCCCCCCAATTGTGCTGAGGACGTGTGCTCCAGAGTTGGCACCGGTTTTAACGCGTCTTTTCCGGTACTCCTACTCCCTAGGCATAGTCCCAAAATCATTGAAGACGGCTTACGTCCACCCGATCCCTAAAAAAGGCGACCGCTCTGACCCGTCCAACTACCGGCCTATCGCCATCACCTCCTTGTTCTCCAAAACAATGGAGTCCATTGTAAACTGCCAGCTCATGAGGTACCTTGAAGATCACCAGCTGATTAGTGACCGCCAATACGGTTTTCGCCGTGGTCGGTCAGCTGGTGATCTTCTGGTCTACCTAACTCACAGATGGGCGGAGGCAGTGGAGTTCAAGGGGGAGGCATTGGCCGTTAGTTTGGACATTGCGAAGGCCTTCGATCGGGTTTGGCACAAAGCGCTTCTTTCGAAGCTCCCTTCCTATGGGCTTCCCGAGAAATTGTGCGATTGGATCACCAGCTTTCTTGCAGATCGGAGCATCAAGGTCGTTGTAGACGGTGCAAGCTCCGATTGCAAGCCTATTAATGCTGGTGTTCCACAGGGCTGTGTGCTATCGCCAACGCTGTTTCTTCTGCATATCAATGACATTTTGCGTACTCGTAACATTCATTGCTATGCAGATGACAGCACTGGTGATGCTCTTTACACCGGCAGAGCCAATATTTCTCGGGAAAACGTCTCCGAGTGCCGGGACAAACTTGTGTCTGAAGTCGAGTCTCTGCTGGACAGAGTCTCGGATTGGGGGCGATTAAATCTAGTCCAGTTTAACCCCCAGAAGACACAAGTTTGCGCGTTAACCGCTAAAAAGAACCCCTTTGTTGTATCCCCTCAGTTTCAAGGCACTCCCCTTGTTGCCTCAGCCAGTATCGGAATCCTCGGCGTCGACATATCGAGTGACGTGCAGTTTCGTGGTCACTTGGAAGGGGAAGGCCAAATTGGCCTCTAAAAAGCTTGGCGTGCTCAGCAGAGCGGGACAGTATTTCATGCCGGCACACCGCCTGCAACTTTACAAGGCGCAGGTTCGGCCGCACATGGAATACTGTTCCCATCTCTGGGCTGGGGCTCCCCAGTACCAGCTTCTTCCACTTGACCGCATCCAGCGCAAAGCGGCTCGTATCGTCGACGACCGAGTGCTTTCCGATCGGCTCGATTCACTGGCGCTGCGAAGAGATGTTGCATCTCTTTGCGTATTTTATCGCATCTATCACGGGGCGTGCTCTGAGGAATTGTTCGGATTAATCCCAGCCGCCAAATTTCGTGAACGCACTACACGTCAAACGTCCCGTTACCATCCACACCATCTGGATGCTTGGCGGTCCACCACTGTACGTTTCACAAGGAGTTTTTTTCCACGTACAACCTTTCTGTGGAATAGTTTACCACCGGCGATTTTTCCGGACCGATACGACCTGGGGACCTTCAAGAAAAGAGATTACTCCTTTCTAAAGGGCCGGCAACGCACCCGCAATTCTCCTGGTGTTGCGGTTGATCATGGGCGGCGGTAGTCACTTAACATCAGGTGAGCCACATGCTCGTTTGCCCCTTCTTCTATAAAAAAAAAGAGGACCGAAATGGCATCTAAAAAGCTTCGCGTGCTCAGCAGAGCGAGACAGTATTTCATGCGGGCACATAGCCTGCAACTTAACACAGGTACAGGTTCACAGAGTTTCCGTTTATGGGCTGGGGTTCCCCAATGCCAGCCCTCTTTCCATTTGATCGCAGCCAGCGCAAAACGGTTCGAATCGTCGGCGATCGAGCTCTTTTCAATCGGATTGACTCACTGACGTTGAGAAGAGATGTTATTTCTCTTTGCGTATTTTTACGCATCTACCACGTAGAGTGCTCTAAGGAATTGTTCGGACTAATTCCAGCCGCTTAATTTCACTATTGCGCATCGTGACAAACTCGAGATACTATCCTTACCATCTGTACGATTGGCGGACAACATCTATGCAATTTACAAGAAGTTTCCTTCCTAGCACAACTTCCTTGTGGAATGGACTACCACCAGCGGGTTTTCGATTTAGGGACCTTCAAGAATAGAGCTTACCCTTTTTTTAATGGTCGGCAACGCATCTGCAATTCCCTTTATATTGTAGTTGTGCGTGGGCAGCGGTAGTCACCTACCATTAGGTGAGCCGTATGCTTGTATGCCTCTTCTGATGTAAAAAAAACTTGCAATCCAACTTTTAAAATTTTTATTTGAATTTTAGAGCAAGACATAATGGAAAGTGATAAAGAAGAACATTTGTAACTGCTATATCCTCGATTAGAAAACAAAACGTAGTTGCATTGTCACCTCTTGAGGACATGCATGCCCTATTATCAATGAACGGACTGTTCGGTTCTCATCAATTCACCCTGGTATAATGTGAGAGATAAGTACTTCTAGCTATCATGCTGTAGCGTGTCTCTGACCCCATTGCTGTTTTTTTCTCTACAATACAAAAAAAAAGTTAATTGTTTTTATGTTTTTACTAGCTTTGTCCCGCGTATAATTTAAACAAAACCACTGCTTTATTTATTGATTTATAATACTTCAGTATAGAACATATCATAAGTGAAATTTTTCTCTGGCGACACAACAAATATATTGGTTCTCTCGGATCCCATCGGTATGGGTGAGTGAAGAACTATTTAAATGTATAATTATATCTTAAACTATGCATTCCAATATTATATATATATATATATATATATATATATATATTAATATAAAAAAAAAAAAAAAATATATACATATATATAGGCACAAAACCAAGTTTATCATCATAAAATTACCTTCATTATTAAATGAAATTCGTGTGTAAAGAGATACTGCCTAATAATAGCGATCATAAATCACTTTTCGATAATTTTTGTCACAAAATACAAGCATACTGTAACTAAAAAAAGCATATGGTTTCGCAGGCTTTTTTAGATGAATTATAGTCAACCAAATCTAAGAAATACCTTTTGACGTTTCAAATTAATCAATCCACAATAACTTTGCACAAGTGTACTCGCACGATTTAAAATAACCTTTTACGTAAATCTGAAGAATTATGAAGTTATCTATATTTAATTACAACGTTTATAGTTTTTTATCACGAATTTAAATTCGATTCTTTCAAACAAAATAAAATATTTAAAAAATAACCAGTATCAACTTTTTTACTTGACATCGTTTCAATGATATGTCGCTACGTACGTTACGGTAGTGTTTGGATTATTAAAATTCATTGTCATGCGAATAATCGGTAAAATATTCAAATAATCAAATCATTATTTTTTTAATGTACTATTTGTTTAATTAAATTTTTAGTTTTAAAATTCCTTAAATTACATGAAACAAACAAGCTTATTTTTTAATTTTAACGTAAATTTATGTAGGAAAAAACTCATATACAAGGCCGCGCTGAAAAAACCACAACGTAATTTCAATCTCCCGCCACTGTGTGTAATTTTATGATTTTACGTTTGTCTTAGACATTAATTTTGATTGCATTATTGAAAATCAAATAATAATAATTAATCTAGACAACGACGACTCAACTACATGTAGTGAAGGTGATTGATTTCAATTTCAACAAAACGAAAAAATTGACTGGTTTCAAATATATATATTAAAACAAATAAAAAATTTTTTATAACTTAGCCTCTAGAAATAAGCAGTGACAACAAATACGAAGAAACTGATAAATCTTGTGTTTTAAATTATCCGTTTTTAATTTATTCTGGTATTATTCAAACCAAACTGTAAATTATTACCAACTCTAATTAATTGATATCGATTTTCTTAAGAATCTAATATTCTAAGTTCCCATTTTTTGGTTGGCATGCTTTGTGCAATAAGTCTGACAGCTGTCAAAATCTATTTCTTAGATTTGGTTGACTATAATGATCAACATTTTTATAGAACCTTATATTTACTTATCAATAACCATATATGTCTCGGAGGACAAAAATTCAATTGAAGGTGGCGCCAACCAAAATTTGTTTAAAAAATGTTTATTGTTAGTCTCATGGGTTCACAGATGTCACTACTTTGGAAAAATAAATTGAAATTTACTTACAAAATAAAAATAAGTGCAAAAAATTTTATTGGTGATTTTATTAATAATAAATTATTATGATTTTAACATTAAAGTAAGGAATATTTGTCAAAATTAATCGATAAATATGATAATTATGATACTGGCAAGCAGCACAATATTATAATAAAAATTTAAATAATTGTTATCCTAAATTGTTATTCTTGTTTCATTATAATTATAATAACCATAATAACCCTATTTATATATTAAGACAAGCGTACTTATTAAAACTTTTTTACCTACTTTTAATAATATAAAAAGTTTAAATTAGTATTACAAAAAAGTAGGCAAAAACTGTTTCAGTAAGTATACGAATTAAAAAAAACATAGTATTTTAAAGCGAATCAATATAATATATAAATAATATAGCTAATACACACACACACACACATATATATATATATATATATATATATATATATATATATATATATATATATATATATATATATTTAGCGAATTAGTTCGGATTTAATTTGTAGGAGGCGCTAGTAGTTCAATTTTATCAACAACAAAAAAAATAAAATGTTGTTCCAGAGTGTAACATCACTATACAATAATACATTTCAATAGACTATACAACAATATTTGATGCCTTAGGAAATAAAATGTCCTCAATCAAATATTTAATATCCACTTAATCAAAATATCCATACGTGCCCAAATATTGCCACTAGTTGATAAATAGCATCCATTATTAGCGCCAAACCTCGGATAACCCCACTCTATTTGTCGGGTCGCATGAGCTAAGCGATTCGATCCTCCTCAACGAACTTGTTGACGTTGAATTTGGCGCTCTTTTGAGATGGAAAAATAGCTTTATGGAAAATAGAAAATAGGGGACCAGATTTATTCGAATATAAGCAATGTTATATTAGTTAGCGACTGTTAAAATCCAGAAATAAAAGGTACATGTATTATTCACTTGTTTTAAAATAAAGATTGTAAATATAGTATGCGGACTATTTGACAATAGGTGATAAATACCTCTCCTGAACAACCTTAATAAGAAAGGAATCGCAGGACCGTGATCGTTAATTCCTAATATAGAAGTTGAAGTAACTGAAGCAGCTCCGCATATTGGTCTATTGAACACCTGTGGAGTTGGAGGCTGTTGAGGAGGGTGCACCGTGTGTTCTCTTGCGTCTTATTTGAGAAGAGTTTTTCCCGCCCGAAAAGGGGCCGCCAAAAGGCGGCTGGAAGGAGGAAGGCTTTACCGTGCAAGTTCACTTGCCACTTCAGTTTAATAAAAAGAAGAGCAGGGTGTTCAAACAGGGTTCAACCCTCGCCGTCAAATAAACATATTTTTAAAGAATAAGTGTGACAAACCGGCTTACAGACCACCAGATGGTAAGTGGATGCTAGTACCCATAGACATCTATCTACATTTATTCTTAATTAGGAATCCAACTGCTGATGCGTTTTGAATACTAAGAGGGAATGCCTCGTTTCCAGTAAAATGGTATCAAACCTAAGTACACAATACATACATACAAGCACATCCATTTATGGAGGTAAAGTGACGTTCTTGATAGGACGACGAAAAAAAAAAACTTTCGGTTCAAATGGGGAAACTATAAATCAAGCGCTGGAATTGAATTCAAAATAAAGGTAAGCTTTACACTTGGCGAGAAATATGACTTACGTAATTTCTATGTATTTCTTTTCGATTATTTACATTTAACATTACTTTTTATTTATTTTTATTATCGGTTCGTGGGGTTCACATGCGGTGAAGTTCCTAAAGAAATTTATTCCGCGACTTATCGTCGCTGATGGCGATAAGACGGCTGGCAATATACCGTGAGGGATGAGACTGCACAATACTTTAAGTTTTTAGTTTTAATTTTTTTGTTATTTATATTAATCAAATAAATTATTCATAATACTTAATTACATAACGTGCAATATTTTATATTTCTAAACCCTATCTGATTAAGATGGAATTAACTTCCGCGCGCGCCGTATGCTATCGACATGTTTGTAATAACTAATATTGTAAGTAGATAGGTCGTTAGATACTTATTGTGAAACCTTACAACTTTGCCCTTGGGGGACATCTTTGCCCGAACACGAAAATTAACTAAAACTACCGATAGACATTTTATTTTAACAAATGTCAACTTTCTATGGTGTCTAGGGAAAACTAGAGTATCTGTTTGACAGCACTGACCACTACAATCGCAGCTAACTATATTCAGACATCTGTCAGCAACCGCCAAAGATAGTGTCGAAGGTGGTGCAAAAACATTGTTCCAGTTTTGCATCCCGCATTGCCAAGAAACGCTGCGCAGATAAGATTAATTATTATTTACGTGTAGAGCTTTAATTGTTGCTGCTTTTAATCAAGGTCTCTTTCTTACACTTGTCTTAGTTAGGGAGAAAATTGTGAGGGTAATTTTGTAAGCAATTTTATAAACTGAGGTCGACAACATTGCCCAGCTCAAAAATGTTATTAGGGTTGACACTATTGAAAAAAAAACAAGGAAACATGTACCAAGTCGTCTCGCGGACGTTGTAGCAATAGGACGCGCTACTTTTTAACAAAAAAATATTCGATATACCCTCAACTTAAAAAAATGGTTAAATGTATCAAGTGTCCCAAACACATAAATAAGAAAAATCCTGGACTGCTGTGTTCAAAGTGTGGCAAGTGGCTTCATGCGTCATGTGCTAACATTTCTATTGATCAGCTGACGGCTCTGTCAGGTACGGAAGCTGTGGACTGGAAATGTAAGGCATGTGTAGGATCGCAGAAACCGAAGCGCCTCTCCTATATTATACCCGACCCTGAGGAAGATGACGGTGAAACATCTGAGGCAGAGGGATCCATTAGTGCGGTTTCGGGAAGATCAATTGATAATAAAATGCTGCAGCCAGTTCTTCAACAATTACGGACTGAAATCAGAAATATTATTCGAGAAGAATTGCAAAAAACATTACAATTTTATTCTGACAAAATTGATGAATTCAGTGTAAAAATTAACAACTACGAGTCTAACGTCAAAACGCTAGAAAAACAGTGTACTGATTTAAAAAGCAACTTAAAAAAATATTAATCTTAAATGTAGTGTACTAGAGAGTAAAATAAATCTAATAGAGCAAAAACAACTAATGTGTCAAATAGAAATTTGTGGTGTTAAGGAATTGGCTAGTGAAGACCCGGTGAACATAGCTAAACAGATAGCTACAAAGTTGCAGGTAAGCCAAAACGACGTAATTAGGGCACATCGTAAGAGACAAAATCGCACTGTGACTTCACACCAGATAGAACATTCGCCAATAATTGTTACACTGCAAGATGGAGCACGGGACATCTGGCTGTATAAAACCAAAGACCTAAAAATGACAGCGGCTGAACTAGGATTGCAAGGTAGCGATAAGGTATATTTACGCGAATCACTAGCACCCGGGATTGCATTTTTATTATGGAAGACCAAGGAAGCCCTTAAAGATACTTACAAATTTATATGGTGCAGAAATGGCACAATTCTAAAACGTAAAGAAGAAAAGGCGAAAATAATCTCCATACACACTCTCTTTGAATTAGAATCGGTTAAGGACTCGCAAAACAAACTTATTAATTAAACAAGAAACCGTTTTAGTTAAGTGTTAAGTGCTGGAAATAACATATATTTTTCTCTTACTTTGTCTTTTATATTTTTTGTTTAGTATTGCTTTTGTGTATACTCAATTAATATCGTTTTATACCTTAGATAATGGATATTGTAGGAATAGAACATAATATAAATCCCAATATTATTGAGCTAAACTGTGATAACTGGAATGAGTTTGTAGACAAACTACGCTTAAATAATTGTTCGCTTCTGTTTTTTCATGTAAACATATCATCATTAGTTAAGAATTTTGCACATCTGGAATATATAATAAAAATACTACACACATAATTCACATAATCATAGTTACTGAGGCTAATATTCAATATCACTGTGTCAACACGTTTAATTTACTAAATTATAACTTATATTACGAACCAAGAAATGGCAGAAAAGGCGGCGGCATTATGCTATATGTTCACTCATCCCTGCATTTTAGCAGACTGCAAATATCAACTAAGGAATGCGAATGTATTAATGGCCAAATAAACTTAAAAAATGGCACTGTAGGCCTATGTGCTGTATATAGACCACCTGACACAAACAAAGTCCGTTTTATTGATGAGTTAGCTAATATTGTTGGTAAATATTCACCTAAAATTTGCTGTATAATTATGGGTGACATGAACTTAAATACAAAGAAGACAAATCCCATTAGCACTAGTTATCTTAACACACTTTGTGAATTAGGATTTGACCGTGGTATAACGCAATACACAAGAATAGAAAAATACGGGAGCCGAATAACAAAATCATGTTTAGATCACATTCTGATTAGAACTGTATGCAAGAACGAGGTGTATACGGCCGGTGTGAACATCGCGCCAGCTGACCATAAAATAATAGGCTGTGCGATTCTCGGACTCGGAGCGGATCCGAACTGTGACTCACGGGCTCAGAACGCGCCGCAGCTCACTACTAAGTTGGATAATAAACAACTTCGTAGCGAACTCGATTTAATAGATTGGAAGTTGCCGTTGAGTTACTCCGATCCAAACGACATTGTTAATTACATAAGGACGCAAATGAATTGCATATACGATAAATGCAAGTATACAAAAACTGTAGTTATTAGTAAGCGCAATTGTTGTGAGTGGTCTAATAGGAAACTAGTATATATGTGTAAAAAACGCGATGAATTATTTAAAATCTGGCGGAAAGATGACAATAATTCATTAAAAAGATTAAATTACAATAAATATAGAAATAAAACGAATAAATATGCTCAATTTTTACGAAATCAAAATACTAAAAAAGAAATTTGCGAAAATTTTAGAAATCCAATAAAACTTTGGCAATTAATAAATAATTTAAATGGTAAAATAATACGTTGTATTGATGATATATTACAAAAAAAATTTAATATTGATCCTAAAACATTAGCAAATAAATTTGGTTTAGAATTTGATAAAAATGTTAAAAAAATATGCTTAAACTGTAATAAGCCACTCTTAGATCCCCCTTCCTATGAAATTAATCCAGATAGAACCGTAAAAATAAAAAAAGCAACGGATGCTGATGTTACCAAAATTGATAAAAAAAGAATGATAAGAAAAGCCCCGGGTTTGATGGCATACGCGTTTGTGATATAAAATACATTTCGAAATAAATGGTGCCTATTATTACATACTTAATTAATCAATGTCTAAAAACGTCTATTTATCCGGACCTACTAAAAATAGGTGTAATCCGACCAATCTACAAAAAAGGCAAACATAATTACTTTAACAATTATCGTCCTATAACTATTCTCTCCTGCCTAAATAAAATAATTGAACGTTATTTGAGCAATGAATTAAACAATTACCTTATTAAATCCAATATAATAAATACAAAACAGTTCGGTTTTCAAAAAAAAAAAAAAGCACAACGCAACTATTACGGCAATTTACTGATGAAATTAATAATTATTTAGATAATAAAATGCATATCTTAGTATTATTTATTGATTTTAGTAAAGCGTTCGATTTATTAAATTTTAACACATTATATAATAAGCTGTTACGCTGCGGTATTCAAGGACCGTTCTTAGAACTTCTTAAGAGTTATCATCAAAATCGTTATACCACTGTCAAAATATATAACCAGACAGGTGATATGTTTGCGACTGAACGCGGCACAGCACAGGGTTCGATACTGGGTCCGACTGAGTACTTGCTATTTGTTAACGATATGGTAAATGCAATAACTAAGGGCTCCACATATCAATTTGCCGACGACACTTGTATCGTCATTGCCAATCGTAGTGTGGATGTAGCACAAACTGAAATGCAGGAAAGTTACGACATGCTATGTAAGTGGGCACATGATGTCGGCCTAGTGGTTAACGCTCAAAAAACAAAATTTGTTCACATACACTCATCTCACAACAAAGTTGCCACCGCACCGATTATCATTTCCCACAGCCATGAATGTCTCCATGGAATACTTCAACACTGTAATTGTCAACCCATTGAAAATAGCAAAAATCACATGTATGTTGGTCTGATTATTGATGAACGATTCTTAGTTTATTATTTTCCTTTCATCTGATGCACAGCCCTAGCACCTCAAATCTCTTAGTATGAAAGTGTGACTAAATGTGGTAATAACATTGCCCACCGCCATTAAAACTTAAAACGAGCTTCTATGTTTTTGAAAATGTAATGCCATTTTTTTAATTAATTAATAATAATAATAATTTAAATTAATTACCATTTTGCCGGTTTGCTAATCATATATCATAAAATTAAAGTCATAGAACTTATAGTTGCTGAGAAATTTAGGTTGAGCAAAGATGTAAGAAAGTGGAGATAACATTGCCCGCGTCTGTTTTTGTTTTTTTCTCAGCATCTGTTAGGAATTATGTTACCTGGTTTTGATAGTTTATTTGTTGCATAGAGTGTCATTTAAAGCTTCAGCAACCAACAATATAAAGTAGCTATTTTTTGAAAAAAGTAATATTAACCGAAATATGTGGGCAAAGATGTAAGGTTTCACCATTTGTAAAGTTTCATGATCTGATTTTAAGTATTTTGTGAATACCAGCGGTTTATTGTTCGGTTTGGAGGTAACTTTGGATTTTTTTTCCGTCGAGAAAATTTTACGGAATCGTGTTTTCGTCTAACATAGTACTTAGGATTTATCCTCAACTTTACCTTATGATTATTTCAAAATTAATGCTGGTACACTTACGGCATAACGGAGGATCTTGCTAAGTCATTTGAGATGATCGGGAATAAGACACTGAAATGATCGGGAATAAGAAAAACCACAGGCACGGTATTGCTAAATTGTATTTTATTGTTTTTCGAATTATTTTCCATTCAACTTAATGCACTTTTTCATTCGTGCAATCATCATCATCATCATCACAGCCCTTCACAAGTCCACTGCTGAACATAGGCCTCCCCCAAGTAATGCCACAAAGCACGGTCCTGAGCCACCTGCATCCATCGACTTCCTGCATATCTTACCAGGTCGTCACTCCATCTAGTGGGGGGTCACCCTACACTACGCCTACCGGTACGAGGCTGCCACTCGAGAACCTTTCTTCCCTATCGGTTATCGGTTCTTCGAGCTATATGGCCGGCCCATTGCCACTTCAGCTTACTAATCCGTTGGGCTACGTCGGTCACTCTGGTTTCACTGCGGATATCCTCATTTCTGAGTCTATCACGCAGAGAAACTCCAAGCATAGCCCTCTCCATAGCTCGCTGAGCGACCTTGAGCGTCCTCATACGGCCAGCAGTGAAGGACCACGTCTCTGATCCGTAAGTCATCACTGGCAACACGCACTGGTTGTACACTTTAGTTTTCAGAGATTGAGGTATACCTGACGAGAAGATATGTCATAATTTCCCGAACGCTGCACAGCCGAGTCGAATCCGTCGTTTAACCTCTCGGTCGAAGAATGGGCTTACCTACTCGGAATCTTTGTCCCAGGTAAACATAGTCGTCAACACCTTCGAGCATAGTGCTCCCAACAACTACCGGCATAGGTGTGACATGGCCATTAAACATAATCTTTGTTTTGTCCATGTTCATCTTAAGACCTATCCGTTGGGAGGCACTATTGAGGTCATTGAGCATAGTGCTTAAGTCCTCCAGCGATTCTGCCATAAGGACTATATCGTCGGCAAATCGAAGGTGAGTGATGTATTCGCCATTGATGTTAATACCGTATCCTTTCCAGTCCAATAGCTTGAAAACGTCTTCCAAAGCAGTGGTGAAGAGTTTCGGGGATATAACGTCACCCTGTCTTACACCTCTCTGCAGTTGGATAGGTTTCGAACTCTGGTTCTGTACTCGGATAGCCATCGTAGCCCTACTGTACAAACACTTCAGCACTTCGATATACTGACAGTCAACTTGGCACCGCTGAAGGGACTGCAGCACCGCCCAAATTTCGACGGAATCAAAGGCTTTCTCATAGTCCACATACGCCAGGCAAAGTGGCAAATTGTACTCTTCAGTCTTCTGTACAATCTGCCGCAAGGTATGTATGTGGTCTATGGTACTGAAGCCTTTTCGGAAACCGGCTTGTTCGGAAGGCTGGAAGTCGTCGAGTCTGCGTGCGAGACGATTCGTAATGACTCTCGAAAACAGCACGTAGACGCGGCTCAGAAGGGAAATCGGTCTGTAGTTCTTCAAGAGAGCGTTGTCGCCTTTCTTAAAGAACAAGACCACCGCACTTCTGCTCCACGCCTCTGGAGTAGTGCCACCATGGAGGACGGAATTGAAGAGCTTCTGAAGGACTTCAAGTACCGGTGTTCCACCCGCTTTCAGAAGCTCCGCTGTAATTCCATCCTCGCCTGGGGCCCTGCCGTTTTTAAGGTGCTGGAGAGCCATTCTAATCTCGCTTATACTGACGTCCGGAATATCATCGGAATAGTGTCGGATAAGACTTGCTCTTGGATCGTTACTCACACTTGCGTGTGGCTCCAACGATGATGTGTACAGCTGCCCATAGAACCTCTCAATCTCACTCAAAATCTCAGGTGTCCCGGAAACGATGCTGCCACACTCCGTCTTCAGCCTTGACAGTTGGCTCTTTCTGGCAGACAGATCTCTGGCAAAGACTTTGGAGCCCTGTTTCCGCTCAATCGCTTCTTTAATACGAGTAGTATTAAATTTGCGTAAGTCTCGCCGCATGCATTTGGAGATCTGTCTGTTCGGTTGCCTATATGCTGTCAAACCTGTTGACGATTGCAGCCTCATCTCCCGTCTAACAGCCATAAGATTAAGAGTGTGATCGGAGAGTTTTTTGTGTCTGCGGCGGGTCTTGCAGAACTTAGCTCCGACCGCATGGACAGTTTCCACGAGCTTGTCATTCATATCGTCCACTGCATTGCAATCTTGTAGGCACTGAAAGCGGTTGTGTAACTCGAGCTGAAAGTTTTCGGGATTTTGGATTAGAGCACGAGGGGGACGGAGCGTTGACTTCATTAGACGAGACCTCTTCAACTTAACGTTTAGGTTCAGTGTGCCTCTAACCATTCGGTGATCGCTGCCAGTTTTCACCCTTGCGATCACTGAGACATCACTGAACAGTTGGCGTCTGGTCGTCATAATGAAGTCAATCTCATTTTTTGTCGAACCGTCGGGGCTCGACCAGGTCCGCCTCCTGTGGGGCCGCTTCTGGAAGAAAGTGTTCATCATAAAGAGTCCCTCTTTCTCCATAAAGTCAGCCAGCTGCTGGCCCCTTCGGTTCCGTTGCCCTACTCCGAATTTCCCTAACTTCAGCACACCGTTTTCTCTTGTGCCTAGTTTTGCGTTGAAGTCTCCCATCAACACCGTGTAGTGGGTTTCCATTCGTGCAAACCAATCATTAAAACAGTAATACCAGTCTGAAGTTGATGTTGACAAAATGGCTGATTTGTACGCTTCCACAGCTGCTTCACGGTCTTCAAACCGTTGACTGCGTAATAAATCTTTCATTATAGGGAATGTAAAGAAATCATTTGGGCTCTGGTCAGGACTGTACGGAGGATGGCCCATCAGCTCAACGTTTTCCTCCTTCAAAAAATCATTTGTCTTCCGAGCCGTATGGGAGCTCGCATTATCGTGATGTAAGATGATGCGACGTTCCGGGTTATTTTTTCGGAGTTTGGCTATCACATATGAAAACAAACCGTGATATATCACTCAGCGTTAACGGTTCTGCATCCTGTATAGGAATTGTAGCAACATGCCCCTTTTTCGAGACAAACGTAGCGACCATTTTCTTTGACACGCTGCGGGAGCGAACCACTTTCATTGGTTTGACCTCGTCTTCGAAGACCCAAACTGCTGACTGATGTTTTCTTTCAGGTTCCTATGAATAAATTCCATGATTCGTCACCTGAGGCGATATTATAAATGGCATTTGATTTCCCTCCGTTGAAGCGTTGTAGAGTATTCCGGCACCCATCTACACGAGCCGCCTTTTGCTCTTCGGACAAATTGTGGGGAACCCAGCGGGAAACTAGCTTTCTTATATACAGCTCATTATGTAATATCGACTGAATTTCAGTTATTCTTATATTGATAATAGCCCGAATCTGCTCGTATGTCACATAACGGTAATCTAATATAATAGTTCGCACAGCTGCGATGTTTTCAGGCGTGACCTCTGTTCTTGGTTGACCTGCAGAAGAAACAGTGCTGAGCGACACACGTCCACGTCGGAACTCTGCATACCAGCGGTATATTGTTGTTTGACTTGGTGCTTCAACATCATAAATCGAAACAAGTTCGCTGAGACATTTATCTTGAGATAAGCCGCGACGAAAATTGTGATAAATTGTGGCACGGAAATGTTCACGCGTGAGCTCCATTTCTGTTAACGACGTGTCAATTTAAACCAACATAGTTTTTTTTAAACATTTTTTTAATTGTTTGCATGTCATTAAGATTCAAGATGCCAGTATTCAAATTCTAAAAAAGGTTTTATTGTAACTCAATCCGAAATATTCTATTCCCGATTATTTCAGTGTGCCCTTAAGTATGTAAATTAGCTCTTGTGCATTATTCCTTCGCGGTAATGGTTTTATTTTGTCAGTTATAAAGCCGTGTTGCGCTTTGTTTGAGATTTTACCTTTAGGTATTTTTCTATAAGACCGAGTTTGATATTATGTAAATCAAAGGAGATAGGATGTTTAATACAAAAAGAAATTACAAACAGACAATAAAATCTATTTGTAGTTGTTGTTTTTTATTTAATTGAGGAGAGAGAAGAATTTTTTAAGAATAACAGTGACAAATGGGAAGGCAGTTTTCTTTTACAGATAATTTTTTTTTGTTTTTCTTTACACAGATTTATTTAGTGGGCATAACAACTAAAAATATTATAACAAACGATAAATCCAACCAACCACCTAACTATCCATGATAGTCTATCAAAAGTCGAATACTGAACATGGACCTCCTCCATTGTTGCTTCGCAAGTTAAATAATTGCCACAGTTGTCACGCATAGCAGAAGGGGTTAGAAACACTATTTTTATTACTTTGAGTTGTTGCCAGACGCTGCTGCTTTTATTTTGTTTAATTTTCCTTCTGTCGCTTCTTACGACACCCGTAGGATGATATTAGTTAGTGGATTATCTCACGCCGCCACTACACGACCGTCGGTGTATTATCGTTTGAATAAAATTGTTTGTATATATACTGGCGAAATACTTTAATGTTTTGAAAATAAAAACGGGAAACAGCTGATTTACATACATATTAAACGTACCGCTTCTGTTCACTCATCAGATGGCTATTCGCGATTTTGTTCTGTGACTGAATTTTTAGCTCAGTAAACGATTTATCAAGTGGTTTAAGATAAAAATGGTTATAATATAAAACAATTCCTTAATACATTTTACCCCTGAGTAATAATTTGTTTACGAATGTAACTTTATCTTGCGGTATACGACAATGGAAAACCGAGCACACAGTCCATGTTACGGTAATGAATACTGTGATCCGTACACATCTACATCTATTTCGGTTAAATTCGAAATGCAGATGCGTTATCACCCCTGAAGACTAAGATGAAATGCCTCGTTTCCAGTGAAAAGGTAAGGAACCTTACCTTTTCACTCTACTCTACATTTACTACTCTACTTACTACTACTACTACTCTACTTTTTAGTCTACATTCACCATACGAAACACAGCAGCATTAGCAGCTATTTTACGTTGGTATTCTGTGAGAGCGTGGTTCTACTCCGGTCGAGCCATCACATTTGTGTTACAACCATAATATAGCCCCATCGTGGCTCTACCACATAAAAAAATCTATCCAGATGGACTACTCGGCAGAAAAGGAGTATTAACACATGATAAATTAGTAAAGTTATTAATTAGCAACATAGCAGGTTAAAATTTCCGTCATCCTTAATAATACAAATTATCGTTTAAGTTTTTGTTATCGTTTAATTTTGGTGTTTTTAAATATAATATAATATTTAGACCATTCATCCAAACCCTAAAATCTATTAAACTTTCAATAGTTTTAGTTGCTATTGAATATCCTGAATCAAAATATTGTATTCGATATTAAAATATATCTTAAAAGCTTTTCTGTGTCGTTCGAAGATGTTGACGAGGGCATTTACCTGGGACAAATAGTCCAACTACGTAAGTCCAACTTCGAGCGAGATTTCAATAAACGGATTCAACTCGGCTTGTCAGCGTTCGAGAAATTATGACACATCTTCTCGTCAGTTATGCCTCAAAACCTGAAAACTAGATTACTACAACACAACAATCTAGTTTTACGTAGTCCTTTACTGCTGACCATGTGAGGACGCTTAAGGTCGCTCAGCGAGCTATGGAGAGGGCTATGCTTGGAATTTCTCTGCGTGATAAACTTAGAAATGTGGATATCTGCAGTAGAACCAAAGTGACCGACATAGCCCATTGAAATAGTAAGCTGAAGTGACAATGGGTCAGCCATATAGCTCGAAGAACCGACAACCTATGGGGAAAAAAGTTTCTCGAGTGGCAGCCTCGTACCGGTAGGCCGTATAGGTAGACCTGTACCCACTAGATGGAGTGACAATCTGGTAAGACATGCAGGATGTTGATGGATGCAGGTGGCTCAGAACCGTGCTTTGTGGAATTCCTTGGGGGAGGCCTATGCGGCTTGTGAAGGGCTGTTGATCATGATGATTTAAGTTTGCATCCAAGAATTTACAGATTAATTACATAAGTTAAAATTAAACTTTAATAATTTGAAATACTTAACTCTATGTCCGAATATTATCTAACATAAACAAATAATAATAAAATATAAAAACTTAAAATAAAACATTTTTCATGTTGTTAAATATAAAATTTTAAATTGTTTAAATTCATGTGATATCGCAAATTCTAGCTAACTTAATGGTCTTACCTAACACGTACTTTTGGATTCAATTTCGTGCCCTGATTTATAGCTTTACCCAAATTCCATTCCACTCTAGATAGTTTTGTCACTGATCCGGGATGTGTCCGAAATTTCTCTTGAGTTATGTTAGATCCTTTTGTAGGAAAATTTGATGTTTTGTTCGTGTACCCTAATAACGTTTTGAAAGAACTCATTCAAGTTCACTTCGAACCCTTGTTTTAATAACATACACTTGGTTTAATTTTCGAATTGACAAAATTATTTGTGTTTCAGATAAAACTGACTAGATTTTGAATCACAGGACTTAATACATTATTTTGTTATTTTTAATTTTAGTTTGTTAATAAACTAAGTAAATGGTAATTATTCCAAGTGTTTAACTTACCTTTGGCATAAAACGTGCATGTCGGATACTCGTAATCTTTGTACAAGAACTGAATTCCGTCAACTTGTAAGTACTGGTAGTACACATGAAATATTATCCTTGTATACGTTAAGTTAGTGTTTGCTAATGTAATCTTTAGTTCCATTTTCAGTTATCCTTTTGATACCTACTTAATATGTTTCAGTCACCTGCAATATTTTAAGCTATGGATAAGAATAAGGGTGACAAATAAGCTTACAGTCCACCTGATGGTAAGTGGATGCTGTAACCCATAGACATCCACATTCATCCTCGATTAAGAATCAAAATGCAGATGCATTATCACCCCTAGGAAAAAGATTAAATGCCTCGTTTTTAGTAAAAGGGCTCTTCGGTTTTCTACGTTCATCATAAGAAACATATCAACATTTATTTTTTATTTTTATGCTGGTACGGCTGGTAGTAAATAAAGTTATATTATTTTGTATCACTTTATCTTAAAAAATGACGCGTCGCGTCGCGTTACGTCTCGTTGTGAACTGCTGTATCTCTTTATCTCTTTTAGTAGTTACCTGCAGATTAGTTGCAAGTTTCATTCATTATTATATAATTTGATGCGATATATAAATGTTTGGTAGTGAAAGTGCAGTGTGGCCGAAGAGTCATGAAAGGAAATTCAATGTGATGAATGATATGCGATCATAAAGAAGTATGTATAGGGCTAAATCTTGAAATTGTTTTATACGAGAAAAGTGTTGTTTTCAAGAAGATAAGGGACGCCCTAGACAGAAGTTTGTTGACAAAATGCGTGATTTATTGAATGTGGGGTAAATTAGGATTACCTTTAACCGACAAACATATATTGCGTAAGTATATGGATGTGAAAGAAGCAAGAGAAGTGTGTCAATATCGCAAAAAATAGAAGTTCGTAGTCTCTATCTATCTCTAAGGGTAACAGTTGTGTAGTACCAAAACACAAACATTAACTATGTTATATAGTTAATGTTTATCTTTTGTCGTGAGAGGAGAAAATAATAATAAAAACTGCGGTTGCAAATCCAGCTTGGCAAATATGGAACTCCATAGGTAATCTACGAGCGAGGATTATGAACGTATTATGACTGTAATGTTATACTCTAAATGTGAAAAATCTAGTATTGTTTTGCCAACTTTCCTGCCTTGGCAAATTTTATTTTCAGTGGATGAGTCCCTTAAGAGCCCTCTTACATTTCGGCGTTACGCATGTTTAGGTATTTTACATGCCGAGCGGGCGGCAAACTACGCGAGCAATACTTTCTTCCATATCTATTCACTCACTCACACTATGATGCTGTGAGTATAGCGACTAAACGATCTTGATATTCCATAATACAAGTTATGTTAGGATGGAGTTCAGTGGATGAAAAATTTTTGGTGTGTCATTTTTATGTTATCTAATTAATTTATTATAACCTACTTCATATAATTTTCATTACTTGTGAACTTTAGTGTAGAAAGAAGTACACATAAATAATTAAATTGTTAGCCAGTAATCGATTGCTAAACGATGTTGGTTAGTAACTAAGGGTAACTTAATCGTTTAACTATAAAAACAGTACGTTTGCAACCCGTTTTAATAAATAAAGTAACTAAATGTAACTCATATATTTTTAGTCGGTACTTAGAGTAAACTACCATATTTTTTTATTATAAAAATATTTACCGCAACGGTATTGACCGAGCTTATCTCGAATCGATAATTTCGGGCCGTACACACTTTTCATAAAACGCTTCTAACTTAGGTAACATATTCAAAATCCAAAATTGTTCGTTGTAGTAGCTTTTTAGTACTTTTACAAGTAGTCCATATGGCAAGCATGCAGACATTTTTATTCTCCATTATTATTTCTCCAGAGATAGGATATTTCTTTTTTTACGTTTAGTGACGCATTGATACTTTTATTTATTTTTCCCCATCACGACTGGTAAGAAAGCCCAGCTGCAATCATAATAACTATAATGAATTAACTATCTGGTATAATAATAATGTACGAACTTTATACTAATTGAAATATATATACTTTACGAAAGTAAATGCTTCCAACGCTCAAAAATTGCGGTTGAAGTTGACGATCCTCTAGAACGCACAAAATAGCAGCCCCTATACGGCAATCGACACACACTACGATAGTATCGAAACGACGCAACGCGCGATAGCTATATTAATCGTGGACGGCCGGCGCAGTTAAATATGTGGTACGTTTACTTAATTAATAAAAAATAATACTAACGATTTCAAAAATAATAGTATAGTTTAAGTAAATGTTGATGATTGTTTTTGGTATAAATTTTAAGTCAAAATGATGTAGTGAGCTTTTTCGGTCGTTAATTGAATTATGTCGATTTTTTTCCTTACGTGAAAGGCATATAACGAAAATGTTTTCTATGGTTATTAAAGCATAGGATATTGAATAGATAAAAATATTTTTTGATGGTCGATATTGAACAGAATCTACAAATTAGAGCTCTCAAATCATTTCTCTGAGAGTTTTAGCCCAAACATGCAACGCGAGAATGATTATTACTAAATAAATAAATAAGTTATCAAAAATTCTCTGAGCTTATTATAATAGAGAAAATGAACTATTTTTACCAAGTAATTGTTATTTCAAGAAATGAACGAAAGACATACAATTTAAACTAGGAAACCTTGTAATTTCGCATTTTTTTGTAATACTCCTCTTAACTACCATCATCAGTCCCACAACACTTGCGATTGAATGTAAGATCAAGAATAACTGCCTTTCATGTCTGATGGCATGAAAGGTAGTTATTCTTGAAGACTTGTGTTACCCTTATAATATTTCATTGTCAGGCGGCAATGCAATAACATGCTTCATTTAAAAAATAACAATGAAATCGCTTGACTTGGCGAAGACGCCATTTTGATTTTGGATGGTTTGAAAATAATAGAAGTATCTAGTTATTGGATTTTGATAGTCGCAGATGTGTGTAAAATATTTTTATTATTGTTTATTATTAAAAATGAATAAATAACGAATATATTTTTTAGATAAATTAATCTGTCATTATAATAATTTAGTAAAATAAAAAAATAAAAACTTAACCATAGTTCTTGACGTAACATTCCACAAAAGAACTATTCTGTGTATAGACCTCTTATTAATGAAAATTACGACAACTAGCAAAGTGTGATCATGAGTTCGCTGAAAGTTTCAAAGGTGTATTATAATTTCAATTCCATTCTGTCGGATCTTTTGAAAACTAAGCTGTGTTTTATATATTTACAATAGTGAAGCTATACTAACTATTAATTAAATTTTATCAAACCAATTTAATGTGTATCTTCATACGCACCGTTATAATTCGTTTGTCGGCGCGTGAGGACTAGAGGTCTATTTAACTTGTTGATTAAACCATCGAACTTCCACGTATATATTATTATCGCTATCCACAATCTATGGGATATATTTGCCGTAATTGCTCCTTTCCGACGAACGTATACGTTGGTATTCATCACTATATGGAAATTATCTATCTTATTGCATATAATGTAGTAATTGATATCTTGGATTCTAACAATAACTTAAGACAAGTCTTTTTCACGTAACAAGTCTCTTCGTTTTTGTGAATGTTGATATTTGCTATCAAATTTTATATTTAACTCACATTTTTTCGCAAGACGTTTAGGTTAAAAAAAATGTTTGAGATGGTTAGACCGTTATTAGTTTTCTAGAATTGCCCTATAGTGCCTTAAGACTCTCACGATATGAAATAGGGTGACGCTGCCTTCTTACTGCCTAAGATAAAGTATTGTTAAATTTCTTATGTTTTCTTTTATCCTTTTTAAGTTCATCCCGTCCGTCCTTTTTAAGTAAGCCATTTTTATTCACTGTATATCCTTTTTAAGTATATATTTCCAAGAAACGTTCCAACGTGTCATTCCTTCTTTGAACTAAGTTAAGTTCGTGACTATTTCGTTTCTTTGATGAATGTCGTAAAATTTGTCTAGAGATTGGAACACTACAAATAAATTTTATGACATTTTTAGGCGGATTTAGCTTAAAAAATCCACCCGTATTAACTTTCTACAAAATTGATTGCTTTGTGAATGAGATGATTTAATATCCCTATTTATTATTTATTATGTCTCCAGTGGTAATGAAAGAATTGACCACGATTTTAAAATGGAAGTAAAGGCATAATATATAAGGATACTGATGCTAAAATATTCTGTTATACATATTACTTTTTTTGTACCTATTTTGATATTGTGTTTAGAAATTAATCAGTAAGAGTTGTTTTTAAATCCTCCACGACTTAAGTTTTGGTGATGTGTTGATTTTAAACATTTCTAAAAGTATGCTTTGAAATGTAAAGCAAAAAACAAAATATAATCTTCCTATCGCTAAACTTGACTATATAGTAATTTTCCGAAAGCTTATGGCGAATATTTTCAATATTTTTTACGTTTTTGCCATTTAAATTTAAAATTAATAGATCAAGACATAATAAACTTTTGTTCGTACTAACCTACTTCAATTTCATCGTAATTTCTTAGATCGTTAGTCTGTTCCAGACAGAATATTGAACAAAGCGGCTACGATTTATGGTAATGTTCTATCTAAACAAGATATACTAGCATAGAAAATGTACTTTTTGTGTCTCGTTAGCACGAAATTAGTCAGGTGTGAATGGCGTCTTAATATTGGGTATTATAACGATAATCATCATCATCATAATTACCGACTGAACCGATTATCGTTGGAAAGGAAAGGATCCAGAGAAATTAATGCAGCTTCATACCCGTAAGCGAAGCGTAGGATGATCCCACACTAGATGAAGTGACGACCTAGTAAGGGATGCAGAAAGTTAATAGGGTCAGTCTTAGGGTCTTGCTTTGTTACAATAACTCTGGAAGGCCTATGTTCAGCAGTGGATTTGTGATGGACTATAATAATGATAATATACCACTATTTATTTTTATTATAAGTATTTTTCTTTATTTCGTTTAAAACAAAACACGTCGTTGTTTGAAAGCTTTTTAAAAGGTCCTTTCCTGTTTACCTATTTTCTTTAAAATACATTTTTATTCACTATTTATCGCTCTGTCCGTAAATGATTCAACCCGAATGCGTTACATGAAAGGTTTATCATAATTAATCAATGCTCTCACACTAAAAACTGCCAGGCCCCATCTCAGTTTCGTGGGATTTGGGTTTGGCATTATCGAATAAAAAATCTACATTTATCGGTCACCGTAACTACGTCCGTTGTCTTGTGGAATATACTACTTGCAGGAAACCCATAAAAAAACATTTACGAGTAATTATTAAAGTTTAATGTGATCCTCTCTATACAATTCAGTTATTACCCATATAGCACGTAATAAGTACTTTAGAACATTCATAGATGTACAGTTTGAAACTTAATCAGTTTTACTCAAATGAACACGAAGTTTGAATTTAGTTAAGCGATTTGAAGCAAGCACTTCTATATAATAGAACAATTTACTAAAGTTATAGTATATATACTCGAATATCATATCAGATATTCGATAGCTAATGGGAACTTTGTATTTTAGATTATTAGTTTCATCATTAACTTTTTTTTAGAAAAATCCATCACCGTATTTCATCTCGAGGGTGTCCTATGAGATGAGTAGGGGAAGTGCCAAAAACATTTCATGGCATCCGATAGATTTAATATTTCTTTTACTCCAGGTGCAAAATACCTATTCGTGCAAATCCATTCGTGTTGCAAACATAAAATAATTGAAAAAAAAATTACTTCAAACAAAATAATTTTTTTCGTAAGTGTTAATGTACATCGTATCGACAAATAATTCTGTCCAGCATACAGATTACGCTATTCCAGTTCAGAATGTTTTTCCGCACTAGCAAACGAATACAGGGATTATCCGTATTCCGTTAAACTCTTCGGAAATAGATTCAGTGAAATTCACTGCATAAGAGTTTTTGTGATTGGATAAAATTGTCTTTTTTAGAAGTTTCTTCACGAACAGTCTTCACTAAACTTCACTAGAGGTGGGTGTTACAAACCGTAAAAGTATTTTCAAAAGTTATTGCTTGGTAACAAACACATTGCGTAGTTTGAAATATTTCTTGTTATTTTTTTTCATAACATAAGACTTATTTGCATTTAAATGGGCAAAAAAATATTTAAATATTAGTAAACCATATACCCAAACCCAAAAATAATGAGTGCACGTTAAACTGGACCGAAACTGCCATTCTCTTTTAATACATTTTATTAACTATTATTCTTACTTACATCATCAAGAACTTACTATTAACTCATATATTTTAAATAATTATGATTATACGTATTTCCGTAGTCACGCTAACGTTATTATACGGAATTATAGTGAACTATACGAAAACGGATATTTTTAATTATTTTTACAACTGGGGCACATCACAAGTCCTCTGCTGAACTAAGTTCTCCCCATAGATTTCCCCATAGGGGAAATATTTGCCTAGTTGCCACGCTGAGCAAGCCGGTTGGCAACCGCAGTATTTTTTATGGTTTAGATGATTCTTCCCTCTGTCATTTTTTGCACACACGAAACACTACGGGGTAGTGGACATTCTTACATCGTCACTACACGTATGATTCATTATAAAGTGAATTCATTATTATTTGTCATTCATAATAAAAAATCGCAGACGTGTTTTACAATTTAGTGGGCGATTTTTGCTGTAGATGATTTTTAGTTTATATTTTTCTTTTATTTATACATAGTGTCGCAGTTATACAGAAGACACATTATAATATTGAAATAAACCGTTTTGATTTAACTCTGTTAATCTGACCTTGACTACTATAGCTCGTAGACACCTGCAACAAACATCAATTAAAGAGCTAAAGATAAAGTGCCACCCTTGAGAATAGAGGTAGGTTGCCTCTCAACCAGTAATGAAATTTGACTGCACCGTTGATCTGGTGGTTTTAAGTATGGATATAGATGGTGATATGACTTATTTTGAGTTCGTGGGCTGGAAACCCGGGTTTTTCTGTCAAAAATTGTCAGTAGAAGCGCGGTCTCAGGAAATTGGCAGTGTTTCACTCCCGAACCTCAGAAAGCACGTAAAGCCATTAGTCCTGCGGGTGATCTCTCTCGAGACATATCGGATTGCCGTCCCCTGATATAATAGAATGCTCGTGTACTACAATCATGTCCTGTCTGGACGACTTTATTAATAAAACTGGCTTCCCCTTCTTCACACCGGAACAATAGCTTCTTCATTACCGTTAATAAGCTGTAATAGGAAAAATTATTTTTATCTACCTAGGTGGATGTAATAGAGTGGAGCTCTAGAGATCGTCATCAAATACATTCTATTACCAATTTTATTATTAAATTGTAAGAAGTGAACAGGCGAGCCGTATGCTCGCTTGCATCCTCATAAGTTAAAAAAAACTATTATAGAGGTGTAACGTCCAAATAACGTGTCACGTCGCAAAAGACGTATGTTGATGTCCAAGTGAAGTCGATTAACGAATAGCGATTTCGAATTACCTTCGTTAGACTATCTATCCACGCCGTAAATCATTCATAATCGTTTTTATTATAACAGTATCATACCTAAATAATTTTATATAATTAGCCTATATTATCAACACTTCAGCAATATTGTTTAACTTTATCTTTTTAAAGAAAAGATTGAAAAAATACTCAAATTCTGTATAAATACTTCAATGCAATTGTATCGACGGTTGTAGTGTTTACGAGTCTTCACATAATAACAATAAAAAGGAATTGAAGTTGTATTGCTGTAATTTCAGTTAATCTAATCCTTCTTTATACGCTTAAGCTTTTTCTTTCCTATTTTCGAATATACATTAGTTTTTATTTCGGTTATAAAGAGTTTAAGCATTTCAACAACTAAAAACGAGGTTTACACTAATGCTGCTTTTTTGTATGTATTCATATATAACGCGATTTCTTCGTCAATTGTGAACCAACTTTGTTGGTTTTCCATAAATTCCGAGGTTGTTCCGTATAATATAGCGTAAAGAAACTTCACCATTAATTCAAAAATCAATTCAAAAACCAAAAACGTAAAAAAATCGAATAGATAAAAAATAGCTTTCAAGAAAGAAAGAGCTGACTTCAAATAACTAAAAAAAGAAAAAGGAATAAATAAATTTCACATTCTTAAGTAGGTGCTTTCATTCTTCTACACAATATGTCTTAGCAGAATTCAGAATTTTAAATTATTTTAGTCTTTTTATTAGTTTAGTTGAAGCTGAATTTTGCTTTTATTAAAAGTTTTTTTTTGTTTAGAGAACCGATTATCATGCGTAATCTGATTCCTATCCTCATTCATTAAACTCAACCCACATTACTAGTTTACCTTTAAACTAATTGTCCTGTTCATTTCAGTTTTTTTTAATATTACTGTAAAACGCTTGCATTTTTTAAGAGGTTCTTCATCCATACTCACAACGCTGGGTTTGGTTTTATCGTGTTATATGTGGGGTTTGATCGCAGATATAATTTCCTTTTTCTTAAAGCCTTCAGTACAGTGCCCTCTACTCCCCTTCGAATATTCATAGCAACATGGCGGTGGTCTCCTTTTGTTAGTCGTTCTAGTTAGCTGTATTTATAATATGGACCTCATCACCAGTAAAAAGGAAAGAAACGAAAAGGGTTCTGCGATTTTTGTCCCTTACCATAGAACACAGTAGTATTATAGTGCGACGATTTTTTTTTAAATATAAAACTGAAGTGTGAAATAAACTTATAGTCTACCCAAAGGTAAGCAACGGATCTCGTAAGAACGTTCGCTACGGATGTGAGTGGCAGAGTCAGCAAGGAGCGGATATTTATCGATAAAAATGGTTCTGCGAGCTATATGGCCGGCCCATTGCCACTTCAGATTACTAATCCGTTGGGCTATGGCGGTTACTTTGGTTCAACTGCGGATATCCTTGTCTATAATATTTTAAGTCTGTCACACAAAGAAACTCCCTCTTCATAGCTCGTTAAGAGACCTTGAGTTTCCTTCACACATCCATTACAGCCTATAAAAGTCCACAAGTGATCATAAGCCTCCCTCATAGATTACACCATAGAGGAAATTTTGCTATAGTTGCCACGCTAGCAAGCGGGTTGGCAGCCGGAGATTTTTTATTATTTTGAGTTGTTATTAGCTGCTGCCAACGACACACTTCGGAACAATATACGGTGGTGGATATTCTTATACCGCTACTACTCGGTTGATATTCATACACTGGCTCTTTAATCCTCACCACAACAGATGTACTGCAACAGAGCAGTAAAGATATTTATTTAAGGGGGATAATATCAACCTTGAAGGACTCGAAAATTTAAAAGAAGGCTGAAATTTTAGAAAGTATATATACAGTTAAATGCACCTACATATAGCACAGACATCATCACAATTCTAAGAGGGTGTAAGAAGATGGAACTCGAGTTGTAAGCATATTGTGAAAGAAATCCCTGAGCTACTATCGCTTACCTATTTTTTTATAAAATTTTTATATTATTGTACGGAAATATATTTAACATATATTTGCACACATGGAAGATCAAATTTTAATAGACAATACACTCTGTTGAAACTTCGTATGTAGATTATTGCGCTTCCTAATTTGCAAGACATCAGATGCCGAACTTTCTTGCAAACTTGGTATGTATTTGAAAATCGGCGTATAAACTTCGGTGAAGTGAAAATTGTTTATCGTAAGTTTACTTGCTACGTAGTTTATCAGTGTCTTTGACGTTATAATTTATGCTTAATATACCTTAAGATGATTGACTATTTGAAACACTATTCTGAATAAAAATTTTGCCGCAGCCAAAACGATAAACCGTTTGTTTAGTATAAGTAAGAAATGCATAGACCAGTCTATACATGTAGAGTGTTTCAAGTTTGACCGGATGGAACACACAGTATGCCACTTTACACTGTGTTCTCGTTTGTGACCCCTATTTTATAAACGTTATTAGTTTTAGTTTCGATAGTCATTTTATACACTTTTTGTTTATGTTTAAAGCCGGTCATTTTAAAACTAAGGTTAAAACAAAGAAGGACATTCGAGGAAGCGCTAAGATCTTAAATCAGGCAAGTAAAAAGTTGTTACGGACGGTGATTCAGCAGAAACGGTTCGATTTACATTTCATAAACAACACCATAGACAATTTGTCCAGTGAACTAAAGACAATTTTAACGACATTTGATTTTAATAATTGCATCGAAACTTTAAACAAACGAGAAACATCAAAATACAATGAATGCAAAAATAAACAAATAGAAAAATACCAAAAATTAACGATCAAATCAAATGCCAAACATCCAAGTCAACGTCAGAACAATAAACAACCGTTGACCATAGACACAAACTATAAACAACGCACTGTCTGTAATTTGTCAAAACATACACTGGACGAACCGACAATGAAAGTATTAGCGAAGGGAATGAACTTCGCATTAACTCCGCGAAAAATCCCGTACGAAGAAATTATCTGCAATGTTGAGGATTGTCTGTTTAAGAATAATATCGGTAAGGAAGATTTGGAGGCCATACGTCAAGATATTTCGTCCTTGTTACGTCGCAGTTCAGTGCCGAAACCAAACCTTCCCAAAGACGAATTTACAGCGCTAAATAACTTACGGAACAGACCAGAACTCACGATTCTCCGCGCGGATAAAGGAAATGCTACGGTAGTAATGGACACGTCGGAATATAATTTTAAAATACAACAACTTTTATCGGACGAAAGTACATATAAAAAGGTCAAAACAGACCCTACAACTAACACGCTTAAAACAACTAGCGATTTAATAAAGAAATACTCCGAAAAATTAAATCTCGACGTGAATTCGCTAATACCATCATGTGCAAAACCACCGAGGTTGTATGGGTTACCGAAGATACACAAACCAAACGCTCCACTACGTCCCATAGTGAGCCAGATCGATTCACCAACTTATAAGCTGGCACAATACTTAGCAAAAATACTATCACCACTGAGAGGACATACCAGAGCACACACAAAGGATTCATACCATTTTGTGAGTGAGATAAAAGACCTACATCTCGCTAACAATGAAACTATGGTCAGTTTTGATGTTCAGTCACTATTTACATGCCTACCTATTGTGGACTGCATCTCAATTGTAACTAGGAAGCTAGAAGAAAATAACATGCCTCAAGAATATGCAATACTACTTGAACATTGCCTCACATCTGGCTATCTATTGTGGAAGGAGGAGTTCTACAAGCAAGTAGATGGTGTGGCGATGGGCTCACCTGTGTCTCCCATAGTCGCCGACATATTCATGGAGGACTTTGAGGAGAAAGCCCTTCTTACTGCTCCTGTAAATCCAAGGTTCTACAAGCGGTACGTAGACGACACTTTCACAATTTTACCATCTGACAAAGTAACTGCATTTTTTAGACCACCTTAACTCCATAAACTCTAAAATACAATTCACAATGGAGTTAGAGGCAAATAATTCTTTAGCTTTCCTAGATGTTTTAGTCATCCGAAATCCTGATAACACTATTGGTCACACTGTGTATAGGAAAAAGACCCATACCAACCGATATCTAAATGGTGAATCTCACCATCATCCTTCACAGTTAGCTACCGTGGGTAAATCTTTGTTTCAGAGAGCACGAGGGATCTGTAACAGAAAACATCTGGCCGCGGAGCTTCAGCACGTCAAGCAAGTATTGCAAGACAACAAGCTTCGGGTCCCGCGCCTACGTCACAGTGAACGAGTGAAGCCGGCAACAGTCGAGCGCGCACCTGCACTACTACCATATGTTGGAGGAGTCACGGACAACATTGGCTACATCTTGAAGCGAGCGTCCATTAAGACATACTACAAGCCGCTGAAGAAGATTAGTCAATTTTTACCATCCATCAAATGTAATATTCCTCTACAAGATGCAGGTGTGTACAAGCTAGATTGTGAATGTGGTCTCTCTTACATAGGTCAAACAAAGAGATCTATAAAAACCCGCGTGAAGGAACATATAGCTGATGTGAAGCACCGACGCTCCGGGAAGTCTGCGGTCTGCGAACATGTTCAAGATCGTCCCCACCATTACATTAGATTTGATAAACCACAAATTCTCGCAAAAGAACACCGATTCCTACCAAGGATGATACGCGAGGCTATTGAAATTAAAAAACATCCAAATTTCAATAGAGAAGATGGTTGGGTGCTACCATCTGCTTGGGATCCTATAATCAACAAAATTAAACCCAAACCCAAGCATACCACTGCAAGACTTCATGATACTATAAGCTCGTTTTGCGTAAATCGGACCAAAAATTAATATTAAAAAACTGAAGGTAGCCGGACTAACTATGACATTGGGACGTCAAACATCTCAGTCCCCCCCGTGACCATGGGCGCTGTAAAGCACCCGAAACGTCGGGATAATAATAAAAATAAATTAAAGTAATTAAACGCGATAAAATCCGTAAATAATAGTTTTATTCAATGTGTAGTGTTCGCGTAAATTTAAGAAATCATTAAGGTTACTATTTTTAATGTTTCATTGAATATATTTGTAACGATTTACAACTTTAAAGGTAACGGCTTGTTTGAAACCCCAATTAAATATTCAACCAAATCCTTGAAATATAACACTAGACTTTAAAATATGAAAGCATTAAGAGATTCTGTGTAAAAATTAGCGTACGGATTCAGAATTGGTTTTAAATTTGTAGTATGATGATAAATGTTATTTTTAATATAAAAATTTTGTGATTTTTGAAGTAACTTTCCGTAAAACTTAATACCCCGGGGTATTAAGTTTTACGGAAAGTTATTGGAAGGAAATTCAAGTCTCTCGAATAAAATCTCTGAAAACTCGTGGTGAATGACATGTAAAGGTGTTCAATTTAACGACGTAATATATTGAGTTGTATACATGCGCCCTCCCCAATTGTGATTAATCTAATATTAATTCTAGTGATTTAAAATGGCAGTTAGTAGAAATGAAATTAAACTTAAAACTCTTTACGCCAAGAGGGACGTACTCTTTTCACGTATACAATGTATTAGTGATCACATAAAGAACATTAACATAGAAGCAGTGCGGGAAACGTTTTTATGTGAAATCGAAACGGTGGACTCTTTGCGGACGGATGATTATTATGAAAGGATATTAGACCAAATTAATAATTTGGAATTAGAAATCGACCCCAAGTATACAGTAAACTACCAGCCGCTTGTAGCATTTGAAGACATGTTGTGTCGCGTGAAAAGAACGGCGAAGCTCTTGCAGTCCCCATCTCAAAGCGAAGCAAAGCCGGAAGCCCAGGTACGCCCACGTGATTCACTTAGGTTGCCCCCAATAGACATTCCGGTATTCAATGGCAATATTAAGACATGGCCCTTCTTCTTTAGTAGTTTTCAAAACAATATACATAATAATCCATCGTTATCGGGCGCTGAAAAATTATATTATTTAATTAGTAAACTGAGTGGCAGGGCACAGTCAATTAGCACGGGTTTCACACCAACAGCAAACAATTATTTGTTAATATTCGAAACACTTAAGGACAAATATGAAGATAAACGAATGTTAGCCTCTTCATATTTAGACCAAATATTTGATATTAAACCTATATCATCCGCGAACCTCACCGGCTTAGAGCAGTTTTTAGATAAATTTGTGGCATCGGTGGCGGCACTTAAGAACCTGAATTTTAATGACCTTATGGACGTGGTGTTTCTCCATGTTGCACCAAAGAAACTAGACCCCATTGTGCGGATCTCTACACTCACCATACGATACACAGCAGTGTATCGTATGGTGAGTGTAGAGATCCGGACAATGATCATTAATTTTGAAGGACAAACACTAAAAAGTACAAATATGACAAAATTCCTAGGTATATGGATTGATCAAAAACTAAATTGGAAATGTCAAGTTGAACATGTATGTAAAAAAGTAAATAGATTTTCGTACGCACTTTATAAACTAAGCAAAGTAGCCACAAAAATACAGCACTTACTGCGTACTTTGCATATGTGGAATCCGTACTGCGATACGGGCTTATTATATGGGGCAATAGCACAGATGCAAAAAAGGCATTCATTGCCCAAAAAAAAAAATGTATTAGAGCAATATGTGGCACTGCACCTGATGAGCCTTGCAGGCCGCTATTTGTATCTCTAAAAATACTACTACTCCCATGCTTGTACATTTTTGAAATTGCAAAGTTTGTAAAACAAAACATGTATTATTTCAGACAAGCGAAAGAGATTTATACGCAAAATACCAGAAATGGCAATAGACTTGCTGCTGAAATTATACCCAAGAGTGCTCGGTTTAAAAAAAATTGCTACTGGATGTGTATGCTCATATTTAATACGAGTAAAATACCCCAAAATATCAAAGACTTAACCCTTTAATAGATTAAAGGCACCCTTTATGGGTGGCTAAATGATCATTGTTTTTATAATGTGAATGACTACCTAAATTTGACATGATGCGACACAACAGTAGTTATTTATTTTAAATTGCATTTTCAATCTTAATTATTTTTAAATTTGTATGTATTGGTATTATGCATTGATAATTTCTAAACGATGACTATTTTATGAAATATTTTAATTGAATTCGCTATTTTAATAAAAAACTAAATAATCTTAATTATAAAAAATGCATTTGCATGCTATCCATAGATGGCTGAAAAAACTGTACTATACTTTGTAATAACCACCTTAATGTAACCTTTTTCAAAGCAAATAAATCTTCATTTCATTTCATTTCAGTATAAAGCTGGTATTTTACGTTGGTATTCTGTCAGATTCTAGTCTGCTCAAATATATTTATTATAGTAATGTTTGTGAGATAAATGCTTTCTTCTATTGATATCATCATCATCATTACCTTGCAGCAGACCACAGCTTGACATAGGCTTCCAAAGCGTTCCATTTAGCCCGGTCTTTTATATCGGTTAAGTCGAAATACAATGTATTAACTGTCTAGCTTTAGTAGTTTATAATTTTCATTAAATTTGCAAAAAACTTTTCCATAAATCCATAGAATATTTCCATACGAAATAGTTTTCTTTTAATAACCTACATTTACGTAACATCTTTAAGAATTTATATAAAAATTCTTACATGTAAAATATCCAACGATCCTTAAACAAATGTGATTATATACGATCTCACAGGTGATAAAAGCAGTAATGTGCCGATAACGGATCGTAAATCAGGAATATCTTTTGTTAAGTGAATCCAAGATCACAGATACACGAAACTTAATGGGTGCTTAAACTGTAAAATATGGCTTTCTTATTTTTAATAAATTTACTCCGTTATTTCATTGTGAATTAGGTAAAACGTTATAAGTATTTTAATTATTTTTCAAAATCTAGAAATAATAATTACAGTTTCTAACATCTGCAGTATTTTGTGTATTTTGGTGTGAGTATGAAGAAAGCTAACCGTATTACGCGTTTTAGTGGTACGTACAGAAAATCGTTCGATTTCTGGAGGGTGTCGGAATAAGGAAGAGTTTTTCATCCTGTCTCAGTATGTACCAGCCAATATTGCTTGTCCACGAAAAATTTATTCGACGTACAGAATTACTCGCTTTGCTACACCTCCTAGAACGTGGTTAATCAACAAATAAAACTCCAATAAAGAATTTTGTTGCTATATCTTATGCTATTTTGTTTCTATATTATCCAACTTAGTTTGCTGGCATATAATGGAATTTTAATGTGAATCCTTAAATACCACTGGTCAAATTTATAAGAATATTCAATATTTGACTACCTTTTTTGTGCAGCAGTTTTTTTGTGAAAAATTAGAAAACGATATGTCTTGTAGGCTTGAGCTGCAACAATCATAAAGAGAACCACTTACATATTTGCTGTAAGCTTTCATTATTAGGGAAAAATTGTTTCCAATTTTACAGATAATGCGTTATTTCGTCTTCGCCTTCAGAGGCAAGTAGAAATCTTCAGTTTTTCTTAATCAAGGTAGATAGACGTAACCTATATGTTAGAACATCTACTTTTCCTGTAACCTGACTAACTTGAGCTTAGTGCTCGTTTGTCACATTTACTTGATACATAAAGAAAAGTCTGTACATTTTGAACTCTTTGGTTCTTTCTATTTGCTAATATAACAGAAATATTAGTAGGAAAGATCTCATTCAGAAATCTGAAAGTTGTAGAATACGGGTGTATCTTTGATATATTGAAGATAAGAACCTAAATTTAATCTTAGCGGTCAGCCGCCGTAGAGTCTATATTACCTGAGGATGCCTCGTGTAGAGGCGAAACACGTGTCGTATTATCATCGATGGTGTGTCTTGCTTGGAATAGTGGTGTTGAGAGTAGTGGTGCTTGGTCTAGTGGTGACGGAGTTAGTGTATGCAATTGAGGGAGGGCGGGAGGTGCGCTTCAATCCAGGTAAGACACATCATTTTATATGTTTAGCGGAAAGTTGCAAAGAAATTTATATTTTTATTATTTATATTATAATGGATTTCCGCAAAGTAACGCCTGATTCTATCAATTATCATAAACTGTTTTTTTTTTAATTATATTTTAGCACCAAAGGATCTCTGAACAAAACCGCGGACGGCAGGACGGACGGATATTAGCTAAACTATAAGTTTTTTTTAAAGAATATTCTAATGGATATATATTTTTATAGGTACTATATTGTTAAACTACGGAACCCTAAAAATATTTTTGTGCTTTTTTCATTGATTTGTATTTGATAAAGCTTTTACATTTTTCATTGATAAAGACGTATCGTTTGTCTCATTATTTTCTCTGTTCTCATTGTCCTCTCTTCATAATTCGGTTTCAATTTTTCATATGAACAGATTTTCTGTGACTTTTTTTTTCGATTTTTCAAGTGATAAGCTCCGTAGCTCCTTAGCAGCAGTAACACAGGTCTGTTACCTAGCACGGTTGCTAAATATACCTTAATATAGTATATAGTAATAATAGGTCAGCAACCTCAGTTCATATTTTTCAATATTCTCGACACGCACAAAAAATAATAACAAACAAAAATATTTATTTCATGGATTAAAATTTGTTCCGAGCTCAATTTATTGTTCATACATTTATAGTTTTTATAAAGTTTAAAGTTCATTATTCACTATTTACTTAATACTCTGAATATATCACAATAGTTTCGACAAACACATTAAGAAAACTTTAGCAAGCGCTTTGGAAAGATATGACTTATGAATGGAAGCCGCTAGGGAAATAAAACTGCGAAGTTTCTTGTTTGAGTCGCGACCTTTTATCTAAGGAAATATAAAATATTGGAACTGTTAGAAATAGGTTCAAATAATTGTTTACAGAAACCGTTAATTTGTCTCGTTATAAAATCACTCTGGAGCTTAATTATGATGAAATGATACAGTATGAGTGAATTTGATTAATCGTTTTGTTGATTCGCTGGACATCGGAGGACAACCATTATGGAGGCAAAAGAGGGAAATAAATCAGGAGCAGGGTATTAGCGTTTTCCTAATTCCGACTAAAAATAAAATACTTCGAATGATCACCAGCTTCCCACGCGTGGCAACTTTGGCAAATATCCCCCCTATTAGGCAATATATGCAGCAGTCGACTTTATTGGGCTATAACGGTAACGGTATATTGGATGATAGGCTTTAACACTACTGATGGTCAATCGCAAAGTGGCTCTGCTGCGTGATAGATTTCGTATTATGAATATCCGCTAAGCTGTATCCGATAACTAAAGGGATGGAAAGGTTTTAAAGTGAGGCAGCCTCGTACCGTAACGTATAAACGTAAGCGAAGTGTGGGGCGGCCCCTCACTAGATTGTCTAACGACGACGATGAATACTGGTGGCTCAGGATCGAGTTGTGTATTGGTTTGTAGTTTGAAATTCATTCCTAGGGGCATTGGTCTATCCCCAAGAAATCACTCACAAGTCAAGACAACACAAGTTAGACAACATGCTTTCACAAGTCAATCGGATAGTTTGAGCAGTTGACTTAAGAAAGGCTGTTAAAATGACGATAGAAATACGTTAATATAATATTATTTTCTTACAAATATAAAATAGAAGAATAAATTAAAAATTATTATTCTTTTACCACGCCAAACTATAAATTTTTCTTATTTATAAAACCGTTGAGGCCAGTAACTCGGTAATAATGAACTAGCGTGCTTGTTGTTAAAACTTGTGCTTCCAGTTTCGGGGAAGTATAGAAAAAACTAATTTTAAAGTACAATGGAATAAATGCATGGTGAATACAGACGACCTTTTTACTGGAATTATATTGAATAGGTATCCTAAGCTACCATTATACAAGGGATCAGGGCTATGGTATAACACTCGTTAACGTATATTACTTAAAACGGGTTTGTTAAAGTATATTACTTAAAATGAGGTTATTTCTTAAATATTTTTTTCTATTTATGGTCTCACTTTCGTTTTCCATAAAAAGTTAAGTTCCAGCATAAATACGTCCAACTGCTGAGCACTGGATTGTAACCACCTAATGTTATCATTAGTTAATCTTATGAAAATAAAGCCGAGTTCTATCCCCAAATTGTTAGTTGCAATTTTAAATACCTCGTACTCAGCGGTAAAGAAAAACTTCGTAAGAAAACCTGCATATCCGAAAAATAAAATATTTCGAGAGCATTTCTAGTCTGTTTTCTTTTTTTTTCTTTTAAGTCTGTCTGTTTTGACACGCTCTGTGGCCTAAACGGCTTGATGAATCTAACGTATCAGGTGTTGTTAGATTTATTTTAATTGTAGGAGTAACAAAGGGTATAAACTTTTTCTTCGTTAAGTAAAAAAATTTAAGCAAATGGCTTTTTTATTACTGTTTTAGCCTTTGAGATTGTTTTAGTTGAAAAAGTTATTTTAATATCATATAAGAAACCTCAAAACTTATCCTTATTTTTCATTTAAGCTCTTGCAGGTTACTAAAAGCGGAGTTAGTATAAAGGCTTTCATATTAATGTTTTAGTTTAAAAGAACCTCACATAGCTTTAATGAAAAGAGGGTTAAAGGGCATTTTTTCACTTTGATGCACTCTACGCTTTTGCGGTAACACTGCTTGAAGTTAATACATCACTCAACTCAGTAAGAAGTAATTTATTTATACTTGGTCCCGCAGGAAAGTTGGTGGCAGTATATTTAATGAAAGTGTAATATTCTTTTTACGATCCCCTTTTTCATTTCATTCACCTTCCACCTTCTGAACTATTAAATTTATGTCACAATTTTTATGCGATATTTTTTGCTGAAGCTTCGTTTTTCCGATATAAGTAAGTAATAATATGTTCAGTGTACTCCTAATACAATAAGATCGGAGGTAATATTTACAGTAGTTTTATTCGACAACGACCATATCAAGAATGATCCCAAATCAAAACACTATGTACATTCTACATGTTTGCACAAATATTCACTTTGAGATAGATTCGATTTAACTTGATAAAAAATGTCGCACGCTATCGATCTGAGAAAAGGTAATAAATAAAGGAATTTAAAATACAATCATAGAACAAAGTAAGGAAAAGAATTTTTACAATATTTAAATAGTTGAGTTCACATCGATTTAAACAATGGCATTGTTAAATATTGTACTAAAACTCTTTTGATTGACTCCTTTGACATAATATACTAGACAATATAATATGTCTATAAATAAAAATCAATCGTTGTTCGTTAGTCTCTTTAAAACTGAAAAGCGGTTCGACGATTTTGATGAAGTTTTTGTGTTCGTTTGAGTGGGTGGGAAGGTTTAGATTCACAGTTGGACCCGGTAGGTAGCGCTGTTGTCGAGATAAAAAATTGCCCGTGCGAAACCGGGGCGGACCACTAGTATAAAACATAATATATGTATATATATATATATATATATATATATATATATATATATATATATATATATATATGTATACATATAAGAGTGTCCTTGGTCTGGGAGTTATAGGTCCCATGTTTATGTGAGAATTGCAACAAATAAGAACATGCCAACTATTATTTGCCTAGCATGTCGTAGAAGCCGACAAACGGGTTAATGGGTTTTGTGGTTGTTTAGGCAATAGTTTAGAAACTTATGACTTCTATCATCTAAACTCATATTTTTTTACTAAACGTGCTCCGAGTAGCTAGCTGCGCTTTGAACTCACAGTCACGTTTGTAACACCTTAGTTAGGTAATGTATGAATTCTAAAATAGTATTTCTTGCGCCAAACAGTACCACTTGCTCTACGGTGTTCTGATCTAAAGTGTATAGAGAGTCAATATAAATTCGTCACTACCTCACCTCCACCTCGGAGGAGATAACGCATCTGGACACCAGTAGCCTCTTACCATCAGGTGGTCTGTAAGTTCGTTTTCAGTTTTATAAAAAAACACAGTGAGCCTACTTTACATATTCTCTCTTATATGAAAAGCGCACGAATTATACCCTCTCCCTATGTTTGCTTCAGACGTTTACAAATTGACAGCGCCTATCTTTGTGTCACCTGTATGGAAAATAAACAGTAAGTAAAACAGTCACTTCTTTGCAAAATGCTTACAAATCTCCACCATAACCCTACGTAACAAGGTTAAAATTTAATAAATAGTAGACTATTACGGTTCTCATCTAATAGTGTACACAAAAATATTTTTTTAAACATACAGCAGCAGCAGACACTTAAAACCAGTATTAAGGGGACTTTACAGGAAGCCCCACTCAGAAGAATTACGAGGATTTCCACGGCTTTTGGTATCAGTAAACTACATTGAAGTAGGGACAATCTTTTCCAATTTGATTTCCTGTCAGGGGCCCCCTTTTGAGTATCACTATTATTTATGATGTTAAATTGAACGCCCTTTGTAGTCGTTGGGTTATCCAGATAAGAAGATATTTTTACTAGAATGTGTACGTAAGTAGTAAAATGAATTAATCTGTTTTGCTACCAGCCATCGAATAGTGATCAAGATTTACCAAGCATACCTGATGGTACAAATAGATTCAAAAATATGTTTATAGCACATTGTTTTATAACCATTATGAAAAATAGAGAAAAAAGTGTACGATACTTTTACTTCGGAGTAACTATGGGACACTATAGAAGAATTTTATATATGGTAGAGCCATGCTGTAGTCATATTGGTAGTGTAGTTGAAGCATGAATCTTTCGGCTAGACCGGCGAAGAACCACGCTCTCACAGAATACCAGCGTAAAATAGTAGCTTAATGCTGCTGTGTTTCGTATGGTGAGTGTGGAGAACCGGAGACCCTTTTTACTGAAATCGTGGCATTCCATCTTAGTCCTCAAGGGTGGCATCTGCATTTCAATTCGTAATCGAGGATAGATATAGATATCTATGGGCCGCAGCAACCACTTACCGTCAGGTGCACTGTGTGCTCGTTTGTCACCCTATCCTATAGAAAAATATCTAATAATGGCTTCCGCAACAAGGCAGTATAATCATCTCACCGCTAATCATAAACCGTTACGCTAGACGATATTACGTGATAGATTACAAATTAGTCGGCTCAACTGGAGAAAGACCACATCAATGAATAACAACGTAAAATAGCAGCATAATGCAATTCTTCTTCACAAGATTAGTGCACCGAAAAAGATCCTTTTTACTGGTAACAAGGCATTTCAGCTAAGCTCTCGGGAGTAAGAAAGCATTTGCATTTTGGTTCTTAAATGAGGATAGATACAGATGACTATATGCTGCAGAATCCACTTACTATCAGGTGACCTGTGCGCTCGAGCGCTCAGACCAGTGACGAGCAGCAGTGTCCAAGTGTGAAACGTCTGTTACTGCCGTCGTTAATCCGCCAGCCAAGAGAGACGATTAAGACAAATCTTCTCTATAACGGGAGAGGCACGTATTCAGCAGCGGACTTTTACGCGTTTTTATAAGGACGATGGAAGAAAGACATAGTCTATAAATAAAGTCGCGATAATGCAATAGCAAAAATAACCGTTCCGAGGCTGAACGTTTGATCATATGTAATTCACGTATGTAATGTAAAAATAACAAAGAAAATTCCTAGTGTGGTGTCACGTCTTTTACAATCGTAAAAGAATATACTGTATCTCTAAACCTCGTCATATTAGCAAAAAACTTACGCTCAATTACCCTCAAAACTAACTAGCATCTCTTTCATATGCGCGATGAATGAAAACATTTATGACTTTTGGCGTGTAATTAAAACAGAATGGATATTTTAGTTCACTTTGTAAATTATCTCCTAACTGTAATCATTAAATAATCTGTCATATTCTGTGTTTAATCTGTTCACGTTTTTGTGCTGAATACAAAAAAATACTATGAATAATAATAAAATTTATTAACTATATTAATTAACAAAGTTTTAAGATAAAACGAATATTCCTCAATTTCAAATGTTTAAATTTGAAAGCTTTAAGATTGCGTTTGTATGAATATTAAGTATTGATTTTATAATCCCTCATGACAATAAAACTGCGTTTGACACGACTTTCTTTAGTATCTTACAAATGATGTGATTTGAAGCTTCAACATAATGCTATTGTAAATCAAAGTCGTAAAAGGGAGTAAAGAGGAAGTTTATATTTTATTTTGAACAGTTATTTATAAAAAAAATATAAGTTTAAATAATTATGAAAAATATTAAATGCCTCAAATTGTGACTTGAATTTCAATTTACTTTTTTGTACTACGTTTGATATTTGTCTAATTTCTTCGGTGGCGTTGGATTCCAGTAATACATCTCGTACACTTTATTCCAAAAGTTATATCCATCTGCGAATAAACCTTTCCTTAATGTTAGCTTTCTGTCTATTTCCAAGTAAATTTGTTTGTCAATTGTGTAAGGAAGCCATTTGAAATTAATAAGTGCGCTTTCGTAGGCTGTTGGGTCTCTGTAAAATAATGAAATGAGTGAAAAATGAATGCAAAAAACATGTCTAGAGTGAAGAGTGCCCCTCAGTAAACGCAGTGTAGGGCGTCCCTTGTCTAAAGTCGGTTCAGCAAGAGTTGATAAATTATGAAAATGTCTCGCAAAAGCGACTGTCTCTTAAATATCGCAATCTGTGTGATGGGCGTAGCTTATAATGGCAAGCACAGAGTTCTGTGGTACGAGGCTTGCAGCAGTTGCAGCAGTCAAGCCCGAGGTCGACGGGCAAGCCAAGGCGGCGACCATGTATCTTCAAGAATTATTAACGGGCAGCTATTTGAAACCGTGGTAGAATATCTATAATCCGTGCGGATAAAGAATGGGATGAGAAATGGTGATTCATCGAGCTCGTACCGTTAACGTGCACAGTAACATTAGAAACAGAAATCCTGTAATAATTTTATAACGTAATATTATTCGGTTAATTGGAAATTTTCTGTTAATAAAAAAATATTTGAAAATAGCTGTATACCCAAGTATGTATATCAATTTTAAAATAACATTTATACTTAACAAAGTTTTTCCATTTTAATAAAATCTTTAAAATTTTCGGATAAAATTAAGTCAAGATAATCACTGGTATTATGCTCTATTTGTTCGTGTATTTTTCTAACCATTGGTTTCTCATTTAGGAAATTTTAAAATGGTTACCCACGTCTCAATGGCATGTAAATATTTTTTATAAAAATATTAGCCATTATAATCAACAATAATTATGAAGACAAAATAAAAAGAAGTTAATGAACCTGAAAGACCACCGTCGTCTCTCCTACCCCGTAGTCGTGAAGATAAGTAAGTAAGTATAATTATGAAGAAAGCTCTCGAACGCATTTTAGCTCACAAATTAGCTAATCCGGACTGATTTTTTTGTAGTTTATGGGAATTGGTTGTCATTGATTCCAATGACAAGCTGGACTGAAGTTATAGAACGTAACGAAAATCGTTTGCAGCTACGTATTTTTTGCAGTCTTTGCTTGCGGGTGTGAGAATAGATAGTGTCAGTGTATGTGTGAAGTGAGAGGTAAATAGAAGCAACGACATTTTTAATCCCATTCTTTAACCGTACGGGTAGTACTACCCCACATCATCCTGGAGGTGTCATAAGAGGATATAGAGAGAAACGAATCAGGAGAAGGGCAGCAGAGTTTCCTAATAACGACTAAAAACCTGCTTGCCAAACGTTGGTATCATGGCAACTAGGTGAGGTACTTAATAAGCTGTAACGATAGCAGTAATTAAAAAAAAAAAACACTAATTTAGGAGCCCTCGCCAAACAGATCATAGATGTAGTGACTATCCATGCAAGGCAACAATAGAATCCCCAAAACCGAAGATCGGTCAAAGTGGCACGCCTTGAGAGGAGAGGCTTACGAGTATATGCAGCAGTGAACTGCAAGCATTTAAAACGAGTTGCAAAAAGTAATTTTCACATAATTTTTGAATTTATTATGTAATCGTTTTTATATTATTTTATTATTGTAAGTAAAATACCTCGTCGATTTCCACCAATTACATCAAAATCGGTTGATCCGTTCGAAAGTTACCGCTGTCAAAAACTTTCAAATAAGTCGTTTGTTATAACTTTGAAATTTCTATTCGGATCATTTTTGATGTAATTAATAAGTTCCTTTAAATATTTGTCGAACGTTTTGAGATCGAATATAGCGGGAAATTTCAGGAGTGACCTATGGAGGCAACCGGTTTGCAGTTTTTTTTTAATTTTATTAGATTATATATATAACATGTAACATAATTAACGCACTTTGAGAAAGTAGTTTGTTCAGAATCATTTACTGAATCGATTCCTATCATTTTTAATATAGGTAATTTTTTATCCCAAAAATAATTAAAACAACGTTAATTACAGTCACACTAAATCTGTACAGTCAAAACAAACTGAAATCGACCGTAACTTAAGGCAATAAGACTTTTAAGAGTGCAGTTCTATTTGTATTATTACTAATTCTGTCATTCAACAAAAATAAAGAAAAATGAACTTTATTTCAAGCACGTTAAAGTCTTTGCATGTGACCACAACATTCTTCCGGAATTAGTATAACTAATTTCATAAATAATCAGTGCATAAAAATGTTTAACTAAAAATTTAGTGTATGTATTATGATTATAACATAATATACTAACTGGGGTGTCTGAGGGTGTGCGTTAATTACGTTACATATTGTATTATATATATATATATATATATATATATATATATATATATATATATATATATATATATATATATATAGATCTATGAATTGGCCACATTGCTGTTATAGATAATGGCGGGGTATACAAATTCTCGAAATATTCCTTATTTTGCGAACCTTCCGGCTTTAACTCAATCATTTAAATCGCCTACAAAGAGGACTGAACATTTACTGGGGCATGATTACTTTAGTAATTTCCATTTACACAAATAAATAAAATTAAAGTGTCTGCCTATCATCGTCTTCAAAATCGAAATTATTAATTACCATTTTGTAAATATTTATCTAGGTATCTGTCTGTCTGACCAAGCTAATGTACAAAATGCCTTAACCGATTGTAATAGATAGGGAGCAATTCCACAAGTGATATATGTTCTATTTTATTGGAAAAAAACTTCAATAAAATTTCAAAAAGCTTTTTGAAAAAAGAAACGAAAAATTAATAATCAATTGGTATTTGCCCTCTTATCTTAAATATAAATGACGCGTATACACTAAAATATTTCGATATTCTTTGAAAGTAAAACATTTAGATTCGAGAAAACATTAAACATAAATCTAGCGAATAAGTGTAAAAAAGTAATTAGTAGAAAAATAATTTTAGAGAGAGAAATTACAAAACAATAATTGATAGAAAGTAGTATAGAAAAATGATAAAGTTAGTAACCGATATAATCGACTGAAATTCCTTTCGAGGCTCAAAACGTTGTTAATCATTTGCTTTGAATAAAACGATCGTCAGTGTGTCAAGCATGGCAATTATAGCAAATCTTCTTATCTTCTTTAACGCGAAAGATGCTGATATACCGCAGTGGTCTTTAACGAGTTAATGAAAAAGAAGATACACATCTATATGTAATAAAATTGTAAAGTACAGGTGTCTGTACATTTTATATTTTTGTGACAAAAATGATTAAGAGATAATAAAAATAAGTAATTGAATATATTTCTATTATTTTTAAAATTTTCTGGTCTTTTATCTGTTTGTTTATGAACTTATCATGTCTAAAGTATTAATACTTTTCAAAGGAATAGTTAAAAAGATCATAAAACATATCTAGTCTATCACGGCATGCAACCAACAACCAACAGTAATATTGCTTACCCGTATTTTACAAAATCAGTCCACATCATTGTCATTCGATCCCTGGTATCCAAGTCTGCATATGTGTTTGTCCATCCAAAGAAATCTAAAATGTAAGCTGTTTGATCTCTATGGCTGGCACCTTTAATACGATCCATGTAGTGATATTTCATATTTAAATTACCAACGTATGAGAACTCATACAGAAATACGGGCCTGTTAGATGTTGCAGCATGCAATTTAGCTGACTTCAATATTGAATATTTAAACATTGAATCAGAAAAATAATCAACATAGCTTTGAATATTGTCATGGGTTACATCTTCATTTTTGAAGTAGTGGTGTTTTATTTCTTTTGCAACCGAATTTTTCAATTTTTCTTCTGAAAATAATAAATCAGCTGGTAAGAAATCAGAGAATTTTTCATTCATATTTTCACTCCATTTATCAAATTGTATTAATCTACTTATTCCTTCCATATTGGCAAAACCAGTTAAAACTGATACCTTGTGATTTAAACCTTTGTTTATGATATCTGTTGGTGACTCTGTTAGGAAAGATTCAGTCTCTTTATGAACATTTTCAATGCATGGAGCAAATCCAAAAGTGCTATTAGATAAAAAGAAATTTACACTTTTGGTTGACAAAGCTTCTGCAGTTGCATTTAAATAAAATTCAGTTAAGTCCTCCAGTTTTCCTGTGTTATTATATCCAAGTGATATTGCGATGTTTTTCGCGGTACCTATAGGATCCCTATTAATTGCAAATGGGGATAGAGCTGATCCACTCTCTAAAATTAATTTTTCTATTAGTCCTTTAGTTTGTTTAGATAGCGTAAGTAATTCAGCCATAGCTGCACCTACGCTGAATCCCGCTAACGTTACTTTTTTAGGGTCACCACCAAACTTTTTTATATTTTTGTTAATCCACTTTAAGGCGGCCACTTGATCTTTCATTGCAGCATTACCAGGAATTTCTTTATTCCCGAGACATGCAAATCCTAATGCCCCTAATCTATAATTGAAGCTAACGGCAATGACGTCATGTCTTGCTAAATAATGAAATTTAGCCATATTTGCATTACCACCAGCAAAGGCTCCACTGTGTATATACACTACAACGGGTACTAAATTTGATTTTGTAGCTATTTTAGGAACTAATAGATTTATCGTAAGGCATTCTTCTTCTCCTGATAAAATAATCTCGTCATTTTCGTCTTCAGTATAATATGTTTGATAACATACTATATTATTTTTCTTAGCGTCTATTATCCCTTTCCATGGTATTACCGGTAAAGGACCCTGAAAAGTACAAAACAGCAATATATTAGCATTTTCAAGCATAATAAGTAACGGTTTACATAATGATTTCTTATATTTACGCGAACACTATACATTGATTAAAACTACTTTTACGGATTTTATCGCGTTTTATTTATATTAATTTTAATACCCGACGTTTCGGGTGCTTTCCAGCACCCATGTCCATGCAGTCCCCCGTGACCATGGGTGCTGGAAAGCACCCGAAACGTCGGGTATTAAAATTAATATAAATAAAACGCGATAAAATCCGTAAAAGTAGTTTTAATCAATAATAAGTAACAATAAATTGACCAACAATAATAAATTCAAAACATATCTTCTAGATAAACAAAAACAAGGTATTCCCAAACACATTGTTTGCCAGCTATAAACCATGGCATGTTATTTTCGCTTTTTTTCTTTTTTATTTTACTAACTCATCATGATTGGCAGTCTTACACATCTTTTCAGTAATTTTTTTACTAAATTAAACCCCAGATATAAATCATAGAGCTGAAAGGACACATCTTTCAGACATAATTACACTACAATAATATTAACGTGCAAAAATATAGATTTTTCCTTATTTCTTTCTAATTGTACTATTGTGCTCATTTTCTTCTCGAGGTTAATAGCTGAAAATCAGTGTTTGCTCTCTGAGCAATATTAATCGCTGAGCTATGACCCATTTGTTTAACAGCAACACACACGTATATTTAGATCATAAGTTTATATATTTTTTTCCATAACACTTTGATTGTATATCTAGTTAATCACTGAATTTACGTATGTGATTGGAGATACAAATAAACGTTTTATCTGTCTATCTATCTACCAATACCGTGTAGTGGCAGTGTAAGAATGTCCACCACCTCATATCATCCCGTGGGTGTCGTAAGAGGCGACAGAGGGAGACAAACCAGGAGATGGGCAGCAGCATCCTTGCTGTTGGCCGTCTAGTTAGTCGTTATTAGGAAGAACTAATAACGACAAAAAAATAAAAAACTGCGGTTGCCAACCCGCTTGCCAAGCTTAAAAACTATGAGAAATATCTCCCACTGAGGCAATCTATGTTGGGGGCTATGTTCAGCAGTGGACTTTAATATGCTGTAACGGTAAACTCATACAATAACGTATGATATTTTTTTATAAATTAAAGAAAACAAAAACAAATGATTTTACTTATTTAAATATGAGTGAAATCGATCAAATAAACTATGAGTAACAGAAAAACTGATTATTCGAAATAATCGTTAAAGGTCTTAGCACTGTATATTAACTTTATATTTATTAACAGTTGGTCTAAAGTTGCAGTGGGCAAACCATATAAGAACCGACAACTGATAGGGAAGAAAGGTTGTTGAGTGGCAGCCTAGCACTGTAAAGCACAAGGTTAGGCAACTCCCCCCTAGATGCAGTGAGAACCTGATGAAACACACAGATGGTCGATTGATGCTGGTAGCTCTGGAGGACATTGCGGCTATCTATATGGAGCCCTATTTTCAGCAGTGGACTTTTTATTTATTTATTAATAAACATAAAAATTCACACAGACACAGTTTTACAGTCTGCCAAACTGCTCAGCAGTTTGTTGGCAGATAAAAATGAACTCCGTATGACCAAGTGCTCTTTTAGTAATATTATATAAATGTGTACAAATCAGTATATTTAAATAACTGTGCCACCAGGGTTTTAAATGTTAATTAAAATTTGAATTAAAAAAGGTTAGTACATTAATCTATTAGTAAATAAAGTTTTGTATATTATATTAAATCGACTTCAAGAGAACAAGCCGAAAATGCTGTCGCGACTTTCGGCTTGTTCTCGAATCGTCTTGGACTTTCCCGACATCGGTTAAATATCAAATAACGTTGCTGAACCCAACAACTAAGCAAATGTTATGCTTTATACGAAATCTAGATACTTGCCGAGCACAGATGAGTTAAACGCCTTGTTCGGTTGTTCTCGCTTCTTAGCGAGTATTTACCTACAGTCGGTTTTTTGGCACGAGTAAAAGGAATACTTGCGTGTATTTGTATCGATGTTTACATACTCGTCATTATTTGTTTGACCCAGAAAAGTATATTTGTCTTATAAAATAATTTAAAATAATGATAATAATAACTACCTACTGTGATGGATCGGAGTAACGAATGTACTATTTATAAAGAACTTTATCAAGGAACATCAAGGAAATCAGTTTTAAATAAATATTAATAAAAATGAATATTTAATCATCATCATCATCATTGGCCTACCAAAGCCCCCAAGGAATACCACAAACCATGATGTTGAGCAATCTGCACCATCAGCTACGAGCATATCTTACCTTGTCGTCGCTCCACCTGGTAGGGTGGCGCTCCATACACCCCAAGTAAATTTTTGTCAGTCTGTAAATATCAAGTAGACATAAAATCGTGGTAACGCGACTCACGTCAGCCATGTTCAAAATATCTACGTTGAATTGATACAGACGAATATGTAAACACGTCGTTCTAGTCCACGAATAATTTGGCGAGTTACGCGGTGAATTGTTCATGTTGATAACCGTGACCCGGGTAGGACCAATCTCTCAAAAATGCTATTTGCTGCTGTGCTTTTTATGGTCAATACAGAGAACTGGAGACCCTTTTCACTAGATTTCAGGTATTCCTCTTCTCCATCCATCCATCTTGGTCCTCAGGAGTGACAACGTATTTTCATTTTGAATCTAAATCGAGGTAAATGTAGATGTTTATAGGTCAAAAAATCCATTTACCGTCAGGTAGACTATGAGTTCGTTTATAAACCCTATTCCGTAAAAAACCTACAAAGCTGAATATTAAAACTAAATCTTATCGATTTAGACTCTAGTATCTAAAACCCGAACTACTTGCCAACTGTGGTAAAAGTATAAAAATGAATTTAAAAAGAATATATTTAAAATATATAAATATACTGAATAAATAATATTCTTTTCTATTCTAATTGATTCCTTTGTTACGCTACCATTCACAAAATATGTGTTGTTAGAGTTTATAATCAAATACTGCCCTCCGTCTATTAAGTATTTAGCACGAGCGAGCGTATACCTGTAGTAATGATGAGCTGTTTAGAGGGTGATGAATTTCAAGTTTTCGTAGCTTGTAAACGTAATTTTACCTAAAAACAACGTTTGTATTTGATTGTTTATATGAACTATCCACTCTATAGACATTTTTAATGCAATCTTCTGTATACGCCGACATTTGATACACATCTACATGTGGAACGAAAAGAAATAACAAGACTCGCGTCATGTTCTATGTCTATAACTACGTAGTAGAGCCAGAAGGACCACGCTCTCACAGAATACCAGCGTAAAATAGCAGCTTGATGCTGCTTTGTTCCATATGGTGAGTGTAGAGAACCGAAGACCCGTTTTACTGGAATCGAGGCATTCCATCTTAGTCCTCAGGGGTGACAACGCATCTGCATTTTTATTCGTAATCGAGGTTAAATGTAGGTGTCTATGTGCTATAGCATCCACTTACCATCAGGTGGACTGTCTACTCGCTTGTCACTCTAATTCTATAACTTAAAAAAATGTCCATATATAGTTATGTAGCTCGATTAAAGATTCTTTCTTTCGATTTATATCAGGGACAATGTTAAAAAAAGCCATAATATGCTGATATAACCACACTAGTTAGTAATTTCAACCAACAAGTAACAGTATTCATAAAAACTATAAATAAAATACGAAATGGGTTAAGAATGAGGTGTGTCTAACACCTAAGATCGGCGTATCCTCTTTCAGACACGTAAACGTTTTCACAATTTTTATGAATAATAATAGGAAAAGCCGTCTCCAAAAACATACACTAATAATATTACAAATGTCTATGTCTTGTGACTGATTTCAGAATGTGAAATTATTTTATTCACTTTAGTTCATCGAAGTCGGCTTTCAATACTTTTTATTGAAAATTATTCTTTTGTAGCATTTACTATGCTTTCTAAGTATTTCTTCCATCTCTCTAACCTCAAAATTTCGTCATTCATACCTGATTCTTGTCTCGCAAAGAATTTATTTGAGACTATTTTGACTTTTCCCACACTCTTAGCCTGTAGGCTTCTAGCATTTAAATAGTGGGCGCAAGCCTCTTATATCCAATATGAAGGTTTCTATGGAATAGCATCTAAATATTTAAAAGGTTGCAAAAAAAATTCCAACGTAAGTCGACGTAAATTAATTAATAATTATTTTTATTAATTATAATAATTCTTGTGATAAAATAAAGATCTTAAACGACAAGGCAGAGAAGCGGCAATAGCCCGCTGCGGCACTCATGTTTGTGTCAATGAACTTCCTACATGTTTGAAATATATTTAATTTGGTAATTTTTTTGATTGGAAATGAGGCAGTCCACCTTAGTCCTCAGGGGGTGATAAAGCATCTGCATTTTGTTCTTAATGAGAATAAATGTGGACACCTACGAGCTGCAGCACTTAATTACCATCACATGAATTATGTGTTCGTTTGTCACCCTTATTCAATAAAATATATCAATAAATAAATTTCTAAGACATGCTTCCACATTTATTTTTCGTCGTTATACAAAATGTAAATTGGCACTAGGAGTGTCTGAAAATAAACGATTTTAGTGGTATCAGAATATAGATCCTTTTATTTATGGACTCACCTGAAATCGATCTCGCCCCTTCGGAACACTGGCATATGGTATACCATAGAATTCGTAAAAATCGCCATTCCAATATTTTTCACCCCTTACACCTCCCTGCTCTAATATAACGGTTCTATAATCGTCCTCAGCTAATACAAAACTAAAACACAATAAAAGCAATCTCACACGCCACATGTTCACACACGGTAATAAAAAATCAAATTCTCATATTGCTATCGTGTAACAAAACATAATTATAAAGATAAAAAAATAATAAATCTATCCTTGCAGCGTACATCTTATCAGTTGCTTACGAGTATTTAGTTATAACAGTGCTAATTCGTAATCTTTAAAATATGTGATACAAAACTGGGCCAAATGTTGTTGCATAACACAGAAAGAGTAAAAGATATTATCTCATATGAATCATCATCATCATTACAGCCCTTCACAATTCCACTCCACTGAGAACTTAGGTATATGTATGTATATATATATATATATATATATATATATATATATATACAGATATATAATTCTTCGTCAATATGTCCAGTAACTCACTCGTTAAATTCTTACACATACACTTTTTTAAGTTAATATTAATGTAAGTTATTTCTTTCTACGTTCTTTATAATATGGAGTCATTTATTTCTTGCCTGTTACATAACTCCGGATTCCCCACGTTCTGACAGCAGTATCGTATAAATATCTAGAAGTGCATAAACGGAAAAATATTTGGAGTTGAAATCTCAGACCCGCCACGCGGGAAATATATTATCATAAAATATCCTACGCGGGTACATTCTGGTGTCCGGCAGCCAAGTGTTGTTTATGTTTTGTTTTATTCTATCCGACTTGTTGTAACGAGTCTTAAAATAATTTAAACAGTGAATATAATAGCATGTTGCATGACGTCAGTGAATGAAAGAGATACAACCGTGGGTGGTGCAGTAAGAGGCAGCTATGGAAAATCCCAGAAAATAATATCTTATCGGTCCGATAGATAGCGGTATAGACATCTTGATTTCGCCAGACTTAAATAATCGGATCGGTGACGGAAAACATCTTCAAATTTGCAAGAGCTCTGGTACTGTGATCGGAAATTTACCAGCCGATACTAATAATTATGGAAAATCCACACAAAATACATCAATGGTCGAATTAATGAATGAATGAATATTAAAGAATATACCGCAATCGGCTTGCAATTCTAAAGTGAGACCATAATTCAGATACTTATTTTCTTCTTATTAATTGTATTGTACTATTTTATCGTCTAGTGTAAAAAGAACCTCGCGCCTCTTTATGCGGAATATATTGGGTTTAGTAGATTTTCATGTAAAACTGCGCATAAAATATGTTATTTTTCCCCACATTTCACAGAATCCTGTGCGCACTTAGACATTATTCATGTTTCAGTGGCTAACAGCATCCCGTCGCGTAGTTAGGTGTTGACAATTTCTATTAAAAGAGATTTCGGGAAAATAAATGGTATTCTGTGAACGACTGTAACAGTTTTCCGAATTGGGTATTTTAAAATACCGTTCTATAAATCTTTGAAATCAAATAAAGTACATATTACATATACATATTTTATTATATATATTATTATAGGATAAGGGTCACAAATAAGCACACAGTCCATCTGATGATAAGTGATTGCTGTGGTCCATAGACATCTGTATCTATCCTCGACTACGAATCAAAAATGCAGTAGCGTTGTCTCCCGTGAGGACTAAAATGGAATCTCTCGTTTCCATCAAAATTAGTCTCCTTTTCTATTGTTGCATATGTTGTGTATGTTGCTATTTTACGCTAATATCCTATGAGAGCGTGGTTCCTCCCCGGTCGAGCAGACCCTTTCGTGCTACAAATATACTACTAATATACGCCTCTACACTCTCACGTAAAATTTAAAAAAAAATATCTGCTTAGTAGTGTTGTAAGAATATCCACTACTCTTCCACCCGTTAGAATATCATCTTTACGTAGATGTTGTAAAAGGCGACAAAGGACTACAAATCAGGAGTTGGGCCACGGAGTCTGAATTCTGGGCGAGGAAGGAAAAGGAGAGATCTCCCGCCGGGCAAGGTGTTCTGACCGGGGAGCGACCAACACTCCGTGAGATAGTTCGGAGATGTTCTATATATACTGTTTTTGATTCGGAATTTTGATAGCGCGATTTAGGCTTCGGTGTGTTTCGCTTGTGGCGCGACGACAGCGCCGCCACAGTATAATAACAGTTCTGTATAATAACTTTACTGTGGTAGAGTCACGCGGCAGCTTTTGCTGTCACACGGGTTGGCCGGCTCGAACCGGGGTAGAATCACAACCTCACAGAATACCAGCGTGAAGTAGACGTTTATCTCTAAGCGTTTTGCTTCATAAGTACAGGTGGCCGGAGGCAAAGTCTCTCACCCGTAACATGGTAGTGAAATTAAATAACTTGTGGACCACTGTCTTGTCCGGAGTATGGTGCTCACACTAACGTCGTGGTTGTAATCTGTGTAATTGGCACTACAGGTCGGCTGATTGGGATAGGATGCGGTCTTTTTTTTTATCCAACCCTTAGGGGCGATTTTCTTCTCGCTGGACGATCTCATCGTTGTTGCTGATTCTGTCATTGATGTGGTACTTCAGGATGTGAAACTTTTTATTCCATCCTCTGTGGTGCCCATCGGTAGCATATCCCAGCCACGGTTTTGTCGCTCCTATAAAATAGCATCAGGCTGTAAACATAGATATATAGGCAGGAATATATATATATATATATATATATATAAGCAGGATTGCTACCGGGCTGCGCACCAAAGTCTCGGGAACTAAACACTAGCGCTCTTAAAGCCATGTTTGATATTTTCTAGGAATGTTTGTGTGGCTTTTCTAGATCTTTCATTTAACAAAGCGTCTTTGAGGTAAACACGTGTCCCTTGACACGTCAACTCGTCTTATTAACACATAAAGAAAGATGAAACAAGTCGGCAGCAGATCTGAAACTAGTAAGTGCAGGCCCTCGGGGAAATAAATGAAGTCGTCTTACGCCGCGTTGAAGACTTTGGATAAACCTTAAGAGCAATGCTTCTTTTATGTTTGGTTGCTATTCATTCCTCCAGGCGTTTTTATTTGGTGCTAAATGAAAGTGTAGTTTAGAAAGCACCTAAAATAAATTTACTACTTATATAAAGAAATTGTAATAAAAAATTAATGAAACTATCTTTAGTGGTGTTATGCATTTAATTACATACGGGCTAACATCTAGACATGGAACAATTCTGTAAAAAGTCCACTGCTAAACATAGGCCTCCCTCATAGATTTTCCCATAGTGGGATATTTGCCATCGTCACCAAGATAGGCAGATGGGAAGCAGGCCTTTATTTTGTCAATATTGCATAAAATAAATTGACCTTAATTTCGTCTCTAAATAACGTCATAAATTAGTTTAAATGGAGTTTGGAGGCCAAAATTTTGTGATATAAAACCATATTCTTATTTGTCAAGTTCTCAAAAGCCAACGTCTCAGTTTAGTATCTAAATATTTTTTTCCAATTTTATTCGATTTTTACTTAATTCGATAATTCATAATAATCCCTGCTTTTGTCATTGTTATTCTAAGATACAATGGTGTAAATATATATTTAAAATATTTTCCTTTTAAATATTTTTATGAAAGTAGTAGCATAATTTTCTTTGTGTTGTTCACTCAATGTTCACTCTTTTGTAACCGCAGATTATTTTTGTCAATATAAATCCAAATATAGGGGGGATAAGTCGCTCGCGTCCGTAGGCTTCGACCACCTAATCCTAGGCCCACCCTACACGTTTCCCCCGGGTGGTACTAAAAGAGCGACAAAGCCGAAAGAACAGACTCGGCTACTCGCCGTGTGGTAGCGGCGTAAAATATACCACCCCCTAGTTTTCGCAACACGAGGCAAAGAGGAAAAGAAATGGCCCGAGTTCCCGGCGCCCCTTTAATGGGGCAGGGGTGCGAAGAATCTCCGGGAGGAAAACCGGTGACGAGGTTCGCCACCCGTCACGTTCTGTCTCCCGGAGGGGCGAAAAGAGGATTGCAGAGGCCCGTCTAGCTACGCTAAATGTATGTGGAGCAATGAATGATAAGATGGATGAAGTATGCGATATGATGTATGATAGAGGAATAGATGTGTTATGTGTAAATGAGACGAAGCGGAAGGGAAAGGATGTCGCTACACATAGCATATATACCGCGTACTCGTCCGGTGTAGACGAGACCGAGCGAGCATGCCAGGGAGTCGGTATCATCCCTTCAGAAAGAATGGGTCAATGTGTGAAAGAGTATGAATGTGTAAGCCCGAGACTGCTATGGATACGAATAAAAGTGAACCTAAAGAAGTTGTTTGTTTAAGGGGTCTACGCTCCAGACACGTCTAAGCCCACTTATATCCGAGATCAATTTTGAGAGATGGTAAGGATGGTGTTAATGAAATGTAAGGAAAATGAAAATATTGTTATGTTAGGAGATTTTAATGGAAGGGTTGGGGTGATTAGGCTTGGCTATGAAAGGATACTGGGACGTTTGTTGATGAAAGTATTAATGAGAATGGTGAAAGCCTCCTCACCGTATGGTGGAATCTTTTTGTGACGAACACTTTCTTTCGTCATAAGAAGATTCACATGTATACTTGGGAAAGAGGTGATGATAGAAGCATGATAGATTTCATAACTGTGGATGAAAGAATGAGGAGGGCAGTGGTGGATACAAGGGTTTACTGGGGGTCCAACGTAGGGACGGACCACTATCTGGTCTTATGCCGAATTAGGGGTTTATTCAGACTTTGGTGACATAGGACATCTGTGTCTACCACTGCGTTACAGCGTATAAGAATTGAGAGGTTACAAGATGAAGATGTGAAAGACAAGTGCAAATGTAGACTGAGAGAAAATATAAGTAATTTGGATGAGTTGTGTGTGAATGAGTTAGACTTGGAGAATGTGTGGCATAATGTTAAGAAAGGTATAGTGGATGCAGCTACCGAAGTATGTGGTGTTAGTAAGAGAACGAATGAAAGGAAAGACAATACGTTTTGATGGAATTATGAGGTACGTACGGAAATTGAAGCAAAAAAGAGAGCATGACTAGATTTACTAGCAACCAAAGCTGGTAATTCTGGCGGTAAGAATGATGTGATTGAAAGAAAAAAGGCAGAGTTTAAACGTCTAAATAAGAGAGTAAAAGAATTAGTTGAAAGGAAAAAGCAAGAAAGAACGGATGAGAATGATAGAAGAATATCGGATAACTTCCAGGTAAATATTAAAATGTTCTGGAAACTCGTAAGAAATACCAGGGGACTTTCAAAACAGCCTAGATTGAATGCGATACGAGACGAGAATGGCTGTATCCTGAATGATGAAGTGTTGAGTCTAAAGAGATGGAAGGATTATTTTGAAAGAGTATTTATGAGTGAGGAGACGTGTAAACTAAATGAAATAGAAATTCCGAAAGAAGATGAAAGCAACAGGGAGATAAGTATAGATGAAATAATGAAAATCATGAAAGTAGGTAAGGCAGCCGGATATGATAGAGTTTCAATCGAAATGTTAAGGGCTGGAGAGAACGTGGTGGCAGGCCTGCTGTACACCTTGTTTAATTTGTGTTGAGAACTAAAGCGGGTACCGGGAGACTGGTGCAGAGCCGTGATAGTCACAATATATAAGGTAAAAGGGTCACAGCAGGACTGTAAAAACTGCCGTGGTATCAGCCTTCTTAGCATTGTGGGAAAACTGTAGGCTATAGTACTAATTGAAAGAGTTATGAAAGAAACTGATGAAAAAATTTGGGATTTACAAGCGGGATTTAGAAATGGAATGGGGTGTACAGATCAAGTCTTTTCCATGCGCGTGATCGCGGATAAGTTTTTGGCGAAAAACCAAAAAGTTTTTTGTGCCTTCATGCACTTGGAAAATGCTTATGACAGAGTGGACAGGGATGTGTTATGGCAAACGCTGAACGCATTTAGGTTAAGCACTGGTTTAATACAGGCATTAAAGTCTCTGTATAGGGACTCGAGTGCTTGTGTTAGAATCAACGGGGTCTACTCGGACTGGTTTGGCATCCATAAAGGTGACGAACAGAGCTTTGTAGCTTCCTCGTGGCTGTTCAACCCATTTATGGACAGTTGTTTGGAAAATTTGAAAGTTGAAGAATGCGGGTTAAGAATGGGTGAGTTAACAATTAAATGCCTTATGTACGCCGGTGATCAAGTAATACTTGCGTCTTCGGCGGCCGAGTTGCAAATGATGGTTACATTAACGAACAGGTCATTAAAAGAAAGGGGAATGAATGTGAACGCAAGTAAGACGAAAGTGATGGTTTTTGAAAGAGAAGAAAGCAAAACGGTATATGAAATAAGAATAGAAGGAGAGTTAATTGAGCAAGTGGATGAGTTCGTATATTTGGGATGCGTATTCAGCAGGGATTGGAGATATGATAAGGATATTGAACGACGAGTAAATGTAGGAAATAAAGTAATTGGGGCTCTACACTCTATTGTGAAAAGTCAGAATGTGTCAAAAAGGCACGTATGGCAATTCACAATGCTGTATTAGTCCCTACTTTAACGTATGGTAGTGAAAGTTGGGTGTGGCAGAAGAAGCACGAGAGTAGAATAAATGCAGTAGAAATGCGGTCGCTAAGGAGTATGTTAGGGCTGAATCTGATTGACAGGTTGAGAAATTGTGTGATAAAAGAAGAGTGTGATTTGCAAGATGATGCGGTGACCAGGATTAAGAAAGGTATGCTTCGGTGGTTTGGTCATGTAGAAAGAATGAATGCGGAAAGACTGACAAAGCAAATATATGTTGCAGAAGTGAATGGAACAGTCGGAAAGGGACGTCCTAGGTGGAAGTTTGTCGACCAAATTGGCGATATACTAAAAATGGGCTAAATTAAGTGTACCCTTAACCGACGAGCATGTATGCGTACGTATATGGATGTGGAAGAGGCGAGAAAGGTATGTCAGGATCGTGCGAAATGGAAGTCTGTAGTCTCTGCCTACCGCTCTGGGTGACAGGCGTGAGTATTTATATATTATGTACGTATAAATCCAAAGACAAGAAAAATCGAACGTTATGCAAAATCTATGAAAGAGTAAACTCTCTTTGACAGCACCAACTGCGCTCGAAAAAGATTTAAATTTTCAAGGTCGTGATCAATTTTTCTGCAATTTTATAGTGATTGCTTTAAAGTGCCTTGGTTTTACTAAAGAAATGCGTTTTAAATAATTTTATCTATAATGTATACATGTTAAATTCTAGCCTTTATACGTACCGCTGATGAGCAAAACCCCCTTACATCTGATAGGTTTTCAAGAAATTGAAATGGAGACAGTGAAAGTCCTTCACAGCGCTTTTAGTCCGTCGCTGTATTTTTTATAGGATAAAGGAGGCAAAAAAGTACACAGACCACCTGATAAACGGTGGATGCTATGGCTCATAGATAATTACATCTAACCTCCATTGAGAATCAAAATGCAGATGCATTGTCACCCTTGAGGACTAAGGCTAAATGCCTCGTAACCAATAAAAATGGTCTTCAGTTCTTAACAGTCACCATACGAAACACAGTAGGATTTTTCTACTGTTTAACGCTAATATTCTCTGAGAGTGTGATCCTATCCAGGTTAAGCGGACCAATTCGTGCTGCATTCCCACTTTTATCACTTAAGTTGACGGTATTTAACTTATTTTAGCGGTGCTGTATGCTGTATCCCCACGCTATCTGTTTTCTCATGTCCAATTATTTAGTGCTTTTTGTCTTCGACACGGTGTTGATAAATATTCCTGAATAACCAACAGCTACTGTAAGATAATAAAACCCACATGTATTGTAAAATAATAAAAATATTTAAACGATATTAACTTTTTATTTATTTAATAAAAGAAAAAAATTTGTTTTCTTATCGGTCACCACGCTCAAAAAGTGTAACTTGAATTAATATCATAGAAAAAGAAATACTGCGTAAATAAAATAAATAAAAAATAATTATAATTGCATAAGTTGATACAAAATGCTATGCAATAGCTTAGCTACCGCGGCAGTCCCCGAGTGCCACACGTCTTTTTTTATTAATACGTCCGTATCGTAGTCGCATCGTGCGTTCGCGCTATGACATCCGTTGCGTTGGCTCCGTATAAATTTCCTTTGAAATTAATAATATTGAAGTAGGATCGTAGTACTGATCAAATTTAAAATATTGAGTGCATCTCCGAAATAGTGCGTATATCAACAAGTCCATAGTCAAGCAAGATAATTAAACTTATAAAATATATACATTAAGTGCTAAATTTTATGTGCGACAGTAATAGTGTGATAAGTTGTGGTATTGGGAGGTAGTGCTACAGCGATCGCAATCATTCTACCGTTTCATAGCAAAAATATTAACCCAATATTAGAAGCTGTATTTCGCTACTTCTGTTAATAAAAAATTGGCGCATTGCGTTGAGTGCTTATTCTACGAACCGCAAGCCCCGAGATCAAATCCGACGCACTGAAAGAAAAAATAATTTTTTTCTATAAAATTTTAAATTTAAATTTTAAGATAAAGCAAAATAATTAGTAATGTCTTCCAAAAGTAAGTTTGAATGTTGTCATCGATTCCCAAACTCAACAGAAGTAATGTCGTGTTGCACATGCAAAAACCGATATCACTACAACTGTATTTCGACAACCAAAACATGTTACAATGAACTAACTGAGAGTTATAAGAGTACATGGCTATGTTCGATCTGCGCGAGACCAAAAAGTGACAACACTAATACTCTAATTAGAAGCACCCTAAGTCACACGGCTTTAGAGCAACACGACAACAAAGTTGCAACGTCACTCGTCGCGCAAAGGACAGCGAACGAAAAAGAATGGTACCTACTACGGCGGAACTAGATCTTGATGACGTTCGGTATATAGTCAGAGAAGAAATTAAATCGCTGCTGGACATGTTTAAGAAAATTATACTGGATGAATTTACCGCAAAAACTAATGAAGTTCTGGCTTCAATCAATTTTCTTGAAGACCAATACGAAAGTATTAAAAATGACCTGTCGGCCAAAAACGAAGTGATTAAGTCGCTACAATCTGATAATAAAATTTTACAGGCCACAGTACGTGATCTAAAAGCTAGACTTAAATTACTTGAAAATCAATCCAGAGCCAGTAACCTAGAAATTCAATGCATTCCCGAACATCGATCCGAAAATATTGTCTCGACAGTAAAACAACTGGCCGCAACCGTTAAATGTAACATATCTGACACTGACATACAGAGTTGAAGCCGAATAATGAAGTTTAACAAGGAGAGCCCTCGACCACGCTCTGTAATATTCAAATTTAGTAGCCAAAGGACCCGAGGTACTTTTCTTGCAGCTACAATAGCTTTTAACAAGCAAGCAAAATGCAACGAGGACAAACTTAATACCAGCCACTTAGGAATTGGAGGAAAAAATATCCTATATACGTTGCTGAACACTTGCCACCGGCCACAAAGGCATTGCATGCAGAAGCACGAATCAAAGCCAAGGAACTCAAATACGAATTCGTCTGGATTAAGAACGGTCGAGTTTTTATGCGAAAAAGCAAATCATCGGACTATAAACTTATTAAAAATTCGGAATCTCTTTTAAATTTATCGTAGCTTACTGATAATAATCTTTTACATGTGTTGGTATACTAATTGTATCATTACATTCGATTCATTAAAATGTTATTATAAAAATGTCCAAGGACTTTGCTCTAACTTAACGGATGTAAATAACCACGTTCTCAACTCAAACTATGATATAATTATTTTAACTGAGACTTGGCTTAATGATAGTGTGTACGATGCTTAGATCTTCGACGATAGATACCACATATATAGACGCGATCTCGAAACATCTCTCCTTTCTAGTCATAAGAAAATTGGTGGCGGAGTTTTGATAGCAGATTATATTACATTTCAAATATTTACTTCGCAAACTTTAAAAACGCACGATTGTTTTCTAGATCTCAAGAACAATGACAATTACCAAGTCCAATTGTAAGTGTGAGTGTTCATAGAAATCTGTCCAGCCTTTCTTAAGTAATGATCTTTCATACATGCTGTAATAAATTTTTATTTATATAGATTTACCACTTGCTCAGTGGGAAATATCGGGTGTCCAGTAATTAATGTATAACTTTAAAGTGGGTCTTGGTAGAACTAATGTCCATTCATAAATAATACATATAAAAAAGCAAATAGTAACAAAGATACTTTTTATAAAAATAATATCGATATTTTTTGTTACCTTATTTTACATTCTTGCAGAACACGACTACAAATTAATGAATTCCATCAGTTTTTAGTTGTTATAGTAATTTAGTAATTCACGTTAACTGAGTTAATAGATAAGCAATAAACTGTATGACTGCTGTTACACGGCTTATTCAAAAAACAACTTGAATTATTATTCTAGTGAAAATTAGTGAAATATTTAACAAAGCTTAAGCAATCGTAGCATAAATAAACATTCTGTAACACAAGTGACCATTAATTTTAAAATAATATGTGCTTAAAGCCTATTCCAAAATGGTATCATTCATCATTGTACCTCAGGTAAATAGTGAATTAATGTTATTCGTTTTTATAAGGAGTGAATTTTTTTTAAACAATAAAGTTTGTAATATTGAGCTTGTAGATTTCATTAAGATTCAAAGGCGTCAACTTGACTGTCAGTATACGAAACCTATCCAAATGCAGAGACGTGTAAGACAGGGTGACGTTATATCCTTGAAGCTCTTCACCGCTGCATTGGAAGGTGTTATCAAGCTACTATACTGAAAAGTATACGGTATTTACATCAATGGCGAGTACATCACGCACCGACGCACAAGGATGCCTCTGTGGCGGCGACTAAACGCACGGACCATACTGGACAGGTGTGTGGCGGCACTGTCGTCGCGCCACAAGCGAAACACATCGAGGCCTAAATCAAAGTTCCGAAGTAAAAACACTGTATATAGAATAGCTCGGAACTATTACATGGAGCGTTGGCCGTTCCCCGGGCCGATCTCCTTGCTCGGCGGGAGATCTTCCCTTTTCCTTCCACGGCCACACCTCGTAATGATGATGATGATTAAAATACGTTTTTTTAATGCTATGGTTGCTAAAACTTTGTCAAAATGAACATTTTGAACTAATTTTGCACAAGAACTATAATTCAAATTGTTTTTTGAAAAAGCCGTGTGATAGCAGTCTTACTATTTATTGCTTACCTATCAGCTCAGTTAACGTAAATTACTATAACAATAAATAAGCGATGGAATTAATTAATTTGTGGTATTGGTGTGCAATAATGTAAAATAAGGTAAAGCAAATATCGATATTATATGAAAAAAAAACACATCTTTGGTACTACTTAGTTATTTTATTTGTATTTTTTCTGAATGCCTATTAGTTCTACCAAAACCCATTTCAAGGTTATCCATTAATTACAGGAGACCTTGTATGAAACATCGATTATATTCAACAAAGCTTTATCTACTTAGATGAATATATTCTTAGTCCTCAGGGGTGACAACACATCTGCATTTTGACATTTTATCGAGGATAAATGTAGATGCCTATGGGCCAAGGCATCTAGATACCATCTGGTGGACTGTTTGGCACCTTTATTCCATTGAAAAAAAAAAAACTATCATAGCAATACCCTCTGTGTACGTTCCGTGACACAAATCAAGTGTCAATAAAATAAACACTATTATTATTCCTTGTGAAACCCATACTAAGTCTAACGATGATTTGTCAGAATTATACCGGCTGAATTGAAGTAGATGTCATAGTAAACTTTCATGATATATTTTAAAAATTTAAGAATTAAATAGCTAACGTAAAGATTGTGCTTTACCAAGTTTGAATAACACCTTCCTCCCTTCCACAACTGCGTGCACTGTCACTGCCATCACTGAGCCTAACACCACTTCACCTCTACTTTACTCGGATATTTACTAAATAATTTTAACAAAAAAATGATGCCTGATTCTACTGCATTATTACAAGGTCTATAATGAGGACATCCGCAGAAGAACAAGAGTAACCCCGTGTTGGGCTTCTCCCTAAATGGTGTGTTGACTTGCTAAAAGATGCAGGTCGTCGATGGATACATTTTTTTATAGAATACCGGCGACAACAAGCACATAGTCCAACTGATGTTTAGCGGATGCTGTGGCCCTTAGACATCTACATCTATCCTCGATTAAGAATGACAATGTAGATGCGCTGTCACTCCCGAGGACTATGATGGCATGCCTCCGTTTTTTGTAGCATTGTATGTTCAGCAATGGACTCGTTATGGGCTGTAGAGATAGTAGTCATGTGTATGTAGTGACTTTCATTGGGTTTGTCACAAACATTCCAAGCAAGATCGCTCTCGCATAAATGATACAACGGCATCGGGTGTCGGCACTTGCGGTATCTATTATGCCCGTAAATAGTTTTCAAAGATATTTCGAAGGTGTCACCTTTGGCGAGCACGGTATGTTAAGTTCACTGGAACGGCGTGTTGAATTTTAAGTAAATACTTAGCATTTGACTAGTAATTTTATAGTTGGACTATTAACCAGAATATTTATATAAGATATTTCGAAGGTGTCACCTTAGGCGAGCACGGTATATTAAGGTTAATGGAACGGCGTGTTGAATTTTAAAAAAATACTTAGCATTTGACTAGTAATTTTAAAGTTGGATTATTAACCAGAATATAATTATTTTGAAAGTAGGTTAAACATTATGTATTCAAATATCATAATAAGCCTAACAATATGTGCCTCTTTCTTCATCGGTCCATTAAAGACCACTGCTGGACTTCCAGCAAATCCTTTTCAGATATGCCTTAGTCGTCACGGCAGAATTGACGGCTGCAGTCCCAGGCGTCTCATAACTTAACCGCCACTGCCTAATTGTTATACTACCATTTATCTTAAGCCAAAATATCTTTCTGGAATTTCTCGTACCACAGTTACGATATGAAATGGAGTTGTAGATTTTTAACGCTTACACCACAGGTCAATTTTTCATCATCATAAATATTAGATGTAAATAAACGTAACCACGTGTGGCTTATAGTCAGAAAACTTTATCGAGGCCCATAACCTTCAACAGAATGCAAATAAAAATAAATAGGTATGTAATAAATAAAAGGTTTTCTTATTTTTTATTTTTATAATTCCGAGAAGGCATTGTAGCCTTTATAAGAAAGGCTGTGATATGGCGAACTATATGCCTTTCTACAAAAGTTTGGTACATTGTGAGCAATTCAACTCATTGACGTGTTGTATATATATATATATATATATATATATATATATATATATATATATATATATATATATATACAACATGTAACATAATTAACGCACTTTACGTGGTAGAGCCATGCTGCAGTTATATTAGTAGTATAGTTGTAGCACGAATGGGTCGGCTCGACCGGGGAAGGACCACGCTCTCACAGAATACCAGCGTGAAATAGTAGCTTAATGCTGCTGTATTTCGTATGGTGAGTGTAGAGAACCGGAGACCCTTGTTACTGGAAATGAGGCATTCCATCTCAGTCCTCGCGGGTGACAACGCATCTGCATTTTGATTTGTAATGGAAGATAGATGTAGATGTCTATGGGCCGCAGCAACCATTTACCATCAGGTGGACTGTGTGCTCGTTTGTCACCCTATTCTATAAAAAAAAAAAAAAAAAAAAAACTTTGAGAAAGTAGTTTGTTCAGAATCGTTTACTGAATCGAGTCCTATCATTTTTAATATAGGTAATTTTTTATCCCTAAAATAATTAAAACTACGTAAATTACAGTCACACTAAATCTGTACAGTCAAAACAAACTGAAATGGACCGTAACTTAAGGCAATAAGACTTTAAGAGTGCAGTTTTATTTGTATTATTAGTAATTCTGTCATTCAATCAAAATAAAGAAAACAGAACTTTATTTTAAGCATGTTAGTCTTTGCGTTCGTGGATTTGTACTGTGACCACAACATTCTTCTGAAATTAGTATAACTAATTTGATAAATAATCAGTGCATAAAAATGTTTAACTAAAAATCAGTGTATGTATTATGATTATAACATAATATACTAATTGGGGTGTCTCTGAGAGTGTGCGTTAATTACGTAACATATTGTATATATATATATATATATATATATATATATATATATATATATATATATATATATATATATATATATATATATAATGTTAACTATCGTAAAAAGATATTAATAATAATAATAAGTTTATTATTTCCAAGAGGTTGCACATCAAGGTATTTGCTTGACATTTAATAAAGCTACATTGGTACATATACCTGAAAACATAGCATCTGCAGCCGAACTAGGAGACCTGTGCATCATCTGTCAGCGCCATATCCCCACCGTTAATTTATAAAAATATTAGGATGCAAGCAAAAGTTAAATGCAGGCAAAAATTAAAGTTACAATAAAATTAATTGGATCACATATTACGTTTATATACTATGTTACCACTTATTACTTATACCAGGGTACAAACAATATAATAATTTATACTACTTACTAATGTCGTTCCTCTCTCATAAGATGTGTAATGTATGACTGTAAGAAGTAATTGTGTTATGAGTGCAATGTGTATGAGCAGTTATGGGAGAGGTGCATGTAAAAGTGTGTGTGTGTGTGTGTGTGTGTGTGTGTGTGTGTGTGTGTGTGTGTGTGTGTGTGTGTGTGTGTGTGTGTGTGTGTGTGTGTGTGTGTGTGTGTGTGTGTGTGTGTGTGTGTGTGTGTGTGCGTGTGTGTTTCTGGTTATTATGATTTTATACGGGTAGTTTTACGGATGACAGTTATATAAGAATTTATGTTTAAGTCTAAGAATTATACTATTATTATATTATTTAATACTAAGAAGGTTTTCAGTTTCATTATTTTCATTTTTACAATTTATTTTATTAAGGTGGTAAATGTCTAATGTTTTATTTAGTTTATTATATAAGTGTGGTCCCAAAAATGCAAAGAATTTTCTTATAAATTTAAAAATTCTGAAATTCTTGTTACAAAACAATAGAGAAATCTAGTCAGATTTTTGGTTTAAATAGTTACTTATTTGTATTACATCCATTTAATTCCTAGAGATTCAATGATGTAATAGGTAATGTCCCTTTAATGTGGGATCGCCGCTTAAGGAAACTGCACTTTAATTCTGACGTAGGTATTGGTTTCTATATATAAGGTCATCCCATGATTTTATTATCACTAAAAGTATCCAATTAGTGAGGAATACAACATGAAGTATATAATATCACTGTCATTGTTGATGGCGGTCGCCATCATTTATGTCCATGGACAAGGAGTACCGATAGGTGAGAAACTCATCAAATATTAGCACAGCTTCCATGCACTTGTTGGAGATTTTTTTTGCTTTAAAATAATTTAAATTAAATAAAACCTGTTCGAAAGCGGTATTTCTACGTTAACTTATATAAACTCGATGGATGCAGGTGGCTCAGGACCGTCGGCTTTCTTCGGGGGAGGCCTAATATCAGCAGTGGACTTGTAATTGGATGTAACTATAATAATAAATAAAGTAAAGACTTTATAATAGTATTACATTATTAGATAATACGATTAAGGAAATGATGAAATGCAATTTATATACCACATAACAATGTAATTAACAAGTTGCATTTATTTATTTTACAGCGAACTGTCCACCTGGCGAGCATTCAGTTCTCTACTGTCCGCGAATGGCAGAGCCGACTTGCGACAACCCTACGGTTCATAAGTCACAAGTAATGAAAGCATGCGGCGTGCCTGACTGTTTTTGTAATACACCTACAGTTCGTGATACAAAGACTAAGAAATGCGTCAATGAGTTGGATTGCTCACAATGTACCAAACTTTTGTAGAAAGGCTTATAGTTCGCCATATCACAGCCTTTTTATAAAGGTTACAATGCTTTTTCGGAATTATAAAAATAAAAAATAATAAAACGTTTTATTTATTACATACCTATTTATTTTTATTTACATTCTGTTGAAGGTTATTGGCCTCGATAAAGTTTTCTGACTATAAACCACACGTGGTTACGTTTATTTACATCTAATATTTATGATGATGAAAAATTGACCTGTGGTGTAAGCGTTAAAAATCTACAACTTCATTTCATATCGTAACTGTGGTACGAGAAATTCCAGAAAGATATTTTGGCTTAAGATAAATGGTAGTATAACAATTAGGCAGTGGCGGTTAAGTTATGAGACGCCTGAGACTGCAGCCGTCGATTCTGCCGTGACGACTAAGGCATATCTGAAAAGGATTTGCTGGAAGTCCAGCAGTGGTCTTTAATGGACCGATGAAGAAAGAGGCACATATTGTTAGGCTTATTACGATATTTGAACACAAAATGTTTAACCTACTTTCAAAATAATTATATTCTGGTTAATAGTCCAACTATAAAATTACTAAAACTACTTTTACGGATTTTATCGCGTTTTATTTATATTAATTTTAGTACCCGACGTTTCGGGTGCTTTCCAGCACCCATGGTCACAGGGGACTGAGGTGACTGACGTCCCGATGCCAAAGTTAACCCGGAGTACCCTCAGCTTTTTAATTATTTTCTTTGGTCCGATCTACGCAGAATGAACTAACTGTATTTTGAAGTCTTGCAGTGGTATGCTTGGGTTTAGTTTTAATTTTATTAATTATAGGATCCCAAGCAGGTGGTAGTACCCAGCCTCCTTCTCTATTGAAATTAGGATGTTTTTTAATTTTAATAGCCTCACGTATCATATTTGGTAGGAATTGATGTTCTTTCGCGAGGATTTGTGGTCTATCAAATCTGATGTAATGGTTGGGGCCATCTAGAATATGATCGCAAACTGCAGACTTCCCGGAACGTTGATGCTTCACGTCAGCTATGTGTTCTTTTACGCGGGTTCTAATTGATCTCTTTGTTTGCCCTATATATGAGAGACCACAATCACAATCAAGCTTGTACACTCCTGCATCTTGTAGAGGAATATGACACTTGACACATGGTAAGAACTGACTAATCTTCTTCGGCGGCTTGTAGAATGTTCTAATAGAAGCTCGCTTCAAGATGTAGCTAATCTTGTCTGTGACACATCTGACATATGGTAGTATAGCAGGACACGCTCGACTGTGGCCGGCTTCACTCGGTCACTGTGACGGAGGCGCGGGACCCGAAGCTTGTTGTCGTGCAGAACCTGCTTGACGTGCTGAAACTCGGCGGCCAGGTGTTTGCTGTCACAGATCCCTCGCGCTCTCTGAAACAAAGATTTGCCCACGGTAGCTAACTGTGAAGGATGATGGTGAGATTCACCATTTAAGTATCGGTTTGTATGGGTCTTTTTTCTATACACAGTATGACCTATGGTGTTGTTAGGATTTCGGATGACTAACACATCTAGGAAAGCTAAGGAATTATTTGCCTCTAACTCCATAGTAAATTGAATTTTAGGGTTTATGGAATTAAGATGTTCTAAAAATGCAGTTACTTTGTCTGATGGTATAACTGCATTTTTATATATATATATATATATATATATATATATATATATATATATATATATATATATATATATAAATATATATATATATATATATATATTAGAGTTGGGCCTGATTAGTCGGCGATTACACGCCGATTAGTCAGTTTTTTATATTATTAATTTCAGCAAAGGATTTTCGTGATTTTCTGCGTAGTAACTGCGGCTAAATTGATATGAGTAAAGCTTTAAATTTAATAAAAATAAATAATTCTGGACATAGGAACTTTGGTAAAAAAAAGAATCTGAGGTAGCTATTTAAAACTAAACAAAAACCTAAGTACTTACTATTTTTAACTTTTTCTAATCGTAATGCGGAGTAGTGACAAAACAAAATAAAATATTAATAATATTACTCTTAATAAACTTAAAAAAAAACAATTTTAGATCTCTCCCTTTGCATAACAAAAAAAAAACCTAATTCTTGATAAAGTTTGTTAAACCATACGCATGTAGATTTTTAAAAGACTAATAGAATATACTTGTTTCTGTACTTAAAACTAAATTGTTATTGTTTTTGTATTAAAAATTAAATCAAATTGTTATTTTTCTGTACTTAAAATTACAATAAATTGTTCTTTTTTCCTGTAATGTTATTAAATAAAGAATCTATAATCATCTAATAATTTGTTAAAAAGAAATACTCAATTTGAAAAAGTATTGAATGCTTTTTAGAAAATATTTATTTTATTTGTTATTTTAACCAGTGGCAAATTGTGATGCGAAAAGGCCAAAATCTCAGCCTTTTCTGGTTGAAGTTGATTTATTTTTATTTTTGTAGATAATAGTTATTCCCTGCATCAGAAAAAAGTCTCTCACTATACACAGAGCTGGCGGGGCAGCAAAGGAAAACTTTGGCTAAACGGGACATTTCTGGATATCTGGAAGAATTTTTGTTCTACCAATTGAATTTATCATCGAAAATAATCAATATATATATATATATATATATATATATATATATATATATATATATATATATATATATTGATTATTTGAAATACATATTTTTAGAATAAGGATGAAAATCGAGCACATAGCCAACCTGGTGATAAGTGGATGCTGTAGCTCATATATGTAGCTAGACTGTGATTGTGCTATTATTAATAACAATTGTTAACTATAGACTTTTTTTTAACTTAATTGTTTTCTATATTTAAATTAAATAATTTCTAAGAATTAAATGACACAAAGTTATTAATGAATTTTGTTTAAAGTGCCGTCTCATCAATCCATTGCAGCCTCCCAAAAGTCCACTGCTCAAGAACATAAGCTACCATCGCCTCCCTCTTAGGTAAGGTTGCTTCACGTGTTTCTACGTTGTGGGGGGTTTTGAAATGGTTTGTGTAAATATTTGAATTTTAACGTAATAGTAAAAATCGGTAAAAACTAATTTTATTTAAATGTGTAGTGTTCGCGTAAATATAATAAATCATTGTCCGAAAAGTAAATTATAAATATTTTTTTTGCATTAGAATAAACGATTCGTTCGTCTCGTAAAACTGCACCTTTACTCCGGGGAATAACATTTAACGTTATCGTGTACGAGTACGTACGCAATAACATATGTTTGATTTCCTCGATTTCTTTTTATACTTAATTATTTTTACTTTGACTTGATAAGCGTATACATTTCAAGACCTACTTGAAATGTGTATACATTGTATGACCAAACCGAATTCAATATTCACCAGCACCAACTAATTTTTTTTTATAAAATTATGTCGCAGTCGCACTTCCAATCCCTCTGGTGGTAAATGGCTAGTGCAGTACATGGTCATCTGCAGCCAGTTTCAAACAAAGAAGGCTACTGATACGTTTTCACTTCTAAAGACTAAGACTAAATGCCTCACAGCCCGCAATTACACAGACTCTCTCTACCCTCCAGACCGGAACACAGTAGTGCAAGCACTGCTATGTGTCGGAAGAAATAGGTAAGATGGTTGTACCTATCTAGATGAATTCCTGAGTAGAAAAATAGTGCTATCACTACGTAAATTACTTAATAGTGCAAGTATAAAATTAAGTTTGTTGTATTAAATTTCTGTGTTTTAGTGTATAGTAGTAAAATTGCCGGTGCGAAATAGTCAAACCTGCGATGTCTGAGATATCAAACCTTTGTTGCAAAAGCCGAGCTAAAGTAAGGGCTTAGCGCTTGTCGTAAAATTCTCAGTAAGCGAATAACTCAAATTCGATGCCTGCTTGTTCAAATGAAATTGTTACTTGCAATGCTAGGTATTGATATTTACCTAGTACTCAGAGCTGATTAAAATATAGTGATGAAACTTGCATGTCTGAAGAATAAAACTTTTGGAGCAATGCAGTCTACTTATAAACAATCGTAATTAAAGTATTTATGAAATGTCAAACTCATTTGATTTTATACCCATTCAGCAAATGCTACATCATTAGGAATTAATTAAATATTCTGTGCGGGACTTGATTGCATTTATTGCTAATTTTTGTACGTGGTAGAGCCATGCTGCAGTTATATTAGAAGTATAGTTGTAGCACGAATGGGTCGGCTTGACCGTGGAAGGACCACGCTCTCACAGAATACCTAATAAATAGTAGCTTAATGCTGCTGTGTTTCGTATGGTGAGTGAATGTAGATGTCTATGGGCCACAGCAACCACTTATCATCAGGTGAACTGTGTGCTCGTTTGTCACCCTATTCTATAAAAAAAAATATTTAAATAAGAACTATAGGAATATCGATTTTTATTACATTTTATATTTTATGTAATAATGATTAAATTTAAATTACAATTATAACGTAAAACTCGATGGGCAGTAGTTTCAAAGGTGATCGACGCCTGACACCTCGAACGTTAATCCGTCTGCCAAGCGTAACGAATAAAGCAATCCTTCCTATGACGGGGAACGCAGATGTTTGAATTACCAACATACTTACTTACTTACTTACTTATCTTCACGCACAATTCCTAACGGGGTAGTCAGAGAGAACAGATCGCCAAGTTTCACGATCCTTACATACCTCTTTCGCTTCTTTCAGGTTCATTAACTTCTTCATACATGCACGTCTAGGTATCCGAGTACTCTTGACCTTCCCCTCTTCGAGCAATTTGCTCACATGGTCTTCGAAAGTTAGTCTCGGTCTACCTCGACACCTTTTAATATTTACTTTCGCTCTATATATTTTCTTCACCATTCGGTCTTCACTCATTCGCTCAACGTGCCCAAACCATTGGAGTACGCCCCTATCAATTTTTGTGATAAGGTCATCTTTCAATCCTGCCATATTGCGAATCTCTTCGTTACGCTTTCGATCGGCTATGGTAACGCCACACATTTTACGAAGAGATCGCATCTTCACTGCATTCGACTTGCTTTTATGCTTCTTCTGGCATACTCACGTTTCGCAGCCATATAACAAAGTCGGTACCAATACTGCGTTATGTATTGCAAGGCGTGCACTCTTCACCACGCCTTGCCTTTTGATTAATGCATTCAGGGCACCATTGACTTTGTTTCCGGCAGCGACGCGCCTATCCACATCTAAATCACATCTTCCATCCCGGCTGAAAGCACTCCCCAAGTATGCAATTTCATTTACCTGTTCTAGACGTTCCTGATTTACCCTTATTTCACATTTCGTTCTCTCTTCGTCCTTTTCAAATACCAGAACCTTAGTTTTATTAGCATTCAAACGGAGACCTTTAATTTCACATTCCTCTTTCATACACGTGACTAATGCCTGCAGTTCTGCTTCTGATGGTGCAATAAGCACTGCATCATCAGCATACAACAGACAATTTACTTTAATGTCACCCAATTTCACACCCAAACAGCTATTTTTCAGCTTCTGTAAACAGCTGTCGAAATACAGTATGAACAGCCAGGAAGACATGACACAACCCTGTTTTACGCCCGCTTGGACGCTAAACATGGGTGACAGGTCATGCCCTACCCGCACACAGGCTTTACAGTCATAGTATGACTGCACAGCCCTTAGCAATCGACCATCCACACCATATCCCGGCAACAGTTCCTTTTTTTTTTTGCGCTCGAAGCAATTAAAGGGCTACCCTATACGTAGGTAGGCGGAAAATGCATTACGCATACCATGATACCCGGCTATCGTGGTTATGAGGGGCTCACTGTCCTACCGGGGACCCTAAGTGATACCCTCTAAAAACCGCCTTTGGGGACAGGCAACCGGCTGATTAAGCTCTATTGTGCCTTATCATGAGCGACCCTCTTTTAAAAAAGGGGCGCAGGCGGCTAAGTGCCGCTGAGGGAGTGCCTACGAAGGCAAATTAATGTTGGTTATTACAATAATTTTATTTAATTAGAGTTGGCCTGAGCCGCCAGGAGACAGTTCAGGTCGTTTGAAAGTTTATTAGGCGGGTCCGAGAGAGAGTTTCTCGGCCTGCGGACACGATAGCGAGAGGGGGGTGGGGCTGCATAAGAAGCTGCCTCACGAATTAAATGGTTTCGGTGCGACTCTGAGGCTTTGAAGAAGTTCTCAGAGAGTTTTTTAAAAAATTGTTGAATTGTTGGGACCTCTAAGTCCCGATGAAGGTCGGTAACAGTTCCCACATTTTCTTCCTTATAACCTTATCAATTGCTTTCTCCAGATCCACAAAAGCACAGAAAATCCTCTGGTTAACACTCAGAAGCTTTTCCGTGATCATGCGGAGAGAAAACATTTGATCCGTGCATCCTCTTCCAGGTCTAAATCCGCATTGTGCCTCCCATAAGAATCTTTCCAATTTCTCTTGCATCCTACGTGTCAAAACCTTCGAGTAAACTTTACTTGCTAAACTGGTCAAGCTGATCGCCCGATAGCACCCGCAGTCAAAATGTGAACCTTTACCTTTATATAAAGGCACAATGACCGCGGATCGCCAATCATAGGGAACATCTCACGTCCGCCAGCACAAGTTGCACAGCAAACGAAAGCTGTCCCAGACGCGAGGCCCACCGTACTTGACCATTTCAGCAGTAACTCTGTCTAGTCCCGCAGCCTTACCACATTTCAAACTTCGAATCGCACGTTCAATCTCTTTCATGCTGATGACCTCAGTGTCATCGAGATCCGTGTCTGGCGTGCCAGTCATGGCGTTACCCCCGAATCCTTCACTAAGATCATGACACGCATACATTTCTCTATAAAATTCACTCCATCGCTGCATGACGTCCGATTTTTCTGAGAGGACGTCATTGGTTCTCGAAAGCACTTTGTTCATTCTTAAGGCTGTCGCACCACTCCGGGACCCTCCAACCTCTTTCCAGAAGAGTTTGGAGTTTTCCTTAAAGTTGTGCGACAACCTCTCGTCCGCTTCTATTCTACACCTTTCACGTACTTCCTCAATCAATGTTTTCGCATGAACTTTCTGCAGCTTATATCTTTCTTTCATCTTCTCTCTCATATGCTTATCGTTACTAGAGGCCAAGTAGTCTAACCATGCTTTTTTCTTTTTTTTTTACAGCTTTTCTCACTTCATCATTCCACCATGCATCTCTTCTTTTACTACTACCTCTTTTTGTCGTTCCACATACTTCTTCCGCTCCATCCCTAAGGTTCTGCCATGTTTTCTCCACACATTCTTTCCTGCCATCGATGGTGTCAAGCTTTTCGGCTACCCTCGTGTGATATTTGTCCCTAGTATCCGCTTCCTGAAGCTTCCAGCTTCGGATGCGACAGACCGACTGTGGTTCTGTTACTGCCGTCCGGAAGCGCCAACCCGCGAACAAACCCCTAAATCTAGTAATTACTAGATAGTGATCCGTTCCCAGCACCGTCGTCAGCTGAACACTCGTGTGTCCATCACCTGTTTTCGCAGTCGGTCATCCACCAGGAACAAATCAATCATACTTCTCTCATTCTTTCTTTCTTTAGTGTACATATGGATTTTCCTGTGATTACACCTAATGTTTGTCACAAGAAGACCCTTTTCCTTGCATACAGCCAGTATAAGTTTGCCAGCATCATTAACCCTTTTATCGCCAAACTTTCCAAGCACCGACTCGTATCCTGGTCGAGCGATACCTACCCATCCATTCAAATCACCACATACAACAGTTCTTTCGTTTCCCTTAACCAAATCTAGAACTTCTCTTACATTCTCCCAAAACTCCTCCAGCTCAGCCCTGGACGACGAAGCTACCGGCGCATAAACAGCCAATAGGAATAACTTCGTCAGTCCCAGTTTAAAGCGAACCCAGAGAAGTCTTGAGTTCACAACCTGGTATTCAGTCATAAGATCGACCAACCGGGACGACAACAGCATCCCCACTCCCTGGCAGGCGTTCTCGCTTTCCGGGACTCCGGACCATATAGCTAACGTCCCGCCAGGGAGCTCTTCAGTACCACTGCCTTTCCGTTTGGTCTCCGACATACACACAACATCTAATTCTCTTTCTTTCATTATTTCGATTAACTCATTCGTCTTATCTCTCATGCCCCCTCTAACATTCCACGTGCCAACTCTGCACTCCGTCCTCCATCTTCCACCGTGTCGGGCTGTGCGTGACGGGTGGCGGTCCCCATCGCCGCTTTGCGCGCTGCATTCCACACCAACGGGGACGAGCTGGTGTGCGTCGCCTTGGGGGGACGCCCTAACTCCCGTTTGCATGGATGCGCTGCTGTGTAGAATTGCAGCCCTGAAAAGGGCTGGCAGGGTTCGCGACGAGCACGCTTCTACAATTACCAACATTAACTCTTTAATTCACTTTACACTAATTAAAACTTAGGACACTAATTATTAGTGTTCACACACAAGTGAATCACACTGATTCACTTTATTTCGCTCCGAAGCCTCATTTGTCTCGCCAAATTCAATACTTCACCGATCGCGGCATGCAGCGGGTTTAAATACACTTTTACACCGAAACATCCAAAATATTCCCGTAGATACGGGCGCCGATCGACCAGACGCAGAAAGTTCGAGTGTGGGGCTTCTAGAAAGCTTAATTCTTCTGTTCGATACTAGATGGCGCTGTTGGTCGAAAGTCAAGATTGACATTTTCTAGGAAGCCCTCCTCGCTCTTTTCCCCGACACTATACGGCGCTAGTGCTAGGTACGTGACGTCAACTTAGGCGCGCAACACTTCCACCTCCTAAGACATGCTCGTCCCGAGCATTATCAGCCCCATAATAAAGCGCCAGGTGATCCACATGGAAGATCTTAGGAGTCCCTCTTGCGCCTTTCTGTAACAGCCTCGCATTGTCAAGGGCTGTCCTATCCCAAGGTGCACCAACATTGTACAATTTCGATGCTCCTTTACTACGTGTCTGAGGTCCCTTCATAGCCGCACAACTTGTACATGTGCGACACCAATCCTCGCCATCGTCACGTTAATGGACCCAGTAAAACTGTTCCCGGATCTTCAGTGGAGTTCGTTTAACTCCCAGATGGACTCCTGAATAACCATTATGATGCAGCTGTAGAACATTCGGCACTTTAGCTTTAGGGACAACCTTTTGCGAACGACAGCTGTCTCCTCGACCATTGCCCCATTTACGGCACAGGACTCCATCCTGAATCAGCAAGTTGTCACATTGGGCCCAATAGCTTCTAGTGGTCGAACACATCGCTGAGACGTCGCTCCACTTAGGCTTGGTAGCATGGGCCTTCATCCATTCCAGAATCTGCTTGATGTCCGGATCTTCCTGCTGTGCATGTCATGGGCTGTCCTTCCACTCGTTGCTGAAGTGGTCTGTCCTGAGCATCCTCACGGATACCACTTCCTTACTCTCTTGCCTAGTACAATGTTTACAATCTTCAGAACAAGGTCTTCTTGACAATGATGCAGATGGCGTTGCCATGAGATTTCCCGCTGCGACGTCTGATAGTAAAGTCGTATTCCTACTGCTGCTGGGCGGTGATGTCAGCCGCACTTCACGAGATCGTTCAGCTTCCCTTTCTAGGGTTCGCTTAGGGCAGCTGGAATGAAGATGGCCCCTTTCCCCACAGCCATAGCACCTAGGGCTGTATCCTTTATTGTGGTCGCGAACCGTAACTGCTGCAACCTCCCTAGCATGAGGGGAACGATGATCCTGCCGCCGTCAGGCGGTGCCGTTAGCTGCACTACCCTCTCGAGATCGATCAACTACCCTCTCTACGTAATGATTTCTTATATTTACGCGAACACTACAAATTGAAATAATACTAGTTTTTACGGAATTTATCGCGTATATTTAACTTTTTAATTACCCGACGTTTCGAGAGCTTTACAGCACCCATGGTCACGGGAAGGACTGAGATGTTCAACGTCCAGCTGTCATAGTTAACCGCGGTTACCATAGATTAAAATTTAACTTTTGTTCCGATCTACACAGTATGAACTTATGGTATCATGGAGTCTTGCAGTTGTATGCTTGGGTTGGGATTTAATTTTATTTATTATAGGATCCCAAGCAGATGGTAGCACCCAGCCATCTTCTCTATTGAAATTAGGATGTTTTTTGATTTCAATAGCCTCGCGAATCATCCTTGGAAGGAATCGGTGTTCTTTAGCGAGGATTTGTGGTCTATCAAATCTGATGTAGTGACGGGGGCGATCCTGTACATGTTCACAGACTGCAGACTCCCGGAGCGTCGATTCTTCACATCAGCTATATGTTCTTTGACGCGGGTTTTAATGGATCTTTTAGTTTGTCCTATGTAGGAGAGACCACATTCACAATCAAGCTTGTACACTCCTGCATCTTGCAGAGGGACGTTACACTTGACTGATGGTAAAAACTGACCAATCTTCTTCGGCGGCTTGAAGTATGTTTTGATGGAAGCGCGCTTCAAGATGTAGCCAATCTTGTCAGTGACTCCTCTAACATATGGCAGTACAGCAGGTACACGCTCGACTGTGGCCGGCTTCACTCGTTCTCTGTGACGTAGGCGCGGGACCCGAAGCTTGTTGTCATGCAAAACTTGCTTGACATGTTGGAGCTCGGCAGCCAGGTGTTTACTGTCACAGATCCCTCGTGCTCTCTGAAACAAAGATTTACCCACGGTAGCTAACTGTGAAGGATGGTGGTGAGAATCACCGTTTAAATATCTATCTGTATGGGTCTTTTTTCTATACACAGTATGGCTCAAGGTGTTATCAGGATTCCGAATTACTAACACATCTAGAAAAGCTAAGGAATTGTTTGCCTCTAACTCCATTGTGAACTGAATTTTAGAATTTATAGAGTTAAGATGGTCTAAAAATGCAGTTACTTTATCTAAAGGTAGAATTGTGAAAGTGTCGTCTACGTACCGCTTGTAGAAACTTGGATTTATGGGAGAAGTAAGCAGGGCTTGCTCCTCAAAGTCTTCCATGAATATGTCGGCGACAATGGGAGATACAGGTGAGCCCATCGCCACACCATCTACTTGCTTATAGAACTCCTCCTTCCACAATAGGTAGCCAGATGTAAGGCAGTGTCTGAGTAATACTGCATATTCTACGGGCATGTTGTTTTCTTCCAGCCTTCTAGTTACAATTGATATGCAGTCTTCAACAGGTAAGCATGTAAACAATGATTGCACATCAAAACTGACCATAGTTTCATTGTCTGCCAGACGTAGGTCTTTAATCTCGCTGACAAAATGGTAGGAATCCTTTATGTGTGCTCTTGTATGTCCCCTGAGCGGTGAGAGTATTTTCGCTAAGTGTTGAGCCAATCTGTAAGTTGGTGAATCGATTTGGCTCACTATGGGGCGTAATGGAGCATTGGGCTTGTGTATTTTTGGTAACCCATACAACTTTGGTGATTTGGCGCACGTAGGTATTAGTAGTAGGTAATCTGGACGTAAAATGGATAATACCTACGTGCGCCAAATCACCAAAGTTGTATGGGTTACCAAAAATACACAAGCCCAATGCTCCATTACGCCCCATAGTGAGCCAAATCGATTCACCAACTTACAGATTGGCTCAACACTTAGCGAAAATACTCTCACCGCTCAGGGGACATACAAGAGCACACATAAAGGATTCCTACCATTTTGTCAGCGAGATTAAAGACCTACGTCTGGCAGACAATGAAACTATGGTCAGTTTTGATGTGCAATCATTGTTTACATGCTTACCTGTTGAAGACTGCATATCAATTGTAACTAGAAGGCTGGAAGAAAACAACATGCCCGTAGAATATGCAGTATTACTCAGACACTGCCTTACATCTGGCTACCTATTGTAGAAGGAGGAGTTCTACAAGCAAGTAGATGGTGTGGCGATGGGCTCACCTGTATCTCCCATTGTCGCCGACATATTCATGGAAGACTTTGAGGAGAAAGCCCTGCTTACTTCTCCCATAAATCCAAGTTTCTACAAGCGGTACGTAGACGACACTTTCACAATTCTACCTTTAGATAAAGTAACTGCATTTTTAGACCATCTTAACTCTATAAATTCTAAAATTCAGTTCACAATGGAGTTAGAGGCAAACAATTCCTTAGCTTTTCTAGATGTGTTAGTAATTCGGAATCCTGATAACACCTTGAGCCATACTGTGTATAGAAAAAAGACCCATACAGATAGATATTTAAACGGTGATTCTCACCACCATCCTTCACAGTTAGCTACCGTGGGTAAATCTTTGTTTCAGAGAGCACGAGGGATCTGTGACAGTAAACACCTGGCTGCCGAGCTCCAACATGTCAAGCAAGTTTTGCATGACAATAAGCTTCGGGTCCCGCGCCTACGTCACAGAGAACGAGTGAAGCCGGCCACAGTCGAGCGTGTACCTGCTGTACTGCCATATGTTAGAGGAGTCACTGACAAGATTGGCTACATCTTGAAGCGCGCTTCCATCAAAACATACTTCAAGCCGCCGAAGAAGATTGGTCAGTTTTTACCATCAGTCAAGTGTAACGTCCCTCTGCAAGATGCAGGAGTGCACAAGCTTGATTGTGAATGTGGTCTCTCCTACATATGACAAACTAAAAGATCCATTAAAACCCGCGTCAAAGAACATATAGCTGATGTGAAGAATCGACGCTCCGGGAAGTCTGCAGTCTGTGAACATGTACAGGATCGCCCCCCGTCACTACATCAGATTTGATAGACCACAAATCCTCGCTAAAGAACACCGATTCCTTCCAAGGATGATTCGCGAGGCTATTGAAATCAAAAAACATCCTAATTTCAATAGAGAAGATGGCTGGGTGCTACCATCTGCTTGGGATCCTATAATAAATAAAATTAAATCCCAACCCAAGCATACAACTGCAAGACTCCATGATACCATAAGTTCATACTGTGTAGATCGGAACAAAAGTTAAATTTTAATCTATGGTAACCGCGGTTAACTATGACAGCTGGACGTTGAACATCTCAATCCTTCCCGTGACCATGGGTGCTGTAAAGCTCTCGAAACGTCGGGTAATTAAAAAGTTAAATATACGCGATAAATTCCGTAAAAACTAGTATTATTTCAATACCCTTTCTACGGTCCGCTTAGGGCAGCTGAATCGAAGATGGCCCCTTTCCGCACAGCCATAGCACCTAGGGCTGTATCCATTATTGCGGTCGCGAACTGCTGTAGCTACTGCAACCTCCCTGACGCGATGGGAACGAAGATCCTGCCGCACAGCTTCCACCTCCAGTGTATGGGCCAAGGCGTTCTTAAGCGTCTCGTGGTGCCCGAGCCTCACAGTAGCTCTGACTTCAAGGTCGCGGATGCCGTCGATGGATATCTGCACCAGGTTCCCTTCAATGAGCGCAGGTACACACCGGTATGCTTTTCGAACCATCTTCTAAACTTCAAGGGCTCACTGCTGCAGGTTTTCATTGCTGCGTTGCACGCGATCCTTAAGCTGCGCACGAAAGACGTATTCCAGGTGAGCGTCGCCATATCTCGCCTCCAATGCCTCAAGGAGCTGCTCGTAGGTCACTTTTTTACCGAGAGCTTCCAACACAGTTAAGGCTTGGTCGCGCAGGCCTAAGGTGAGTGCAGTCATGGCCTGGCTTTTATTCCAGCCGTTCGCCTCCATGACGGCCTCGAACTGGATTTTGTAGGCCGACCAGGAAGAAGTCCCGTCGAACGGCGGCACTTTGAATCCACTTAGCGAAGGTGTTGTAGCTACTACGGGAGCTGTAGTTCCATCCCCAAGTTTGAGTTCGTCCAGTGATTTCTTCATGTCAGCCACTTTTAGATCCAGCGTGCTAAACCACTTTACTACTGTAAGCATGTCCAGCGTGTCATCAATTCTTGGCAAGGGATAGCTGTCCTTCTTCGTAACGTCGTTCAGACGGCGGTAGTCAACACAAAACCGCATGCTGCCATCCTTCTTCTTTACCAGCACCACTGGTGAACACCATGGACTAGAGGAAGGTTCAATAACACCATCCTTCACCATTCCTTCAATCATGGTTTCCACTTCGATTTCACGTGCTACCGGCAACTCTTGGCCGCTGACGGATAGGAAATTCTTCTCCTGTGTTTATTTTATGTTGAACTAAGCCAGTCTTTCTTATGTCAGCATCGTTTGATGAGAATACATCGGCATACTTGAGTAACAACTTCTTCGCCTTGACCATTTTGGTCGAGGAGAGAACGCTGCGACAGTCTTCCAAAAGTGTGGTCACTCTCGTTTGTGCATCCTTGCTGGTGGTCTCACTCGATAAATATTGGCACCGACATAACCAATCCACTTCCTCACAAGTACCAACCAGCGTGCCTTTTTGTATAATCTGTTCCCGGTCACAAAGGTTCAGCACACGTACTCCTGAGATGTCAGTGGTTCTGACCAAGGTTCGAGCTACTTTCCATGGAAGGTCATTGTTTATCCTTTCCACAAGTACACAACGGTGAGCTTGCCCAGCGTTTCGAGGAAGACTAACCGGAACAATCGTTTCCGATCTCGGCGGAAGAACAATCTTCTTAATGCTGTACACGTTCCCTGGTAACGCACCTTCCATAAAAAGTTCCTCCTGTCCACATTTCAAAACACCTTGCTTAACGTCGATCTTACAACAGTTATTACTCATAAAGTCTAGGCCCAGGATGTAGTCGTCCAGTATATCAGCCACGATGACATTATGCAGGTAGATCACGTTGCATAGCTTTAACTCCATCTCCTTCTCTCCACCGACGGGTATACGCTGACCAGTGGCTGTTACCAAATTAATGCGTTCTCGGTTGTATGCGAAGTCCCCAAGGAGCTGACTTATAAGTTGGGAACTAACAACCGTACGAGAGGCTCCAGTGTCTATGGTCACTTTACACGGCATTCCGTTGACCTCGCCCTTGATGATTAGACTGTTCCCATCATGGGTTTGTGAGATCGAGATCCTTGGGGCTCTTTTAACATCAGCCAGCACCCGCCCCGCAGTTCTGGCTTTTACTCGTTTTCCTGCTGCTGCTGGGCGGTGCTGTTGGCCGCACTACCCTCCTGTTGGCGGGCCTGTTCCTCCTGTCGGCGGGCCTGTTCCTCCTGTCCGCGCTTCAGCTGCTCTTCCAACCGACGGGCTTGCTCCCGCAGCATCACCATCAGAGTACCTAATTCAGGTGCTGCAGGTGTAGGAGCTGCTGACGGGCCAGCCTCCGTGACTGGCAGTTGGCCCTCTGACGTTTGCGGCGTTGCACTACCAAATAATCTCCGGTCCGTCTCCTGCTGGCGTTGACTTCGGGTACGGACACCCTCCGTTTCCTCCTTAGGTAAAATCGGCATGATTTAATCCAACTTCTGACACTAATTGTTACGAGCTTAGGGTTCGTGACAATAAAAACTGCCGATTGAATTACCAACATTAACACTTTAATTCACTTTACACTAATTAAAACTTAGAACACTAATAATTAATCACACTGATTCACTTTATTTCGCTCCGAAGCTTCGCTTGCCTCGCCAAATTCAATACTTCCCCGATCGCGGCATGCAGCTGGTTTAAATACACTTTTAAACCGAAACATTCAGAATATTCCCGTAGATACGGGCGCCGACCGACCAGACGCAGAAAGTTAGAGTGTGGGGCTTCTAGAAAGCTTAATTCTTCTGTTCGATACTAGATGGCGCTGTTGGTCGAAAGTCAAGATTGACATTTTATAGGAAGCCCTCCTCGCTCTTTTCCCCGACACTAGATGGCGCTAGTGCTAGGTACCTGACGTCAACTTAGGCGCGCAACATTACTATATGGTGGATTTATATAGTTTTCTCATCTGGTTGGGCTGTATAAATATATAAATGAAAATCATAAATATACATAAACACCAATAAAATAAAATAAATACATAAAAAGCAGATAAATAAATAAAAACCCAACCAGATGGAAGCCTTCAGAAGGGGAGACCAAACGGCCAGGGGTTAGAGGGAAAGGAAAGAAACCGGCGGACGATGCGGGCGGTATCGAGGAGCTCCGCCTTCTGCACTTAATTCTGGAGCGTTCCATCGCAGACTCCCAGGCACCTCAGATGACCTTAGGGGCTGATTGGGATTAGCCCGTCCGCAGAAACGACCACAGGAATAATTTCAATCGGCAGACCACCATACACGTCGGTCGGTTGGAATGATTGCAGGAGTCCCAGATATTTGTAGGTTTCTTCCTATGTCTACTAACCTTGATAAACCTTGAACCTGAAAAAACTAACGGAGAGAAATCAGGCGTAGGACCAACGGATTTACGTTCTTTCCGAGGCACGGGAGTGAGACACCGCCAACTTCCTGATTCCGGGCAGCTACTGAGAATTTCTTGACGGTTAAACTCAATGAACTGGTTTTTTGTTCGACCCGGAATTCAAACCAGGACCACATAATTAGTAGTCATGTTTACAACTACTAGACCAACGAATCAGTCGACGAGCTCATAATCAAGAAACCAATAAAGAAAATTAGATGTACTGATTACAATAAATTTATTAAGTAGTGAAATTGATCACAAGTGCGACTGATGATTATGTGGTCCCGAGTATTAACTCCATGTTAGACTAAAATTACGAACGTTAAAAACGTTAGATCTAACGTGGTTTCTGCACGAATGGGAGGTTTTTTTTAAATCTTTTAAAAAGCGTTACTCCACACTAGAATTTTCTCCTGTATCGTGTAGGCAGTTTACAAACATAAATTGCACAAAGACAAACATCCAGACCCGGAACAAAAAGAAAACAAAAAGTAAGTTGCCACACTATTATGCTGAACATGATTATCTCAACAACAGTCAGAGTCTACTAATTACAAACAAAACTTAAAATTTAATAAGAAGAACTTTTATTTCTGAAGAATATCTCCGAACTACACAATATACCAATAACATCTAGCTCGCTTGAAGCATCCTATTTGACAACGGGTTATTCGCTTAGTCAGTTTTATGAAGCGTTGCATTTATAAATATCAATCAGTCATGAAATTTCCTGTATTAAGCACAAATAATTTAAGAACTTAAGATTTATCGCTCCTTTTCTCTAATACACAGCGCGGCTTATAATATTCGAACCCTCGGAATCGGATAGTTAATGATTTAGAATGAGAGACTTGCCTACACTAAGTCCGATGAGTTGCTAAAGAAACATGTCCAGTTTTGACCTGAAAATTTTCTAACGCGTCTAGTGATGTAAAATATCTTATAACATTGCATATTTTTTGCTCATTTCGTATCGCATAATTGAATTTTCAAATAAAACCAGGAAAAAAAGGAATGTTACTATGTTTTTGATTCTCAATAGACTTTTGAAGACGGAACGTGTTTAACAATGGCTCAAAGGCCCAGAAGCCATGCCAAAATATATAAAAAAAAGGAAACAGAGAATAAAAAACGTGTTTTACACCGTTCCGTTTCAAACTACGAAAAACTTGTTCATTCATGTCGTTCATGAATGTTCAAAATAACCAATTGTTTTATGACTTTTTTATGGTTTTATACTATGGTGTGGAAAGAAAAATAAGTGTACAGACCTAATCTGACAGCTGTTATAACCTCAAAAACTAGTTAAAAATAAAGTCCAGGGAAAAATAGCATTTTTCCCTGGCCTCTAAATGGAAAGATGACAAGTTATTATGTTATTATAAACAATAATTCTTTTTATACAACACTAGTTGTAGGTAGACGCGACCTGTTAAAGAAATCAATTGACACGTCAATCAATGTATGGAAAGTGGGCATGATTCTTTGAGAGTCGCGTAAAACCGGAATTTACGCACGATTATACTCCTCCCCATCAAATTTGCTTGTCAACTGTATAAGGAAGCCATTTGAAATTAATAAGCGCGCTTTCGTAGGATGTTGGGTCTCTGTAAAATAATGAAATTAATGAGAAATGAGTGCAAAAAAAACATGTCAAGTGAAGAGTGCGCCTCGGTAATTGCAGTATAAGACGCCCTTTGTCTAAAGTTGGTTCAGCAAGAGTTGACCAATTATAAAAACGTCTCACAAAAGCGACTGTCGTTTAAATATCGCTATCTGTATGATGGGCGTTACTTTTAACCCCAAGCACAGAGTTCTGTGGTACAGGGCTTGCAGCAGTTGCAACAGTCAAGCCTGATGTCGACGATCAAGCCAACGCGGCGACCATGTTAATTATTCTAGTAGATCAAGAATAATTAACGGACTACTATTTGAAACCGTGGTAGAATATCTATAGTCCGTACGGACATTGAATGGGATTAGAAATGGCGATATTAGCGAAAACCCGCTAATAATGTTATATTATTCGGTTAATTGGAAATTTTCTATAAATGGAAAAATGTTTGAAAGTAACAGTATACCTAAGAAGGTATCAATTTTAAAATAACATTTATAACTAGCGAACCGCTCTGGCTTCGCCTGGTTGGAATTCATTATCTCATGAATATTTCTATTTTAATAAAATCTTTAAAATTTCGGATAAAATTTAAACAAGATCATAACTGGTATTATTCTCTATTTGTTCGTGAAGTTTTCTAATCATCGATTTACCATTTGGAAGATTTTAAAATGATTACTTATGTCTCAATGGCATTTTATTTATAGGTGAGCGGGGCAAACGAGCATACGGCTCACCTGATGGGTAGTGATTACCGCCGCTCATGAACAACTGCAACACCAGGTGAATTCCAGATGCGTTGCTGACCTTTTCTTATCGGTCCGGAAAAATCTCTGGTGGTAGCCGATTCCACAAGGAAATTGTGCGGGAAAAAAACTTTTAAATCACACAGTGGTGGGCCGCTAGCCATCGCGACAAAACTTGTCTTCATCATTTCTGGCTAGTTGTTCGAAGCACATTCGCTGTATAGTTCATTTTGACCTTTTTGTACGTACTATCGTCCGATAAAAGTTGTTGTATTTTAAAATTATAAACTGATATATCCATTATTACCGTAGCATTTCTTTCATCTGCGCAGAGAATCATGAGTTTGGTTTATTGCGTAAGTTGCTTGGGATCCTATAATATATATGTAAAATGAAATCCGATCATACTACTGCAAGACTTTAAGATAACCTAAGCTCGTTCGACGTAGATTGGACAAAAAATAATACTTAATAATTTGAAGGTAGACTTGGTTAACTTTGACATCAAGACATCATCACCTCAGTGCCTTCTTGGAAGCTGTACAAATACCGAAACATCAGGGATTCATTTATTTATTTATTTGCTTTTTAAGGGAATCATACAGTACAAAAAAATACATTTTAAAACATACAAAAGTAATCCTAAAACCAATTAAGTTTCCGCAGATATCTAATACATATTAAAAGCTTGCAACTACAACTTTCTTACAGTGGTAGAGCCACGCGGCAGCTTTGCGGTTGCACGTATGGGCCGGCTCAAACCGGGGTGGTACCACGACCTCACAGAATACCGGCGTGAAGGGGAAGCGCCGCTTCGCGTTTCGTCTGGTGAGTGCAGGTGGCCGGAAGCCCAAATCCCCCCCCCCATCAACATGTTAGTGGAATTAAATAATGATAGACTACCCCAGGAGGGTACCAGCACCTCTGGAGAATCCCTCGCTGAGCATCCACGACCATGTTTCTCCACTTCTGAGCGTGGGTGCTCAGGCTGCCCCACGTATTCTGGGGGGGAGGGGGGGCAAAATTCCGCTCAAGACTACAACTGCTCGGGGTAAACGGAGTAACAAGACCAAGGCGACCTCTGCCACGCTGTCCATGAATTTCTGCAATATCAGGGGACTTCACTCTAACCTAAACGCCGTCCACTACCATCTCGAGACGGCGAGGACGGCTCTGCTCTTTCTGACCGAGACGCAGGTGTCCTCTCCAGCTGATGTCTCGTATCTCTCCTACCCGGGGTACAAACTGGAACACTCCTTTGTGCCTCGGGCTGGAGTTTGCGTTTACGTCAGAGAGGACATCTGTTCTCGACGCCTCGGCAGACTTGAAGGTTCGGATCTGTCCATCCTTTGGCTACGCGTAGACAGCGACGATCATCCGCGCGTCTACGGGTGCCTTTATAGGTCCAATAGCGTTAATGCCGAAACAGACCAACTCTTCGACCACGTCCAAATGGCTATAGATTCGTTGCTACAGCAGATCCCCTCCGCAGAGATCGTGATCCTCGGCGACTTTAATGCCCATCACGCCGAACGGCTTCGTTCACGTTTAACCGATTATGCGGGGATATCTGTTCATAATTTTGCCTTGGCATATGGTCTGACACAACTGGTTACTTCGCCTACGCGGATTTCACATGTGGAGGATCATGCACCTTCCCTGTTGAACCTTCTGCTGACCTCTCACCCGGACGGATATCAGATTTCCGTCGAAGCCCCTTTAGGCTCCTCGAACCATTGTCTTGTCCGGAGTATGGTGCCACTCACGCTGAAATCGCAGTTGCATTCTGCAGGCTGCCGCCGTGTTTGGCACTATAGGTCAGCCGATTGGGATGGGATGCGGTCTTTTTTTGAATCCTACCCTTAGGGGCGTGTTTGCTTCTCGCCGGGCGATCCCGACGTTGGTGCGGATTCTGTCGCTGATGTGATACTTCAGGGTATAGAACTTTTTATTCCTTCCTCTGTGGTGCCCATTGGAGGCAAATCTCGGTCATCGTTTGGTCGCTCCTGTAAAATAGTATCATGCTATAAGCAGGAGTGCTACCTAGCCTAAGCTGACGCATCAGCGTGCCGGGATGTAAACACCAGCGCTATAAAAAAGAAGTATAATTCAGCCTCTAGGTCCTTCTAAAGAGTCATTGCCAAGGCAAAGTCAGAGCACATAGGCAGAATTGGCGAGAAACTAGTTCGCCTTTCTTCTGGAACCCGTGCATTCTGTTCTTTCGCCAAGGCTGTCCAGGGGAATTTCTATCAGCCATCCCTTCCATCTCTGCACAGGGAGGACGACTCACTGGCCCATACCGCAAAGGAGAAAGCCGAACTTCTAGGCTCTTTCTTTGCGTCCAACTCGACTCTCGATGACGGGGGGAGTACGCCGCTGACCATCCCGCGGTGTGAGTGCTCCATGCCGCAAGTGCAGTTCACACAGCGCTCGATTCGCAAAGCACTCCTCTCCCTTGACATCCACAAGTCGAGTGGGCCCGACGGAATTCCCCCAATTATGCTGAGGACGTGTGCTCTAGAGTTGGCACCGGTTTTAACGCGTATTTTCTGGTACTCCTACTCTTTAGGCGTAGTCCCAAAATCGTGGAAGACGGCTTTCGTCCACCCGATCCCTAAAAAAGGCGACCGCTCAGACCCGTCCAACTCCCGGCCTATCGCCATCACCTCCTTGTTCTCCAAAACAAAGGAGTCCATTGTAAACTGCCAGCTCATGAGGTACCTTGAGGATCACCGGCTGATTAGTGACCGCCAATACGGTTTTCGCCGTGGTCGGTCAGCTGGTGATCTTCTGGTCTACCTAACTCACAGATGGGCGGAGGTAGTAGAGTCCACGGGGGAGGCATTGGCCGTTAGTTTGGACATTGCGAAAGCCTTCGATCGCGTTTGTCACAAAGCGCTTCTTTCGAAGCTCCCTTCCTATGGGCTTCCCGAGAAATTGTTGGATCACCAGCTTTCTTGCAGATCGGAGCATCAAGGTCGTTGTAGACGGTGCAAGCTCCGATTACAAGCCTATTAATGCTGGTGTTCCACAAGGTTGCGTACTATCGCCAACGCTGTTTCTTTTGCATATCAATGATATGTTGCAAACCCGTAACATTCATTGATATGCAGATGACAGCACTGGTGATGCTCTTTACACCGGCCGAGCCAATATTTCTCGGGAAAACGTCTCCGAGTGCCGGAACAAACTTGTGTCTGAAGTCGAGTCTTTGCTGAACAGAGTCTCGGATTGGGGGCGACTAAATCTAGTCCAGTTTAATCCCCAGAAGACACAAGTTTGCGCGTTAACCGCTAAAAAGAACCCCTTTGTCGTATCTCCTCAGTTTCAAGGCACTCCCCTTGTTGCCTCAGCCAGTATCGGAATCCTCGGCGTTGACATATCGAGTAACGATCAGTTTCGTGGTCACTTGAAAGAGAAGGCCAAATTGGCCTCTAAAAAGCTTGGCATGCTCAGCAGAGCGGGACAGTATTTCATGCCGGTACACCGCCTGCAACTTTACAAGGCGCAGGTTCGGCCGCACATGGAATACTGTTCCCATCTCTGGGCTGGGGCTTCCCAGTACCAGCTACTTCCACTTGACCGTATCCAGCGCAGAGCGGCTCGAATCGTCAACGACCGAGTGCTTTCCGATCGGCTCGATTCACTGGCACTGCGAAGAGATGTTGCATCTCTTTGCATTTTTTTTCGCATATACCATGGAGAGTGCTCTGAGGAATTGTTCGGATTAATCCCAGCCGCCAAATTTCATGAACTCACTACGCGGCAAACGTCCCGATACCATCCACACCATCTGGATGCTTGGCGGTCCACCACAGTACGTTTCAAAAGGAGTTTTCTTCCGCGTACAACCTCTCTGTGGAATAGTTTACCACCGGCGATTTTTCCGAACCGATACGACCTGGGGACCTTGAAGAAAAGAGCTTACTTCTTTCTAAAGGGCCGGCATCGCACCTGCAATTCCCCTGGTGTTGCGGTTGATCGTGGGCGGCGGTAGTCACTTAAGATCAGGTGAGCCGCATGCTCGTTTGCCCCCTCTTCTATAAAAAAACAATATGTTTAAAGACTAAAAAAAATAACTAAGTGGTTTTTATAATTAAACATTAAGTCAAAAACACCAAGTCTCGCAACTCAGTTTTTCTATCGTAAAAAGTTGTGAGATCCATGTAATATCAAGTCGGTTAATTTATTCAGTCTCTATTTTAAGGGTCCTTCTGTCATAAGTTATTACGTAATTAGCTAAAATAACGACATCTTATTGTGACCATATCAAAATAAATTTTTTTAATGTTTTAAATAAATAGATTGATTTGGGCCATCGCATATATATTATATTATAATATATTTTGTGTCCTATTTAACTTTAACATATTTAATCGAACTATGTGTATGTTCAGTCAAACGACTACTTGAATACCAGCGTCAAATAGTACCTTAATGCAGCTGTGTTTCGTATGGTGTGTGTAGAGAACCTGAGTTCCTTTTTACTGGAAATGAGGCATTCCACCATAGTCCTCACGGGTGACAACGCATCGGCATTTTGATTCATAATTGAGGATAGATGTTGATGTCTATGGGCCACAGTAACCACTTACCATCAGTTGGACTGTGCTCCATTGTCACCCTATCCTATTTAAAAAAAAATCTGCTCATAAACGTCAACATAATATTGAAACAAAGCTATTTTGTAAAATGCACTAAAATACATGTCTGTATTTTCCAGGAGCTTATGGACGCTACGTACAAGTAAAATTGGTTTATCTGCGACACGAAGCAAGCTTTGTTAACCGGAGTTCAGGTTGACATTCATTTTGACTTGACAAAGCCAACCGCGCTTAAGTTTTACGTAGCGAACGTGCACTTAGTAGATTAAATTCCACGAGATTTTATTTGTTTATATCTAGGTAATTTTTTTTTATTTTGTAGCTACTTTTAATCTCATATAACGTTTATTTAGTCTCATATAACCATTGATGTGTGTCTTTATTGTTGTTAGGAAGACACTGCTGCCCATCTCCTGCTTTGGTTCCCTTCATCGCCTCTAATAACACTCACGAGACAAATATGGATAGCACAGAATACATAATATTGATGGATACTTTTAGCCTAACCATACAGTAGAAATACACAGTTCATAATTAGCTAATATATCAAATTTTATTTATGTTTTAGAGTTTCGAATTAAATTTTAACAAATTTTCCTGTAGAATGATCTAAAACACATTATAAAAACATTAAAAACAAAACGTATAACTTTCAGATGAATTAAACTGGCATATATTTCAAGTTTATAGAGATTTCCGGAACATAATTAAAAAATATCTCCCATTGGTGGAAATTTATTCGTTTCACTTCTAATTCGTTAAAACCGTAATTTCTCGAAGGATAATTCGGATTAAGCGAAGAAAGATATATGCGATTTTAAAATTTTGCTTTTTCGTTACACTATTTTGTTGTTAAACATTGTTTATGTTTATGAGTTATGGAATATAAAAAAATAAACCTACAATAAAAAATATTCTTACGTAGACATAATATAAACAATGAAATTATAATATGCTAATAGAGTCGTAGAGTGCATTTCATTAAATATACTTGGCTGAGGCTGATTCATCATTATAATCATCGTTACAAGCTATCAAATGTCCGCTGGCGAACATAAGCATTCCATTCCCGTAGATATCCTCGAAATAATTTTCACTCAAAAAGATAAAAAAAAACTTTCAATAAAAAGTTAATGCTAGCTTCAAATAACTTAAAAAGGATGAAATAATTTCCACATAATAACTGCTGATTTCTGGGCTTCAATATTTTTATTCTACTACTATGTCGGTGCTAAAACATGTTCAGGTGCAGCTATTACGTGTATTTTTTTCTAAATAAAAAACGGGTAACTACCGCACACAGTCCACGTGATTGTTAAATGCTTTTGTCCGTAGACATTTACATCTTTCCTTGATAAAGAAATAAAATGCATAAGCGTTTTCACCGTTGTGGATTACGATAGAAGACGTCGTTAACAGTAAAAGGTTTCTCCAGAGCTCAACGGTCACCATTGGAAACACGGCATTCACGTTGGTGTTTCGTGATAGCGTGATACTACCCCAGTGGAGACGGCCCATACGTGATGCAGTGATCAGCGGGTAATTTTTATATGAATAACATTTTTATTAAATAGATTACTTTTTTCGGTAAAAATTTTTCACTTATACATACGTTTTTAAATCAAATATTATGTTAAAGTTTTCATGGAATCGCATTTTAATTAAATCAAGCTTTAAAACGCATTCTAAACTAAAAAAATACTCTTATACCAAGTGCTGGTTTCCCTGTATTACCTCCTAACATAATTACACATATTCCGAGCCGCTGAATTATGCGCTAATACGACTGTGTAATAGCACTATTTCTAATTACAATTAGTTCATATGACGACGGTGATTTGAATACATCCTGTTTTTTTAAAGACGTAAGTTAAATGTATATTGAAATTATTTTATTGAAATTTTCAAGAACTGAAATAATTGGACATAAGAACACAGGTTGCGTAGGAACACAGTGAACACATTAATTGTCTTGAGTAACCTGAGAACAGTTCCCTATACACGCACTACTAAAATAAATAAGTTAAATATCGTCAACTTATATGATAGAGTTTCGCTGTAGCATCAATTCGCACTCTCAGAGAATACTAGCTAGCGTTAAACAGCAGAATAATTCTGTTGTGTTTCGTATGGTGATTGTTAAGAACTGAAGACCATTTTGTTGGTTACGAGGCATTCCATCTTAGTCCTCAAGGGTGACAATGCATCTGCATTTAGATTCTCGATGGAGGATATATGTCTATGAGCCATAGCATCCACCGTTTATCAGGTGGTCTGTGCCCTTCTTTGTACCGTTATTCTATAAATAAAACACTGTGGCGGACTTTCACTGTCTCCATTTCAATGATAAAATACAGAAGACAAAACCTAAATCAGGGCAGCGCAGCATACACTTTCTTTTCTTGACATGACATCAGATGTAACAGAAGGGATGTCCCTATCAGTGGTACGTATAAACGCTGGAATTTAACTTGTATACCTCATAGATAAAATTATATAAAACGCATTTCTTTTATTAAACCAATGCACTTAAAAATCACTATTAAATTGCAGAAAAATCAATACCGATGTTAAAATTTTAAATCTTTTTCGAACGCAGTTCGTGCTGTCAGAGACAATTTACTCTTTCATGGGTTTTACGTAACGTTCGACTTTTTTTACTTGTTCTTGAATTTATCTCGACAAAAGGAATCTATGGTTACAAAAGAGTGAACTGATTCCTTTAAGAATATAGACTACTTTAATAAGAATATAAAAAAAATAAAAATGTATAATCTGATCATTGTCTCTTAACATAACAATAATCAACGCAGGGATTATTCTAAATCATCAAATTAAATAAAAATCGAATAAAGCAGGATTTTTTAATTTAGGAACAAAACTAAGACGTTGGCTTTTGAGAACTTGACAAACAAGAATATGCCTTTATATCACAAAATTTGGGCTTTACTCCATTTAGACTACTTTATTTATTTATTTAATATGCTTTATTGCACACCATACAAAATTACAGATTACATACACAAAAGAAGTGTAAATTTATTAAGCGTTAAATTATCGTACTCAACATAAAAAAGGCAGTTATGAGGAATCTTGCTATCACCATAACTTATTGCAGCTAAAGGACCGACGTACACTTCTACAAATTTTGTTTCTACACGACATCTGTAGTAATAAAACTGATAGTCCTGAATTGACATTTCAATTCCTACAATTCAATGCGCCTTCGAAGCGTACCAGACATACATCCCTATTTCATGTCCCTTTAAGTCGCTCTAAATACGCTCAAAATTCTGTCATTAGTATCTATATCTATATTTCTAATAGGTTTTTAAATACTGGTAGGGATGGTGCGCGTTTAACTGCCAATGGGAGTTCATTCTATAAACGAACGGCCTGTACGAGAATTGTTCATGAATTTACTAGTGTGTAGTGGCATATTTAATTTCAAACTCTCTGCTGATCTCAGGTTACGCCAATGGGAGTCACGAAGAAACTTAAAACGATTTTTGAGGTAAGAAGGGTAAAATTGATTAAAGAGAACACTAGAGAAGATGAAGTATATGAGCATTCCGATGAAGTCGCAAGGAGGCTGCAGAGGTATAAACTTTACGATGAATCTCTTTGGTTCGATGGTCCAATGACAGATTTTTATCTATGTGGATCCCCAAGTTATTTATGACGTTTTTTTGAGATGAATTTCAGGTCAATTAATTTTACGGATTATTGATAAAATGAAAGCCTACTTCCCGCCAGCCTAGCATGGCGACGATGGCAAATACCCCACTATGGGAAAATATACGAGGGAGGCCTATGTTTAGCAGTGGACTTTTAATAGAAATGTTTCATGTATACTTAGATGTTAGCCCGTATGTAATTAAATGTTCTACGCCACTAAAAATAGTTTTATTCAATTTTTCAAATAAGTAGAGATTCTTATATGAATATATTTTAGGTACTTTCTCAAATATACTTTCATTTAGCACCAAATAATAACGCCTGGAGGTATGAATAGCAACGAAACCTAAAAGAAGCATTGCTCTTAAGGTTTATTCAAAATCTTCAACGCGGCGTAAGACGACTTCTTTTATTTCCCCGAAGGCCTGCACTTACTAGTTTCAGATCTGCTGCGGACTTGTTTGAGCTTTCTTTATGTGATAATAAGACAAGTTGACGTGTCAAGGGACACGTGTTTACCTCAAATACGCTTTATTGAATGAAAGATCTAGAAAAGCCACACGAACATTCCTAGAAAATATCAAACATGGCTGTAAGGAAATGTAAGTTTTGATTTCTCATTAAATTAACAAGTGTTACATGGACATGTATTTTATGTCGATTGCAAACTAGTTTGTTATTAGAAATGGGCTTACTTTTGACTACCATCTGGCCCGACGGGTAAGATGTGGTCTACGATGGAGCGAGTTTGCCCAGGAGAAGCCTGTTCACACGTATCTTGAAGAGGTTCAGGTTATACGCACTCGGAACAGATGCCGACAGTGCATTCCACCATTGTCTGTGCACAAAATAAAAGATTACATATCGCGCTTAATATTCAACCGACTGCAGCATATTATAATAATGGGGACGCGTGCAAATAAGACAACGGTTCAGTTGTAAACTGAACTATTTATTCTTTTTTTACCGGCATCTTTATGCTAATAGGACACGTAGTGCGAATATTCGAAAGAACCTTATTAAATAGTTATTGATTACATTAATAATACCATTTTTGCCATGAGACTTAGATTCGAATATGCGCTGAATCAAATATTTGTGCAAAACATGATTTTTGATTTTCGTATGTGGTTGTGTATTAGTTGTGCCCATATCTAACCCTGCATTCTATACCTCCGCTTTATCTCACAATAATCTCATGCAGCCCGCATGGTTATTATACGATTATTTAGGGCCGCAAAAAAAATAAAATAGGACTAGACTTTTTGTAATTCCAAAGAGCAAGTAATTTTATTGAATAATGTGATCACGATTATCGTATTACATTTCAAATATTTGCTTCGCAAACTTTAAAAACTATTAATAAGGGAGGTATCAATACTAAATCCTAATACAGGACGTGAGCGATTTGGATCTCATTTGTAATTCCATTTTATATGCTGACTAACGATTCGTCCCGGTTTTGCACGACTATTTTCTAGATCGCAAGAATAAGAAGAAGAAGTAAGCGGCATGCCCAGTTCACTTGTAAGTGTGAGTGTTCATCGAAATCTGCCCAGCCTTTCTTAAGTAATGATCTTTCATACATGCTGTAATTGATTTTTATTTAAATAGATTTACCACTTGCTCAGTGGGAAATATCGGGTGTCCGGTAATTAATGTATAACTTTAAAGTGGGTCTTGGTAGAACTAATGTCCATTCAGAAAAATACAAATAAAAAAACAAGTAGTACTAAAGATACTTTTTTTATAAATAATGTCGATATTTTTTGTTACTTTATTTTACATTCTTGCCGAGACCACAAATTAATTAAAGCCATCGGTTATTTATGGTTATAGTAATTAACGTTAATGTATAAACAATTAACTTTAATGATAGGTAATCAATAAATGGTATGACTGGTATTACACGGCGTTTCCAAAAAAACAATTTGAATTATTGTTCTAGTGAAAAATTTGTGAAAAATATTCATTTCGACAAAGTTTTAGAAACCATCGCATAAAAAAAACGTATTTCCATACATCATCATCATCATTACAGCTCTTCACAAGTTCACTGTTGAATGGAAGCCTTTCCCAAGGAATGCCAAAAAGCACGGTCCTGAGCCACCTGCATCCATCGACTTCCTGCATGTCTCACTAGGTCATCACTCCATCTAGTGGGGTTCGCCCTATACTTCACCTACCGGTACGAGGGTCGAAATCCTTTTTCCCAATCGGTTGTCGGTCTTCGAACTATATGGCCGACCCATTGTTACTTCTGCTTACTTATCCAATGGTCTATGTCGGTCACTCTGGTTCTACTGCAAATATACTCATTTCTAAGTTTATCACGCAGAGAAACCCCTGGAAAATCCCTCTTCATAACTCGCTGGGTGATTTTGAGCGTCCTTATACGACCGGCAGTGAAGGACCACGCTTCAGATCCATAAGTCATCACTGACCAATGACGGGATGATATGGGGTCTTAGAACTTCTGAGTAATAATATATATTATTTGGTAGGAGGTTGAGAATTCTTTTTAACCGCCGTTATCCTTCCTTACTGTCATGATTTAGGAATATTTTCATTATTTTCTTTTATCTATCTCGGTCATATTTTATCGTAAAATACGACAGAGATAAATGAAGTATTACTACTACAGTATCTTCGTGATAACAAATCAAAATCATAAAAAAATTGGTTTCCAAACTGCTTACTAACAGAGAAACTATGGCAAATGTTGCCCCACGTTCAGCAGTTGACTTTGGATTGGCCATATTTAATGAATGAATGATGTATAATATCTTGAGGGAGAACAGGGAATAACGGGTAATACGTTCGTAATCGATTTATTGTTAGTTGTGATTTAGCGACAAAGGAGAAGACAGACCGCGGTCCTGCTTTTATTATATCACTATTCTACTTTACGTGGTAAATCCACGCTGCAGCTATAATAGTTGTAGCACGAATAGGTCGGCTCGATCGGGGCCACGCTCTCACAAAATACCAGCGTAAAATAGCAGCGTATGTATCGTGTGTTAGGTGTAGAGAACCGTAGACCCTTTTCACTGGAAACGAAGCATACCATCTTAGTCCTCAGGGGTGCAACGCATCTGCATTTTGACATTTAATCGAGGATAAATGTAGATGTTTTTGGGCCACGGCATCCACTTACAACCAAGTGGACTGTTTGCTCTTATGGCACCTTTGTTCTATACAAAAAAAACTATAGTAGCAGTGCCCTTTTTTTTTTTTTTTTTTTTTTGCGGATGGAAAATCATCTAATGACCCCTTTCGCTCTGGGTGGAGCGTAAGGGAGTGTCAGACTTTTACTGACTAAAAACCATCCGTGTTCCTTCAGTGCCCTTACGTTCCGGAGCCGCGGTATCTCTTTCGAACAGCCCGCAGCCCCGGCAGGCGTCGGCCCTTGCGGGCCCCTTCACGCTGCTGACAGCTCTTTGAGGCGCGCGTGGAACAAAACGCGCCGTCGACACGGCCTGTCGTCATTAGACGGACGGACGACGAGCTACCCATTGCTCGCCGTCCACAGGCCCGCGCCTACGGTGGCCGGGGGCCACGACGTAGCCCCCGACGCCCGGGGCGTCTCCCGCGGCGGCCGGGGAGGAAAGCTGCTGCTCTCTCCTTCTCCCGCTCCGCCCCCTCCTTCGCGAGCATCACTGCTTCGCAGAAAGTGGTGACGGCATCCCATTCCGTCTCGCTCCGGACCATGGCTTCGACCAGGGCCGGACGCGAGAGGTCGCCGCCGCCTATCGCCGCTACGAGGACACGGCGGTGCTCCGCCCAAGCAGGGCACACCTCCACGGTGTGTTCCACCGTGTCCTCCGGTCCATCCTCGCAGTGGGAGCACCCGGGCGTTTCCTCCCGCCCGATTCGGTGCAGGAACCTCCCAAACACACCGTGTCCGGTGAGGACCTGCGTCAGGCGGAAGGTGAGGATGCCGTGGCGTCTCTCAAGCCACTCCTCAAAGAGGGGTCTTATCGCCGCTATAGTGGCGTGCCCAGCACGGGGTTGCGACAGTCGCTGTCTCCATGTCGCCATGAGATCGTGCCGGAAGTCTGTCCGCTGCACGACAACTTGCCGCGGCAGCGGGGTTTCCCCACGGCATAGTGCCTCCGCACGCCATTCGTGCAGGCGCGCGAGGACTATCGCCTCCAGATCCCATGGCGGCAATCCGGCAAGGAGGCTCGCCGCCTCGCGGGAGATCGTGCGGTAGCCGCGAACCATGTTCACGGCTATCACCCTTTGGGGCGCGTTCAGGTGGTGGACGGCAAGCCGCGCCAAACCACGCGCCCACACCGGGGCCCCGTAAAGGGCCATGGACCGCACGATTCCCGCGTAGAGCCTCCGGCAGGAGGCGTTTGGCCCTCCCAGGTTCGGCAGGAGCCGCCTGAAGGCAGCCGCGGTCCGTTCCAGTTTGGGAGCCAAACGTCGGAAATGCTCAACGAAGTTCCATCGGCCGTCGAGGACGAGTCCTAGGTACTTCAGCGTCGACTCGACGTCGATGGATACCCCTCCTACCATCACTGAGGATCCCGGTGGTGGCCTGTTCCGAGGACCATGGAAGTGCATGGCCTCGGACTTGTGCAGAGCCACCTTTTCGCGACCCAGTTGCCGAATCCTCTCAACGACTATCGCAACCCCGCGTGTCATATTTTCCGCCGCCGCCTCGTACGACCCCCCCTTGTGCCAGTACCAGCGTGTCGTCAGCGTAGCAAACTACGCTGACGCCGGTAGGGAGGTCGGCGCGCAGCACCCAGTCGTAACCGATGTTCCACAGAGGTGGCCCCAGAACCGAACCCTGTGGGACACCGCACGACATCTCTCGCCGGTTCCACTCACCGTTGCGACCGGGGTAGATGACGGCCCTGTCCGTCAGGTAGTCCCCGACTATACGACGGAGATAGGTCGGCACCCGGTGATACCGGAGTGCCTCCCTAATGCAGCTCCAGGGCATGGAGTTGAAGGCGTTGGCGATGTCGAGAGACACCGCCAAGACAACCCCCCCTCTGGCCACTGCATCCCCCCGTCGTGAGGGCTCTCACGCGCATGATGGCGTCCACCGTAGAGCGCCTCTTGCGGAAACCAAACTGGTGTTCCGCAAGATCCGGCCCCGTCTCCGCAAGGTGCTCGGCGAGGCGGTTTGCAATGACTCTTTCAAAGAGCTTGCCCACCTCGTCGAGCAGCACCACGGGCCGGTATGCGGACGGAGAGTCCGCAGGGCGCCCCGGCTTCCGAATGAGGACCAGCTTCCCCGTCTTCCAACGAAGCGGGAATTGGCCTCTCTCCAAGCATGCGCTTAGGAGCCCCTCCAGTCGGGGCCCGAGAGCCTTCGAGGCCAGGACCCAGGCTTTGCCAGGCAAGCCATCGGGTCCTGGGGCGGTATTCCTGGCCTTGAGCCTACGTACCGCCACTCTCAGGTCTACCCCGGTCCCTTCCGGGATGTCGTCGTCGTCGTCCTGGTGGTCCGCTTCCGGCACCGCAGGTGGCGGAGCTATAGGCGGGGGCGGATTTTCACGTCGCGCAGGGAACAGAGCGCTCACCACGTCCTCCACGAGCTGGGGCCGGAGACTTTGCGTCAGCGGGGGGCCCAGGTGCGGAGTTTATCCCGCACCATCTTGTAAGGGCGCCCCCACGGATCTCTGTTGAGAGTCTCCAGCATCTCCTCACGGGCCCGATCCCGGGCCCGCAGGACAGCCTCCCGGAGGGCGTTCTTCGCCGCTCTGTATCCCTCGTACAGCTCCGCCTCAATGGCTGCCGCATTCGGTGGACGAATGCGGAGCCTGCGATGCCTGGTGTACAGGTGCCGCGCGGCGACACACGCCTCGCGCAGAGACGTCAGCTCACGCGACCACCAATACACCTGACGCCGGGCGCTTCCTGGCCGGACGCGGGGCATTGCCACGTCACATATTTCGGACATGGCCTCCTGGAACCACCCTGCCTCATCATTGACGTCGGCAGGCCTGTCCGGTGATGACACCCAGGCCTGCACGATCGAGGCTTCCAGGAGGATCTCCCGGTCCAGCTGCTTCAGCGCCCAACGCGGACCACTCGGGGCCTGTTGGACTGGCGCGCTCGAGGGCTGGGTGGAGACATCAAACCGGATGTACCGGTGGTCGGAGTAGGTCTCCACCCCCTCCATGACACGCCAGTCAATGGCACGCGGCGACAGAGCGGGGCTAGCGAACGAGATGTCCACCACCGACTCGCCCCGCATCCGCACACACGTGGGGACAGAACCCCGATTTAGGACGACCAGGCCTGTCTCCAGAGCCCAGTCTTCCACCATCCTACCCCGCACATCTGTACGACGAGAACCCCAAGCCAAGTTCTTGGCATTGAAGTCCCCGAGGACAAGTACGGGGAGGGGATAACTTCCGACGACGACTGCTCTCAGCTCTGCAAGAGAGTTGTGGAGCTCGGCGAGAGATCGGTTCGGGGGAGAAGTACACCCCCACAACGACGAACTCCCCGAACCGTGCTGCTACGCACCCCTGACCCCTCCTGACACCTTCAAGGGTCGGGGTACCGGCGGCGGCCGAAGAGATGATGGCCACTGAGCCGTTAAGGTCCGCCACCCAGTCCTCCCTAGGCCAGACAAAATACGGCTCAGCGACCACAGCGATGTTAATCGACCACTGCGCCATGCTCTGGAGCAACAGATCCTGAGCGCAGGCGCAGTGGTTGATATTCGCCTGGAGGAAGCTTAATGGGGCCGTTATAGGCATTCCATTTCAGCTTCCTCCACGGGGGCCCCTCTGCGGGCGTCGGTGTCGCGGCGGCGGCGGCGGCGGCGGCGACAGTGACAGCGGTGGCGGTGGCAGTTGCGGCTGCGGCGGAGGCCACAGAGACGGTGGCGGCTTTGGCCCCTACCCTACCCGCGGCCTTGGCCTTGGCGGGTGGCACGCAGGCCTTGCTTCCGGCCCGGTGATCGGCTGGCTTGCCGGTCGCCGCACATGCATCACAGTGCGGCGTGGCGCAGCAGGTCGCCGATATGTGTCCGGGCTGACAGCAGCGGAAGCAAAGGCCACTGCGGTCAACCTCCGAGGCGCATCTCACTGATACGTGGTGCCCCACGAGACAGCGATAGCACCTCAGAGGTCTGGGCTCCAGCAGCTTAACCTGCGCTGAGACCCAGCCCACCAGAAGCCTTCGGCCCTCCACTATGGTTTTGGCCGCCGTAACAGGGCAGCGCACCGTGGCGGCATGCATGCCCTGTTGGTCCGGGCGTATGGCGCCTGACCTGACCTGGTCAGTAGTGCACCCCCCGGACCTGGCGACGGCGGCCACCAACTCCTCCTCCGATACCGAGTCGTCCAGACCCATGATGCGCAGGTCTGCGCATCTGACGGGCCTGGACACCCGGGCCTCTTCCGCGTCCAGAGACGCTCTGAGCTTCGCAGCCAGAGCGTCCGCGGTCGCGCCACTGGATTCCCCGGGGACCTCTAGCATACGGGCCCCCGTCTGGGTGACTTTGAGCCGGAGGCCCCCGGTGATCCCGAGCTCCCCGAGATCCACCGCCTCCTTCGCCTTCGCGAGCAGATCGCGGTAGGTAACGCCCTTCTTTTCCGCGTCCGGCTGTAGTGTAATCACTACAGCTGCGGTCTTCGGGGCGCGGAGCCTAGCCGCGATCTTGCGCGCCCTGAACTGGCGCTGCCGCTCCTGCTCTTTGGCCTTTTTGGCTGACTTCTTACCCTTCTTCTTGTTCCCGACCACCTGCCAACCGGCTTCAGCCGCGGGAGGTGTAGGTAGCTGGGGGGCCAGTGACGGCGGCGGCAGCTGGCTTGCCGCTGGCGCTGGCACATTCGCCGCAGGCACTGGGGCTGGTGTAGCCACTACCTGTGCTGCCGCCTTGCCCTTTCTCGCCTTCGTCTTGCCTCCCTTTCCCGTCGCCGGCTTAGCCAGAGCCAGTTCAGCCGGTATCGGATTTGCCAGAGCCGGCTTTTCAGGGGGGAGGGGCAACTGCAGCCCCGCCCGAGGGCTGGCTGGACGGCCCCGGCCTGGATGCGGTAGCCGTGGCCGCCGCGTACGTTTCCGGCCTCGCCGCCGTCTTGTTTGCCCCTAGGGGGGGGCGCAGGACGATGCCCTCCAGCACGGAAAACCGGTGCTGGAAGGCAGCCAGCTCCTGCCGGACCAGGTTCAGAACCTGGTTCTCCACCGGCACGGGCTGGCTTGGGCGCTGCGTCTGGGGCACCGCGTGTGAGGCAGGCTCCCGTAGACTGGCCAGGTCTGCGCGGAGCTGCTCGTTCTCCTTCTGGAGAGTCTCCATGGCAGACGTAAGGCGGGCCACGTCCGCCCGCAGCTTCGCCACCTCGTCCGCATTAGGCCCGGCCCCAACAAAGTTGGCCTCCGCAGCCGCCATGATGGAGGCGGAGGCCCCGGGAATGGCCTTGAACTTTGAGGAGGACTTCTGCTTGTGGGCCACGACCTTGATCGCGGCCTCCACCTCCTTTACGAATCTGGCCTTACGCTCCACCTCGGAGCCGCCAGTCGCACTCGTCTCTTCGCCTGATACCCGAGCCGTATCGCCCGGGTGGCGCCCCTCCTCGGCAAGCTTTGCCGCTCGTTCGGCCATCTGATTATCAGAGAGCCCCCTCCCCTTGCCTCTCAGCCCGCCCCGCCTGTTGGTGGGGATTTTCCGGGCCGAAACCTCCTCTTCACCGGATGACGGCCCCTGGTCGCCATCCAGCCTGGACCGCTTGCGGAAGAACTTACTGGTCTCCGCGGTCCCAGGCCCCACGCGTCGGGAGCTCTCTGAGCCTCCCACGCTGCTCGATGCGGCGTCGGACTCAGTCCCCGCATCGTTTCTCCTCTCCTCTACGTTGCCGTTGCCGGCGGTTTTGGTTTTGTTTTTTGTTGTTGTTTTTGTTTTTAGTGTTTCCATTTCTGTACCCACGAGTATGGGGGAATTACAGGTCCACCTTGGCAGAGACCCCTGTACCAAGGTAAGCAGATTTAGAGGATTTATTACTCGCCAGGGGGTCTGCAGGTACCCTGGCGAGGACCGCACTTGCGGCTGATTTGTTCATAGAACCCCGTCAGCCATCCATCCCCTCGCGGTGCGTCGCCGCTTGGGATTCGGGGTAACTTTTTATAGAGGTTTTCTCCCTCGCGGTCCGGGCGATTAAGCCAAGACCCTCGGTCCTTATCAAAGCCGCGAGACATGATCCACGACACTTCGACTGGGATTACGAGACCGGCGGTGACAGCAAAGGATGAATCCTTCACTGTCTGCCCGGAGGCAGGGTAAGTGCACACCGAGCCCGCCCTCGTACCTCTGCTATGCCCTCTGCTGATCAGAGGGTCACGCAGAGGAACGCACTGTTGGTCCGGGATGGACCCCCCCCATGTCAGAATAATTAGCCGCGGCAGCAACATTCCCCAAGGAATAAGAATTTCTTCTCATTTCTCGAGCAAGATTACCGCCGCGCCCAGGGTGCACCGGCCCAGTTGCTGCTCTTCCCTCCAGACGTATCGAGAGGGACCCGCAACTACCAGGCACACGTGGAGGACTTCTGACTTCGCACCCCAGTAGCAGTGCCCTGCTGTGTACGTTCCGTGACACAAAACAAGTGTCAATAAAACAAACACAGTCATTACTCCTTGTGAAACCCATACTAATTCTAAGGATTTATTTGACAGGCTGAATTAAAGTAGATTTTTTCATAGTGAACTTTTCAAGATATAATTTAATTTATAAAATGATAGTACGAAATTACTACGCGAGATTAAAGACCTACATCTAGCAGACTGTGAAACTATAGTCAGTTTTAATGTGCAGTCATTGTTCAAATGCTTACCTGTTGAAGACTGCATCTCAATTGTAACTAATGCTTCTAGGCTGGAAGAAACTAAAATGCCCGTAAAATATCCAGTATTACCCAGATACTGCCTTACATCTGGCTAGCTATTGTTCAAGGAGGAGTACAAGCAAGTAGATCGTGAAGTGATGGGCTCACCTGTACCTCCCATTGTTGCCGACATATTCATGGAAGGCTTTGAGAAAAAAGCCCGGCTTACTTCCCCGTAAATTCAAGATTCTACAAGCGGTACACAGATGACACTTTCACAATTCTACCTTTCGATAAAGTTACTGCATTTTGGACCATCTTAACTCCATAATTTCTAAAATTCAGTGCACAATGGAGTTAGAAGCAAACAATTTTCAGCTTTTCTAGATGTGTTAGTAATTCGGAATACTGATTATACATTGAGCCACACTGTGTATAGAAAAAACACATACAGATAGATATTTAAACGTTGATTCTCACCACCATCCTTCACAGTTAGCTGCAATGGATAAGTCTTTGTTTCAGAGAGCACGAGGGATCTGTGACAGTAAACATCTGCCCGCCGAGCTCCAACACGTCAAACAAATTTGACACAATAAGCTTCGGGCAGGCCTCTGTCACTCTTGCTACCTACGTGAAATAATTACCTAAATTCGCTTTTCACCCATGGTGTAATACGCAGTCACGGCTAGCGCGTTCTAGGCAATTGATGTATTTTTAACGCTGTGTACGTAAATAGTTTTTTTGAAAACACTTGTAATTTTCATTTAGTGTTTTGTATTTAATTGTAGGATAAAATAGTTTAAAAAATTTAATGTGAATTAAAAATAATATATGTGTACCTATATACACATCCATCACCTATCTATTTGATATATAAATTATAATGGCAAAACTTCGAACCTACTATAATTGCTGCGTGGATGAATGCATAATGAGCAAACAAAAGGATTCAGATATACCTATCATTTTTAAGTTACCTAGGGATAATGAAAGGTACACTTACTCATTTTTTTTGTTAAATAAATTAACGTAGGTAAATTGAAGTAGGTAACTTACATGTCTTTCGTAATTAAAATATTTTATATATCACAAAGCACTGAAATTAAAACTTTGTTTACAAGATTTTTAACTAACTAATTGCTAAATAAAATGTGATTGTATTTTAAAGATTTTTAACTAATTAAAATACAATCACATTTTATTTAGCAATCGTATTTCAGGTTCATTTGTTGTTTACACCACATACCTATTTCTTCTGAGCGATTTATTAAATCGTGATTCGCGACGAGTGACCTTGCACGTTGCATATTCGCATAGTAGCAATAATATGTTCATTCGATCAGTCAGGATAGGTGCCTTGCCTATTTCACATACCATTTCGCAACGTTTAATTAATTAATTTATACGATTTATTGCACACAACATATAAATGTATGTTAGGTGGCCTCATCGCTTAACAGAGATCTCTTCTAGGCAAACCTTGGTAACGTACGAGTAGCACTACATATTATTTATTCTATGTCTTGGTAAAGGAGATCCGTAAATAGAAGTGTTCATAAATAGTAGATGAATGACCATATTAATACATATTATAAGCTTAATAAGTATCTGCTTACATGTGTTTTTAATATATTTTTAAAATATTTTTGACAGCCCTAACTAACCATGGAAAACAGCCGTGATGTGGGAATGGGAAAAGATGCAAAGTAATACGGACACTCGCGCAGCGATAAATGTTTATTTAGCTTACGTGCGCAATTTATCTTATTAATATTATGTAGGCTATTAAACGTCGGCAAGTAGTCAACATCAAAATAGTGAAACTTCTGTACGTAGTAATATTATTTATACTGTGCTTCGGGTCCCGCGCCTACGTCACAGTGAACGAGTGCAGCTGGCCACAGTGGAGCTTGTACCTGCTGTACTGACATATTATGTAAGAGGAGTCACTGGCAAGATTGGCTACATCTTGAAGCGAGCTTCCATTAAAACATACTTCAAGCCGCCGAAGAAGATAGGTCAGTTTTTACCATCAGTCAAGTGTAGTGTCCCTCCGTCTACATGATGCAGGACTATACAAGCTTGATTGTGAATGTGGTCTCTCTTACATAGGATAAACTAAAAGATCAATTAAAACCCGGGTTAAAGAACATATAACTGATGTGAAGAATAGAATATCCGGGAAGTCTACAGTCAGTGAACACGTACAGGATCGATCCCGTCACAGACGATTTGATAGACCACAAATCCTCGCTAAAGAACACCGATCCTTTCAAGGATGATTCGCAGTGCTATTGAAATTAAAAACATTTTAATTTCAATAGAGATGGCTGGGCACTACCATCTGTTTGGGATCCCATAATTAATAAAATTAAATCCCAACCCAAGCATACAACTGCAAGACTTCAAGATACTACAAGTTCATAATGTGAAGATGCGTTTTACTACGATTTTGAACCGTTTAACACCTCAGTCTCCCCCCCCCTCCCCTGGTGACCAGGGGTGCTCTAAACTGCTCGAAACTTCGGGAATATAAAAAAGTTTACATATCGGATAAAATCCGTAAAAACTAGTTTTATTTCTTACTTCACTCGGTTAGTCTCAACAAAACTGTTTTCGTCATTACATACGTCACTATCGTAAAAGGCACCAGAGGGAGACGGTGTACAGAAGTAGGAAATTGTATACCTAATGATAAAAAACTGCGGCTGCCAATCCGTGCAAACTATGGCAAAACCTAGTATGCAATCTATTGCGGTATGCTTTATTAGCAATAAACTTTTGGTAAGTTGTAATAAATAAATGAAAATAAGCACGATTTATGTCTGACATAATTGATACAAAGTGTCTTTATAGTAAACATATTTACATTCAGACAAAATATACAATGGTTACGAAACAACTTTCAGCGCCGACATCGTCTTAGTTACTTGAACTAAGTGTTGAATATTCAGAGAAAGGAGAGTTTTAGAAAGTTTTATCGTGAATCTTCCTGTATTCAACGGGGTAAGATTTTGTTGAGGCATTGTTACGTGTTAAAGATGTAAGAATTTTAAATAGCTAACGTAAAAGTTGTGTACTTTACTAAGTTTGAATAACACCTTCTTCCCTTCCACAATTGCGTGCACTGTCACTGCCACCACCCAACCTAACACCGCTTCACCTCTACTTTACACGGATATTTCCTAAATAATTTTAACAAAAAAAGTTGATGCCTCGTTGTACTGTATTATAACAATGTATGTAACTTGGATATCCGAGGAATAACAAGAATAACTGAACCCGTGTTGAGATTCTACATAAATGGTAAGCAATACAGGTGGTCGATGAATGCAGGTTTTTTTTTTGTAGAATACCGGTGACAATGAGCACATACTCCAACTGATGGTTAGCGGATGCTGTGGCCCTTAGACATTTACATCTGTCGTCGATTAAGAATCACAATGTAGATGCGCTGTTACCCCTGAGGACTATAATGGAATGCCTCGTTTCCAGTAAAAATAGCCTCCGGTTTTCTACAGTCACCATACGAAACACAGCAGCACTGAGCTGCTATTTTACGCCGATACCGGGTGGTGAACCGTTTTTTATAGCAATTTATGTCCAACAGTGAATTTTTTATGGGCTGTTGTGGTAGTAATGATGTGTGTGTAGTGACTGTCCTTGGTTTTGTCACAAACATTCCACGCAAGAGTGCTCTCGCATAATTGATACAACGGCATCGGGTGTTAAACACTTGCGGTATCTAGGATTATGCCCGACACTGTGAATAGTTTTCAAAGATATTTCGAAGGTGTCAGCTTAGGCAAGCACTGTATATTAAGGTCACTAGAACGGCGTGCTGAATATTAAAGAAGTAAAAACTTAGCATTAGATTAGTAATTTTATAGTTGGACTATTAACCAGAATATAATTATTTCGAAAGTAGGTTAAACATTATGTATTCAAATATCATAATAAGCCTAACAATATGTTCCTGTTTCTTCATCAGTCCGTTAAAAGCCACTGCTGGACGTAAACATCTTCCAGCAAATCCTTTCCAGATATGCCTTAGTCGTCACGCCAGGCTCGACGGCTGCAGTCCCAGACGTCTCATAACTTAACCGCCACCGCCTAATTGTTATACTACCATTTATCTTAAGCCAAAAGATCTTTCTGGAATTTCTCGTAACACAGTTACGATATGAAATGGAGTTGTAGATTTTTAACGCTTACACCATAGGTCAATTTTTCATCATCATAAATATTAGATGTAAATAAAAGTAACCACATGTGGTTTATAGTCAGTAAACTTCATCGAGGCCAATAACCTTCAACAGAATGTAAATAAAAACAAATAAGTATGTAATAAATAAAACGTTTTCTTATTTTTTATTTCTATAATTCCGAGAAAGCATTGTAGCCTTTATAAGAAAGGCTGTGATATGGCGAACTATAAGCCTTTCTACAAAAGTTTGGTACATTATGAGCAATCCAATTCATTGACGCATTTCTTAGTCTTCGTATCACGAACTGTAGGTGTATTACAAAAACAGTCAGGCACGTCGCAGGCTTTCATTACTTGCGACTTATGAACCGTAGGGTTGTCGCAAGTCGGCTCTGCCATTCGCGGACAGTAGAGAACTGAATGCTCGCCAGGTGGACAGTTCGCTGTAAAATAAATAAATGCAACTTGTTAATTACATTGTTATGTGATATATAAAAATACGATTAAGGTAATGATGAAATTGCATTTCATCATTTCCTTAATCGTATTTTTTCATTCTATTATATTTCCTTCCATCCAATCCTATCTAATAATGTAATACTATTATAAAGTTTTTACATTATTTATTATTATGGTTACATCCAATCACAAATCCACTGGTGATATTAAGCCTCTCCCAAAGAAAGCCGACGATCCTGAGCCACCAGCCATCGAGTTTATATAAGTTAACCTGGAAATACCGCCTTTGAACAGGTTTTATTTAATTTAAATTATTTAAAGCAAAAAATCCTGTAATGAAATTCCTGAAACTGAAGACGATAATCTACAACAAGTGCATGCAGGCTGTGCTAACATAATAAATATATGATGCATTAAACTATATTATTTTTTATATTTGATTAGTTTCTCACCTGTTGGTATTCCTTGTTCATGGACATAAATGATGGCGACCGCCATCAATAATGATAGTGATATTATATACTTCATGCTGTATTCCTCACTAATTGGATACTCTTAGTGTAGTGATAGTAAAATCATGGGATGACCTTATATATAGGAACCAATACCTAAGTCAGAATTAAAGTGCAGTTTCCTTATGCGGCGATCCCACATTAAAGGGACATTACCTATTACATCATTGACTCTCTTAGAATTAAATGGGTGTATTATATATTTATAGATTATTTGAAATATATATTTTTATAATAAGGATGAAAAGCAGGCACACAGTCAACCTGATGATAAGTGGATGCTGTGGCTCGTATATTATATAAACGTATTCTATAATCAAACGCCTAAGAAGAGTAAGTGCTATTATTAATAACATTTGTTAACAATAGACTTTTTTTTAACTTAATTGTTTTCTATATTTAAATTAAATAATTTCTAAGAATTAAATGACACAAAGTTATTAATGAATTTTGTTTAAAGTACTGTCTCATCAATCCATTGCAGCCTCCCGAAAGTCCACTGCTGAACATAAGCTGCCACCGCCTCCCTCTTAGGTAAGGTTGCTCACGTGTTTCTACGTTGTGGGGGTTTTGAAATGGTTTGTGTAAATATTTGAATTTTAACGTAATAGTAAAAATCGGTAAAAACTAATTTTATTTAAATGTGTAGTGTTCGCGTAAATATAATAAATCATTGTCCGAAAAGTAAATTATAAATATTTTTTTGCATTAGAATAAACGATTCGTTCGTCTCGTAAAACTGCACCTTTACTCCGGGGAATAACATTTAACGTTAGCGTGTACGTGTACGTAAGCAATAACATATGTTTGATTTCCTCGATTTATTTTTATACTTAAGTATTTTTACTTTGACTTGATAAGCGTATACATTTCAAGGCCTACTAGAAATGTATACATGTATGACCAAACCGTATTCGATATTCACCAGCACCAATTAATTTTTTTATAAAATGATGTCGCAGCCGCACTTGCAATCCCTCTGGTGGTAAATGGCTAGTGCAGTACATGGTCATCTGCAGCCAGTTTCAAACAAAGAAGGCTACTGATACGTTTTCACTTCTAAGGACTAAGATGAAATTCCTCACAGTCTGTAATCATACAGGCCCTCTATACCTTTCAGGCTAGGACACAGTAGTACAAACACTGCTAAGTGTCGGAAGAAATAGGTATGAGTGTTGTACCTACCCAGACTAATTCCTGGCTAGAATACGAGTCCTACCACTACGTAAATTACTTATTAGTGTAAATATAAAATTAAGTGTGTTGTATTCAATTTCTGTGTTTTAGTGTGTAGTAATAAAATTGCTGGTGCAAAATTGTCACGTTCTCAATTGTAAAGGAAAACAGCGTTTGAAAACCTGCGACATCTGAGAAATCAAACTTTTGTTGCAAGAGCCGTGCTAAAGTAAGAGTTTATCGCTTGTCGTAAAATTCTCAGTACGCTTATTGGCGGCTCCACATTATCGCCGTGAATTCGCGGCACAAGTCGTGCCCTCCACATTCACGGCACGCTCACAATCGTTCGCGAAACCCGCCGCGAAACGGACGTAGAAGCTGCTGCTGCAATAAATTTATTTATTTATTATATTTTTATTATATATTTTATTCGTGGTAGAGCCATGCTGCAGTTACATTAGTGGTATAGTTGTAGTACGAATGGGTCGGCTCGGCCGGGGAAGGACCGCGCTCTCACAGAATATCAGCGTGAAATAGTAGCTTAATTCTACTACTACTACTTCGTACGGTGAGTGTAGAGAACCGCAGACCCTTTTTACTGGAAACGAGGTATTTCATCTTAGTCCTCACGGGTGACAACGCATCTGCATTTTGATTTGTAATCGAGGATAGATGTAGATGTCTACGGGCCGCAGCAACAACTTACCATCAGATGGACTGTGCGCTAGTTTGTTACCCTCTCCTATAAAAAACATTGTTGGGGCAACATACTCTAATCACTATTTAGACGTCCAAAACAAGAAAAATATTAGAAAACGTTGAGAAAAGAAAGAAGTAGATGGTGTATGACTAAATTAAATCGTCCGTACGCCTTCGTAGTCCAAAACGAACTGGCACGATTCCGTGGATGTGGATGTGTACGCGTGAACACCGCGCGAAGGGTGCGTGAACCCTTTGTCGCGGCACAAAATACCGACTCTGATCGAGGAACAGGCGCGAACGCAATCCCCAAAACCCATCCACATTCACGTTCACGCCTGTTCACGGAGATTCACGGCGATAATGTGGAGCCGCGGTACAACTCGGGTTCGATCCCCGCTGGTTCCAATGAAATTGTTAGATACAATGCTAAGTGTTGATTTACCACGTACTCAAAGCAGATGAAAACATCGTGATAAAACTTGCACGTCTGAAGAATAAAACTTTTGGAGCAACGCGTTCTACTTATCAACAATCATAAGGGCTCAGCGCTCGTCGTAAAATTCTCAGTACGCGAATAACGGGTTTGATCCCCGCTTGTTCCAATGAAATTGTAGTTGCAATGCTAGATGTTGATTTACCACGTACTCAAAGGTGATTAAAACATCGTGATGAAACTTGCATCAACAAAAATGCTATAAACATTACTAATATTCCCCTTAATCTCTCGTGGTAAGCTTAAATTGCCTGTGTTACGAGTGGTTCACGCCAGTAGTCGAATGGCGGATTCGAACCCACAACCTTATTGAGTTCGCGGTCCGCGCCCTGCCACTGTGCACTGTGCACCTGCACTGCAGGCTACTGTTACTTCATCTAATCTCTGAAGAATAAAACCTTTGAAGCAACACGGTCTACTTATAAACAAATATTAAGTAAAAACAAACGAATTAACCCACCCACCCAACGACAAACCAGGACCCGGAACCCCAGAAAAAAAAAAAAAAAAAATTTTAAAAAATCATATTTTAAGTAGTTATTAAATACCAAACTCATTCGATTTTATACCCATTTAGCAAATGCTACATCATTAGGAGTTACTTGAGTGTTCTGTGCGGGACTTGATTGCATTTAATGCTAATTTTTGTACGTGGTAGAGCCATGCTGCAGTTATATTAGTAGTATGTTATATTAGTTGCGTTTGCTGCAGCAATGCAGTTATATTAGTTGTAGCACGAACGGGTCGGCTCGACCGGGGAAGGACTACGCTCTCACAGAATACAAGCGCAAAATAGTAGCTTAATGCTGCTGTGTTTCGTATGGTGAGTGTAGAGAACCGGAGACCCTTTTTACTGGAAACGAAGCATTCCATCTTAGTCCTCACGGGTGACAACGCATCTGTATTTTGACTCGTAATAGAAGATAGTTGTAGATGTCTATGAGCCACAGCAACCACTTACCATCAGGTGGACTGTGTGCTCGTTTCTCACCCTATCCTATAAAAAAATTAATTAATATTTAAATAAGAAATATAGGAATATCGATTGTTATTATATTTTATATTTCGTGTAATAATGTTTCAATTTAAATTAGAATAGTAACGTAAAACTCGATGGGCAGTACTGTCAAAAGTAAGCGACGCCTGACACCTCGAACGTTAATCCGTCTGCCAAGCCTAAAGAATAAAGCAATCCTCCCTATCACGGGAGACGCAGATGTTTTAAAGGTTGATTAAATAAAAAAGGCCTTTTATTTCTTGCATGTTTTATGTTTCATTTCATAGTGGCTAGTTTTTTTCTAATTTGTTTGTCCTAGTGTCAATTATTATTATTATATGGTGTATTTATATAGTTTTCTCATCTGGTTAGGTTGTATAAATATATAAATGAAAATGACATGTATACATAAATACCAATAAAATAAAATAAATACATAAAAATACATAAATAAATAAAAACCTAACCAGATGGAAGCCTTCAAAAGGGGAGACCAAACGGCCGGGGGTCAGGGGAAATGGGAAAGAAACCGGCGGACGATGCGGGTGGTATCGAGGAGCTCCGCCTTCTGCATTTTTTAATTCTGGAGCGGTCCATCGCAGACTCCCAGGCACCTCAGATGACCTAAGAGTCCGCAGAAACGACCACAAGAATAATTTCAATCGGCAGACCATCATACACGTCGGACGGTTGGAATGATTGCAGGAGTCCCAGATATTTGTAGGTTTCTTCCTATGTCTACTAACTGTTATCATCATCATCATCATCATCATCATCACAGCCCTTCACAAGTCCACTGCTGAACATAGACCTCCCCCAAGTAATGCCACAAAGCACGGTCCTGAGCCACCTGCATCCATCGACTTCCTGCATATCTTACCAGGTCGTCACTCCATCTAGTGGGGGGTCGCCCTACACTACGCCTACCGGTACGAGGCTGCCACTCGAGAACCTTTCTTCCCCATCGGTTATCGGTTCTTCGAGCTATATGGCCGGCCCATTGCCACTTCAGCTTACTAATCCGTTGGGCTATGTCGGTCAATCTGGTTTTACTGCGGATATCCTCATTTCTGAGTCTATCACGCAGAGAAACTCCGAGCATAGCCCTCTCCATAGCTCGCTGAGCGACCTTGAGCGTCCTCATACGGCCAGCAGTGAAGGACCACGTCTCTGATCCGTAAGTCATCACTGGCAACACGCACTGGTTGTACACTTTAGTTTTCAGAGATTGAGGTATACCTGACGAAAAGATGTGTCGTAATTCGAACACTGCCCAGCCGAGTTGAATCCGTCAATTGACCTCTCGGTCGAAGTCGGACTTACCTAGTCGGACTATTTGTCCCAGGTAAACGTACTCGTCAACAACTTCGAGCATAGTGCTCCCAACAACCACCGGCATAGGCGTGACATGGACATTAAACATGATCTTTGTTTTGTCCATGTTCATCTTAAGACCTATCCGTTGGGAGGCACTATTGAGGTCATTGAGCATAGTGCTTAAGTCCTCCAGCGATTCTGCCATAAGGACTATATCGTCGGCAAATCGAAGGTGAGTGATGCACTCGCCATTGATGCCAACACCGTATCCCTTCCAGTCCAGTAGCTTGAAAACGTCTTCCAAAGCAGCGGTGAAGAGTTTCGGGGATATAACGTCACCCTGTCTTACACCTCTCTGCAGTCGGATAGGTTTCGAGCTCTGGTTCTGTACTCGGATAGCCATCGTAGCCCTACTGTACAAACACTTCAGCACTTCGATATACCGACAGTCAACTTGGCACCGCTGAAGGGACTGCAGCACCGCCCAAATTTCGACGGAATCAAAGGTTTTCTCATAGTCCACATACGCCAGGCAAAGTGGCAAATTGTACTCTTCAGTCTTCTGTACAATCTGCCGCAGGGTATGTATGTGGTCTATGGTACTGAAGCCTTTTCGGAAACCGGCTTGTTCGGGAGGCTGGAAGTCGTCGAGTCTGCGTGCGAGACGATTCGTAACGACTCTCGAAAACAGCACGTAGACGCGGCTCAGAAGGGAAATCGGTCTGTAGTTCTTCAAGAGAGCGTTGTCGCCTTTCTTAAAGAACAAGACCACCGCACCTCTGCTCCACGCCTCTGGAGCAGTGCCACCATGGAGGACGGAATTGAAGAGCTTCTGAAGGACTTCAAGTACCGGTGTTCCACCCGCTTTCAGAAGCTCCGCTGTAATTCCATCCTCGCCTGGGGCCCTGCCGTTTTTAAGGTGCTGGAGAGCCATTCTAATCTCGCTTAGACTGACGTCCGGGATATCATCGGAATAGTGTCGGATAAGACTTGCTCTTGGATCGTTACTCACACTTGCGTGTGGCTCCAACGATGATGTGTACAGCTGCCCATAGAACCTCTCAATCTCACTCAAAATCTCAGGTGTCCCGGAAACGATGCTGCCACACTCAGTCTTCAGCCTTGACAGTTGGCTCTTTCTGGCAGACAGATCTCTGGCAAAGACTTTGGAGCCCTGGTTCCGCTCGATCGCTTCTTTAATACGAGCAGTATTAAAGTTGCGTAAGTCTCGCCGCATGCATTTGGAGATCTGTCTGTTCAGTTGCCTGTATGCTGCCAAATCTGTTGACGATTGCAGCCTCATCTCCCGTCTAACAGCCATGAGATTAAGAGTGTGATCGGAGAGTTTTTGTGTTCTTCTGCGGCGGGTCTTGCAGAACTTAGCTCCGACCGCATGGACAGTTTCCACGAGCTTGTCATTCATATCGTCCACTGCATTGCAATCTTGTAGGCACTGAAAGCGGTTGTGTAACTCGAGCTGAAAGTTTTCGGGATTTTGGATCAGAGCACGAGGGGGGACGGAGCGTTGACTTCATTAGACGAGACCTCTCCAACTTAACGTTTAGGTTCAGTGTGCCTCTAACCATTCGGTGATCGCTGCCAGTTTTCACCCTTGCGATCACTGAGACATCACTGAACAGTTGGCGTCTGGTCGTCATAATGAAGTCAATCTCATTTTTTGTCGAACCGTCGGGGCTCGACCAGGTCCACTTCCTGTGGGGCTGCTTCTGGAAGAAAGAGTTCATCATAAAGAGTCTCTTTCTCCATAAAGTCGGCCAGCTGCTGGTCCCTTCGGTTCCGTTGCCCTACTCCAAATTTCCCTAACTTCAGCTCACCGCTTTGTCTTGTGCCTAGTTTTGCGTTGAAGTCTCCCATCAACACCGTGTAGTGGGTTTTGGAGGAATGTATGGCTTTGGAAATATCCTCATACATTTCCTCCACCTCCTCATCGGAATGTGCCGACGTTGGTGCGTAAACCTGTATGACCTTCAGCGAATACCGTTTGGTGATTCTGAGTATCAGGTACGCGACCCTCGTCGACACACTCTCAATCTGTACAACGTTGTTGACGAGAGACTTGTGGACGATAAATCCGACACCTCCTTGGGACAGAAGGTCGCCCTCCCGGTGATAGAACAAGTTGCCGGATTCGAGAATCACCGTGTCCTCCCCCTCTCTTCGGACCTCGGATAATCCTATAATACTCCAGCGCAACCTGTCTATCTCCTCTTCCAGCTCCAGGATCTTCTCGTCTGTCCTCAGTGTGCGTGCGTTAAATGTTGCCAGGTCGAGTCGTCGTAGGTGGCAACCGAACCTCCACCGGAGATTCTTAGCACCCCCCCGCCCCGCCGTTACCATGGTCGCCACCGTAGCCAGGAATAGCGGGGCCGCCGGGGACTGGGGGCCGTCTATTTGTGTAATTGTTCATGGGGGGCATATTGCCATAGTTGCCACGCTTGGCGAGCGGGTTGGCAACCGCAGTTTTTTTTGTCGTACAGTTGCTGTTATCAGGAAGATGCTGCTGCCCATCTCCTGCCTGTCTCCCTCTGTCGCCTCTTACGACACCCACGGGAAGATATGGGGTAGTGGATATTCTTAACCGCCACTACACGGCTAACTAACTGTTAACTAACATCAAATAAAGAAGGCCGCAGAGGCGTTGACATCTTCTTTTTTTCGATAATGAAATGCCTACTTAAACCCGTCTCGTGCACGCCACGGACGAGGTGTCGGACTCGAACGTACTAAAACCTTATAGTGTTTTATTTACGTCACATAAATGCAGATCAGTGGGCACACTTTCGCACATATACGCCCTTCAGTACCTGCCACCCCTTGGCAGTTGGCAGAAGGGGACAACTCCTTTCCATATTCTCCTTCTCAGGCTAGGCACGCCGAGATACAGACGCGCGTTCCTATGTGGCTCCGATTTCTACCTGTACACATGTAGATTTGCTTTAACACTTGAGAAATAATTTGAAGTACAGAACAGCCTGTAATCATCATGACATTTCAATCCCGAAAACGCTAGTGAAGGCAGTGCTACTTTGCAACAGAAATATTCAAGAAGATGACGCCAATTCAGAAAGACTCATAGGTAGAAAAAACTCATAAAATTGGATACTAATTAAAAATGACGTATTTTAATATAGCATTGCATCGTCTTATATTAAATGAATATATTATATAATAAAATAATAATAACAGAATTAAAATTATTGTGGAGAAATGTCGTTATGCAACAAATAACTTAACAAAAGTCAATAGAAATGTATAAGCAATTTGATATTTCATTATCAATCAAGTCATCTTACCAAAAACATATTAATATTTTATTAATCATTTTCATTTTATGTTTAAACTGACATGCATCTTAAGAAAACTATAAAATTATTGATAAAGTTCGTCTAGTGACTAGACTGGTTCAACGATACGTCGTCGAGAATAGGTTATCAGAAACGATAATCTATTCTCGACGACGCCAGAGCAAATACAGCAACGTGTAAACAAAATATAGGTCGTGCCACGAATGATGATTGATGTTACTTAGCGTCCCACTGCACATGTACAATCAAGCAGAAAAATACAAATTGTATTTTGACATTTTAATACGTAAAAAGTCAAAGGTCGACATTATAACTACACATCGAAGTCTCCACGAAAACGTAACGATATTTTTATATATAATCGTTAGGTTTTAATTACTGCTAAATAATATTCTGTATTTTATGTACACTTAGTTAAAGAAGTAAAATATTTTGAATTTTTAATTGCTGTTTTGTCTCAAGACGACAAACGTTATTGTTAATAAATTTTTTTTGATGTTAATGTATAAAGAAGTGTAATACACTGTTAGAAAGCTTATTAAATACAGTGTTTAATGATGTTATTGTTTTTTTTATTTCATTTAAAATATATACTTAAATTTATGAAGAAACATGTGTTTTTTCTGGGACTAGTTGAACCTCTCTTTTATCTTACATGATTACAGTCATATTTCAATAGATCTTGCTAATTTTTACAAATATCATAAGGTATTTCATACTCTTAGTACCGATATCAATATTTAAGTCGTAAGTGCCAGATTTATTGAAAAATTAATTACATTATTCACAATTTTTTTCAATATTGTATAACAGGTAGTCACTAACACTTTCGATATCGATAGTACGCCAGATGACACTACAAGTATGTGCGTGGGCGACGGGGCGACACTCGCACTCACTTTTATTTAAAAACTTAAAAACGACGCGACGTACGCACTGCTCGCTGTCCTCCGGTGAATGAATGATCGGCGATCGTGTGGGCCCGCGCACGCAATTACAAGCGATTCCCTTTGATGTGTGCCCGAAAAACCGACAAGGCACCGATCGCCACGATCACGACGACGATCAACGACAATTGAGGACGATGATGGGCAACTACAGGCGATTAGCCCCTCTACACAATCGTGCTCGCGTGTAATCGCCCATCATGGCCGATCGTGAAGAGGAGCCATTACGCTTCTGCGCATTTTCATCATTCGTGGCGCAAGCTACACCTTTACAAAATGCGGCTGACTGATAAAAAATAATCTTGAATTTTAACTATGTTTTAGAAGGAGTATTATTCACTTAATAAATCCGTGAGCCGCGGCGCCAGTCTTCGCGCAATTTGACTTTTTTGCTGTAAAATTCCATAATTTACATTTTATTTCACATAAATATTTTATACGGGACTAGTTTGAAAGAGGGTCAGTTTAAACTGAAGACTAAATATAAAATACTTTTTGTTAATAAGGCCGATATATTTTATAGAAATTTATAATAAAAATACTGCCGTTAACATATTATTTTGATTGAATGGTATCCACTCCATCAATATTACAGCTTGATCCTTAAACTCCATACAGTATTTGTAAAGTACGTAAGAACTAAATAAAAGCTTTATGATGGCCGATACGAATTAATTCCTCCCGGAGCTCAGCTCGTTGACAGAATTAATTAAATGAAACGAAGTCAACATTTAGGCGTCTATCAAACTGTCTTCGGTGCTTATTCTCAATCAAAAAGGTGTGAGTATACATATGCATGTGTTTGAATGTATTACATTATTGTGTACTTACTTAATTCGATATAAACGTATCGAGGTAATTCAAAACTCCCGAAAGCGTAGTTAAATGCAACTAAGTTCTAACAACAGCGCTAATTACAGGCAACATCTTGGAGTGACAGCATATTTAACTAGCGGTTGCAGATTTCGAATAATTTACGAGCCAAGAGAAATTAAATTCTTAATGTTGTTCACGAAAAACATTTTTTAGTGCAATTTAATGTACAAGGTGTTGGTAATTTAAAAAAAATATTTGGTTTTATACACAAAGATAAGCCAGTGCGTTTAACCATCTATATCACCAGTTGTTACCATCTTCATTCACCATCAATTACCAGCACCACATTAGATAATTAGAATGTATCCGAGAAGAACGTGCGTACAAGGCTAGTGCATTTAACCATTTTCAATTACCTTTATAACTGTACTGCTAAACATAGGCGCCCCTCTAGATACGGGGATATTTTCTATTGTTGCCACGCTTGGCAAGCGGGTTGGCAGTTGCATTTCTCATTATTTTGAGTTGTTATCGGTAAGTTCACTTCTCTCTGTCGCCTCCTACGACACCCACGGGATAATTTTAGGAAGTGGATTAACTTAGGTCGCCGCTACATTGTGCGTTATTACCAGATGTAATATACATATTCATGTTACGATAATAATAGTTATATATTAGTTGTCTAGGCTTATAATAGTTGATTAAATGTATTGATGAAATCGTTTAACTTTATCTTGTGGAAGCGGCTTAAAATAATCTATGGGAAATGCCAGGAAGGTTTCAAGTTTTTCGATAAACTGCCGTCCTAAACCAAAATTAACTAAACCCAGAGATAAGGAACAGAGATAAAGTTGTGCGACATCTGGTAAAATGAGATTGTAAAGGATTTTAGGCAATGTTCTTTAGCCTTACGAGCTTCAGACTTACGAGCTCATAATAATGTCCTTCCGACCGATTTTCTATCACGGTGGCTAGCCTTAACGGAGACTAGCCATCGAAGCAGGAGTAGGTATCTCATAGTCGGATGGGAAGGTAAACCTTGAACCTGAAAAAACGAACGGAGAAAAATCAGGCGTAGGACCAACGGCTTTACGTGCTTTCTGAGGCACGGGAGTGAGATACCGCCAATTTCCTGAGTCCGGGCAGCTACTGAGAAATTTTTGACGGTAAAACTCAATGAACTGGTTATTGGCACGACCCGGAATTCGAACCCTGGACCACATAATTAGCAGTAATGTTTACAACCACTAGACCAATGAAGCAGTCAATGAGCTCATAATGAAGAAACAAGTAAAGAAAATTAGATATACTGATTACAATAAATTTATTGAGTAGTGAAATTGATCATAAGTGCGACTGCTGATTATGTGGTCCCGAGTATTAACTCCATGTTGGACCAAAATTGTTCTAACGTGGTTTCTGCACGAATGGGTCAGTTTTTTTTAATCTTTTAAAAAGTGTTACCCCACACTAGGATTTTCTCGTGAATCGTATAGGCAGTTTACAAACATAAATTGCACAAGAACAAACATCCATACCCGGAACAACTATTTGTAGGCCATACAAATACTTATTCCATGCGGGATTTGAACCCGCGACCCCCAGCGCAGCCACTCATTGCTAAACCACTGCGCCACGGAACCGTCAACCGAGGAAGGCCCACACTCTCAGGAATACCATCATAAAATAGCAGTTTAGTGCTGCTGTGTTTCGTTTGGTGATTGTATATATATAATTAAACGATAACCGGATACCTTCATTATAGCTAAGGTGGCATTCTACCTTCAGGGGTGATAATGCTTATAAATGTTGATTCTCAAATTTAAATAAAAACTTTCTGAAATGGTCGCCTTGGCTTACGGATACTTTTTATTGAATTTCAGAAAAAGATCCACTTATATAGATATCGAAAATTATATCAGGATAAGGTTAATTGTTAAAAATAATAAAATTATCAGAGCGGCTGTTCAACTTGTACTCGTGATTACGCAATTAATCATTATCAGTAATAAAATAGCGTAATGAACTTTAAATTTAGTACAGAGCAATTACAGCTCGTCCATGGGGTAATATGTCCCCATCGGACCTTCAGTGGTTACTAAGGGATGTCAACAGAAAGTAAAAAAATACATTGCGAAATGTTAATTATGTTACTTAGGTGAAGTATATATTCTGACTATGATCGTCTGACCATACTTTTGTCCCTATGTCAGTTCTGCGATGCCTAACACATGCAATTTCGCAAGGTCATTCGTTGGGAATCGCAAGTCTTGGTTCGGAAGAAATAGGTTTATTTGAACAACAAATAAACCTGAAATACGATTCCTAACAGAAATGTGATCTATTCTAATTAGTTAAAAATCTTGTTAGTATACAAAGTTTTAATTTCAGTATTTTGTGTTATTATAACTTAAATAATTTTAATTACAAAAGACAAGTATAGGTAATGTAAGTAAATACTTGGATAGTGAAGTAAATTTAAACTAATTTTTGTAATAAAGTACTTAGGTATTTCTTCCGTAGACCAAATTATTACTTAAGTCTTTTTTGCCGTAAGTACCTATCTAACAAAAAAATTAAACAAATTCACCTTTCATAACTTCCTTCCAAAATTCTTCGGTAACTTAAAGAATTCATTTCATTTAGTATCCATCCACGCAACAGTTATAGTAGGAACGACGTTTTGCTATAATATTTTTTTATAGACGAGGGGGGCAAACGAGCATGCGGCTCACCCGATGTTAAGTGACTACCGCCGCCCATGATCAACCGCAACACCAGGGGAATTGCAGGTGCGTTGCCGGCCCTTTAGAAAGGAGTAAGCTCTTTTCTTGAAGGTCCCCAGGTCGTATCATTCCGGAAAAATCGCCGGTGGTAAACTATTCCACAGAGAGGTTGTAGGAGGAAGAAAACTCCTTTTGAAAAAAGTGGTGGGTAAAGTGGTGGACCGCCAAGCATCCAGATGGTGTGGATGGTATCGGGACGTTTGCCGCGTAGTGCGTTCACGAAATTTGGCGGCTGGGATTAATCCGAACAATTCCTCAGAGCACTCTCCATGGTATATGCGAAAGAAAATGCAAAGAGATGCAACATCTCGTCGCAGTACCAGTGAAGCGAGCCGATCGGAAAGCAATCGGTCGTCGACGACCGAGTGCTATCCGATTTGCCCTGGTTGCGGTCAAGTGGAAGGAGCTGGTACTGGGGAGCCCCAGCCCAGAGATGGGAACAGTATTCCATGTGCGGCCGAACCTGCGCCTTGTAAAGTTGCAGGCAGTGTGCCGGCATGAAATACTGTACCGCTCTGCTGAGCACGCCAAGCTTTTTAGAGGCCAATTTGGCCTTCTCTTCCAAGTGACCACGAAACTGCACGTCACTCGATATGTCGACGCCGAGATTTCCGATACTGGCTAAGGCAACAAGGGGAGTGCCTTGAAACTGAGGAGATACGACAAAGAGGTTTTTTTTAGCGATTAAGGCGCAAACTTGTGTCTTCTGGGGGTTAAACTGGACTAGATTTAGTCGCCCCCAATCCGAGACTCTGTTCAGCAAAGACTCGACTTCAGACACAAGTTTGTCCCGGCACTCGGAGGCGTTTTCCCGAGAAATATTGGCTCGGCCGGTGTAAAGAGCATCACCAGTGCTGTCATCTGCATAGCAATGAATGTTACGGGTTTGCAACATATCATTGATATGCAGAGAAGCAGCGTTGGCGATAGCACGCAGCCTTGTACCATCACCAGCACAAGCATTAATAGGCTAGCAATCGGAGCTTGCACCGTCTACAACGACCTTGATGCTCCGATCTGATATACATAATACATAATTTTTAAAATACATTAAAACTTTTACAACTATTTTTACCTACAAATAAATATACTATACACTAAACAAAAACTATTTCAACAAGTATTTACATAAAATTATTACTTATAGCATTAAAAAACTTTAACATTGAATCGCCTACAACGCGCTAGCTCCGACTGCGTATAACGCCCAGGGTGACTCGCGATTTTAGGTAATTATTTCACGCAGGTAGCAAGCGTGACAGAGGCTTGCCATCATAATTATGCACTGGTGGAACATGAAGAACATAATTGCATGATAACACAAAAGTTTGCAATCAAACAGCAACACCACACATCTCTTTGTAACACATAACACAGCCTCTGAGTAACACCATCTTCCTCGCCTGCACCAAAATAATTACTACAGCAAAGAGAACCTTCACACTATCTTAGCATTCCTAGAATGACTAAAGCGGAATCTCTGGTGCACGGTGTCTACAGTGAACTTTATACTGCACAAACGATTGGGGATTTTTAGATGTACCCCCAATCACAAACAAAAGTTATCGATGACTGCCGCACGTGGCACCATTGTGCTCACGCTTCGATAAATATCTATTATATATATTATATATGTGCGCTTAACTCTGTTACTTAGTTTATTTTAAGCTTCACTCCATGCTTTATTTTTATGCTTGTTTTTCATAGTGCTTCCGTTGCAATCTGTTTCTGAGTGCATATTTGTGTCTTTGTATATATGGAAGAATAAATACGCTAGCGTTGTTAGTACAGGGCTATTATTTATATGTAACAACTCTACTGTACACAAACAGTAAAATAGTAATTAATATAATAATTACGTATTCCATTCTTTATATAAGAATATAATATATAAATAAAAATAGAACAAAAAAGAAGAGAATATTATAACATTACAGAAGAGAATAGCATAGTTTATCCAATATAGACTATAAGTAATTAATATTGAAAGTCATCTATGGTCTTAAACTAAAACAAAGAAAAACAGGCTAGAAAGTATCAAATTAAATTTTAATAACATTTAAGTAAGCAATATAGTCAAATCTCAATGGTTCTAGAAAAAAAGAATGTAAAATCATAAATATTGAGCTTTAGTGGCAAATAATTGTCAAAACTTAAAACGATTAATGTGGTTCTAAATAGCTAAATTTATTGTTTCATAAAAATTTATGGTTTAAGTGATACAAATTTTTAAAATTTTGAAACACTATATCGCGAAACAACGTTTTTTTTTTGTGTTAATACAGTATAAATACCAGGCACAAATAGTCACATTGAAAATAGTTTCGCTTCTAAATAGCATGCACTAAAATTATGCGACAAAGTTCTCATTGTCTTCAACTTTCCCTGTGATGTATATTTTAAGGGACACCACTTATTTACATAATTTATATGTTATACTTTTACAAAGTTCTTACGTACACTTGTGGAAAAATATTTTATACTGTTAATTTTAATATAAGAGATTTTAATAAGTAGGTTTTATATTTAGTGTCCGTATTTCAGGATAAAAAAATCTAAAGGGATTTTTTGTTTATAAAAATAAATAGCGTATTATGGGTGCAGCAAGAATGAGTCGACTCGATCGAGGAAGCACCAAGCTCGCACAGAATTGCAGCGCAAAATAAAATGGTAAAAATTACATTCCATTTAAGTTTTTGTGGTAATAAAGTACCAGCATTTTGATTTTTAACCCAGGATAGATGAACTATCAGCAAGTTTACACGTCAAGTTTTAGCTATGCTAGCTATACATACTTGTACTGACTGGGGGAGAACCTCGGTCTCATACAACACCAGCGTGAAACAATAATGCTGCAGTATGCCGTATAATTAATGCAGTACACCGGAGACTCTTTAACTCATCCTGATAACGAAGCATTCCACCTTAGTCCTCAGAGGTGACAACACATCTGCATATAGATTTTACGTGGTAGATCCATGCTGCAGTTATATTAGTAGTATACTTGTAGCACAAATGGGTTGGCTCGACCGGGGAAGGACCACGCTCTTACAGAATACCAGCGTAAAATGGTAGATTAATGCTCTTGTGTTTCGTATGGTGAGTGTAGAGAACCGGAGACCCTTTTTACTGGAATCGAGGCATTCCATCTTTGTTCTCACGGGTGACAACGCATCTGCATTTTGATTCGTAATCGGGGATAGATGTCTATGGGCTCCAGCAACCACTTACCATCAGGTGGACTGTATGCTCGTTTGTCACCATATCCTATAAAATTAATATATATAATCGTATCATCTTTATTCTTGCATCCAATTATCATCCGATGGACAATGTGCTCGTTTTTCAACCTTATTCTTTAAAAAAAAAACCTTACTTCTCTCTGTAAAAAATGCATTTTAAACTTTCAAGTGCCAACAACATGACATCGATATACATGTTTGAAGTCCATTACGATCATCCGGTATAGTTTATCTTCTCTAGATCTTAAATCCACAGCTGAAAACATGTCTATGACCACCTACGACCAAGTCAAAGGTTATTGCCAGCTATTAACTAACAAAATTCCACTGCTGAATATAGGCGCCCCTGTAGCTTGAGGATGTATTAGCTATAGCTGCCACGTTTGGCAAGCGTGTTAGCATTCACATTTTTTTATTATTTTGAATAATTATCAGAAAAATGCTGCTGCGTATCTCTTGTTTCAGTTTCCCTCTGTCGCCTCTTACGACACGCACGGGACGATACGGGCTTGTGGATATTATTACACAGCCACCACATTGTACATATGGACCTCATTTAATTTTGTATCTCGTACATGTAAAAATTTTAACTTAAAATATTGTTAACTAGTACTATTTTCACCATAAATACAACAGTTATAAAAAATATTGTAAAACTTAATTTATAATTGGTAGCTTCACTATCGGTTGTATGTATTGTATTAGTTTTAATTGTTTAGTACTTAATGTTTAATTATAAATACCATTTAGTTATTTTTTTTAATATTTAAACATATTGTGGTTGCAAGCTTTTAATATGTATTAGATATCTGTGGAAACTTCATTGGTTTTAGGATTACTTTTATATGTTTTATAATGGATTTTTTATTGTACTGTATGTTTCCCCTAAAAAGCAAATAAATAAATAAATAATCCACTGCACTACAAACGTTGGTCTTTCGAACCGAATATGAAGTAAGTTACAACACTATTATGTTGTTCTTGTTTATTTCAAAAAGAGTCAGAGTGTACAAACTACAAACAAAACTTAAAATTCAATAAGAAGAACTTTTATTTCTGAAGAATAACTCCGAACTACACAATAGACCAATTACATCTCTAGCTCGCTTGAAGCATCCTCTTTGACAACGGGTTATTCGCTTAGTCAGTTTTATGAATCGTTGCATTTATTAATATCAATCAGACATGAAATATCCCGTATTAAGCACAAATATTTTCAGAACTTAAGATGTATCTTTCCATTTCTCTAACACGCAACGCTGCTAATAATATTCGAACCTACCCTCGGAATAGGATAGTTAATGATTTAGAATGAGAGACTTGCCTACACTAACTCCGATGAGTTGCTAAATTTGAGAGTCGCGTAAAACCGGCTTATACCTACTCCTCCCCATATCAGTTTGTTAAATTTACGTTTGTAATAAATCGTAAATAAATTAACATATTCATACACAAAGAAACCCATAATTTATAATCAGCTCTCGGTAAACCTAGCATGCAAAGTAGCTCTTTCCATCGCGCTCTAAAAATATCAATGAAATTCAAAATATTTCCTTCACATCACTACATAACTATTTTTAATTAGGAACACACGATGTTAAAGGATGCATTAATATTGAACATACTTTATTCATCAAACTAAGAAATAAAATGATTTTCACAAAACTTTATAATCTTGAGAAAAGACTCGCATTACATGACATATATGCATATGAATTAGAACAAACATAATGGTATTTGTCAATGGACTGCAGTATCCTTTTACCATCAAATAGATGTTAGACCATTTGGTCACACTTATTCTAGAAACTACAAAATTATTTATTATTTTCAGGCTGCCAACACATAATGTTTTAAGGTAACAAATCTATGCAATCAATAACGTTTTGGAGTAAATCAATCATGTTAACGAAGCTGAAAATGACTTTACAGAATTTTGTTATAATACTTCATAAAAATCATATTCGAAACCTTAGGATTATTGATATTAGACTGAGTTTTTATCAAACATTGGGAATAATAGTGAGTGATATATATATACAAACGGAGCTAAAGAAATTTTACTTTGGTCATGGGGTCATAAGTACTCTCTTTTTTTATTTAACGATTGTAGAAATTCAACTAACTAACCTTGTAGTTATAACTTCATTGAAAACTGAATAAACATGTTCTATGTTTGCCCGTTTACCCTAATTATTTGTTTAAATCGCAAAGCTGGGCAGACGGATTGGCAATAGCAGTACCGGATTTCTCGCACATTTGACGCTACTTACCTTCGCATCTGAGTAATTTACCACTACCATACAAGAGATTATTAAGAAATAGGTGGCAGTATAAAATAAATTATCAATGAAGCCGTCACTCGACAAAAATTTCAAAGCTCTTTAAATTAGTGCACCGCGTGCATTAGCCACGCTGCTACGCTGCGCGCGAGCAGAAGGCAGCAGATTTTATGTTAATAATGTAAATGACATTACGAAACAGAAAATAATTGAATGTTCTGAATGTATTGCGAATATGTTGATAAAATTGAGTCGATAAAATGCATTACGAATATTCTTTTTCATTCATTCCTATCCACATACGAGGAATCAAATCAGGCGTTCGCTTCGTAATGGTATCCGATACATTTTTATTTATGAAATTAAGTCGTATACGCTGACAGTAAAACAAATCAATTTTCTTTTGAGTTCTTTAACTTAAAGTAAGGACAAAAAGTGTTTTAATAATACACACGAGAAATTTATTAAATCAGTAAGTTTCGCCGAATTTTATCGTTACTAAAATTAGTAAAATTAGTGTCTAAAAATAGGATTGTCATTCCTGAGTTACTAGCTAAGATTTAACATCACACATTTTCTAATAAAACTTCTAAAGTAGCTGTGGAAAATCATGAGCTTAGCAGATCGCCTTAAATTTTCTATAGAACTTCACTTGCAATAACTACCTAAGGTACCGTTATTTGCAATATTACTTAATCTGATACCACGTGCTCCGCGAGGTAGGTAATCTCATGCAGATTATGAGAACCGAGAAATTAAAAAAATTACACGCAATGGGGCAACGCGACGAACACTTTCCTGTCCTAAAAACTTATTATATCACAACTTCCCCTAGGATTAATTTCACATTTCACGAAATCTGCTTTCCTATATAGAATTCCACAAAGGGAAATAAAAAAATACTGTAAGTATTCCAAATCTAATTTACGTATAGTACGTTTCTAGGGCTGGTGGAAAAAAGTACATTGACCTTTGACGATATCATCGGGGTAGGCAATCTTTTTTGTTTAGATTCATTTTTTATCCTTTTATCATTACATACATCATCAGAGTGAAAGATAAGGGTGCTGAGTGCGAAGTTCTTTACAAGCCCTACGTCTATTAAAGAAAGAAGATTATCCTGAACCTAAATGCATTAAAAAGCAAATTAATATTAATTTAAGTTTATTATTTATAAATCATGAGTCATTACATATTTCATTATTACGTTAATAGTAGGTAAGTACTTTAATAAGTAGTTAGGTAGCTGTATAAAACATAACCACTTCTTGGCAGTCAGTTAAAAAAAGACGAAATTTTAATGCTATATATAAAGTTATTCGTAAGCAGCCAACCTTGAAGCATGCATAAAACTTCCCAAAATAGATTGTCAGAGACACTTGACAGACTATTCATCTGTATCTATTTCAGAATCATTTTATGATGATGAAGACGTAGAAGAGTCCGTCACATTGATTATAACCTAAAATATCTTTATTTGCAGTCTTCTTTTTCATATCCATTTTGGATGGAAATACGTCACGAGACCACGTTTCTTTTATATATTTATAGATGTTTACAATCATTATTTTTTAAATATGCGAAATTTGAGTTTGCGGGTGCAGATAAAGATCATTCCAGATTATCCGATAAGCTTATTTTGCGAATGCCTGCTCACAATTCAAAATTTTTTAATTCTTCCTTTTGTGTCAAAGCAATTAAATTATGGAACTCGCTTCCTTTAACAATTAAGAAAGCCCAAAACATTGAGTCTTTCAAAAAACTGGTTAAAAATTATTATTTAAATATGTGTTCTACTTAATATATTTCATTATCATATCTACTATACTTGATAAGGTTTGTGTATATATGGTATGTATATAATGTGTAGCTATGTGTTACAAAAATATTTATAAATATGTATATGTATAAATATGTATGTGTATGGATATGTATATATGTGTATGATTATGTATGTATATATATATATATATATATATATATATATAATGTATATATGTGTATGATTATGTATGTATATATATGTATATATATATATATATATATATATATATATATATTTTATGTGTTATGCATGATTTTTAACTACTATTTATGCACACTTCTATATTTTTGTATGTAAAAGATCTCCTTCACCAAGGTTTGCCTGGAAGAGATCGCTGTTTAGCGATAAGGCCACCTAATTGTACATAAATTTATCAGTTTAAGTTTGTTGTTCTTTTTATTATTGTGTGTGCAATAAAGAGTATTGTATTGTAATTTCCGCTTCTTTCGTGGTAACGTAAAGTCTTTATGAGATTTTCATGTGGACGGACTCGATTACATACTAGTGATAATATACAAAACGTCACAAAACAGTAACAAAAACTTTAATACAAAACGTAATAATACAACTAATAAAACAAACTTAATAAAAATTAAAACCACTACTATAACCGAAAATTTTAAATCTCAAACTATCTACACGTAAGACAAAGCAGAATGAGGAATGAGTTCCGCTCCATCCGCTTTCTTAAATACGCACGGCGTGAGACCTATCGCAAATCGCGTCAAAACAGGTTTATTATCTCTGAATGACCGCTTCCTTCACCCTACCCCGTACTATAAGACACGCTTAGCGCATAACGATACGTAATCTATAAAGAAATGTATGGAAGCATTAACTGTCGTTTTGTTTCGATGCTAACATAATACTTGAGGTTAATGTACTTTTTTCCGCCTGCCCTAGAAACGTACTATAGTAATTCCCTAAAGCAAAAGCTGAAAACATCTTCAACAAATCGGAACTTTCCAAGGACTTCCTTGACTAAAGTTTCGTCGCTTTTCTGTAAGATAACTTAGTATTAGTCGGTTCTAAAACTGGATAGCCTATATGCATTCAATATGCGTTAATTAAGTGTTAGGAATCCTATTCTGCCCAGTAATCCGTGTGGGTAGCACCCGCTAACCTATCGTTCGTCAACGTCAACTAGCAACGCTTTCGTCTGAAGGGTTGACGCGTTCCATTCTGAAGGGTACAGAGAGCCAGTATAGTTACAGGCTGCGAGGTATCCCTTCTAAGCACTCATAAGTGACAAGAATGTTGGCTAAGATTTTGTGTGTGTTAATCTTAGCCACCATCTTTGAACTACCTACAATTATCGCAAAGCGAAGCGATTTCATTAAATTTACCGAAATAACATGCCTATACGACCAAAATCGGATACAGATAAGCTCATCGTTCAGCAGTTTTATGACGTTATTGATGTTATCGATAATATATCGTACGTATAGTTGAAGATCATCTACATACAGATAGTGCGATTTGATAATAGAAATACAGCACTCCCAGACTCACAACCCAGAGTTCGTATATTTGCACAAATATTGATAACCTTTTTACTGGACCCTATTTACTGGAAACGAGGCATTTCCATCTTAGTCCTCATGGGTGACAACGCATCCGCAATTTGATTCGTAATCGAGGATAGATGTAGATGTGTATAGGCCACAGCACCCACTTACCATCAGGTGGACTGTGTGCTTGTTTGTCACCCTATCCTATAAAAAAATAAAAACAAAAAAACGACTTGAATTGTAATTCAGGACCCACCAGACCAAAAACGAATAATTTCTTTAGTTTGTTCAACGATTTTGCCTTTTCTTAAACACATACTTAATAATATATACGAATCTGTTTATTTACATCTCCAAATTCTATTATACACACTTAAAAATGTCACATTTATTTTATATATTTATCCCACTTGATAAAACAAAGCGAGATTCCTACAAAATCCGAATCAAAACCTGAAGATACTCGTAAATCAAAGTTATTAGTAGACGGGTTAACAAAAATGTTAAGCCGTCACTCCGTGGCGCCTGGTCATTTTTCATTCTGTACTCCAAACGTCCGAGCCTGTAGGAAAGATCGTCCGATACAGGCAGGCGCTAATGTAAAAAATTATATATTTTTAATTTTGTATCCCAGCTATATAGCTATATAAAACTCAAACGTATCGAGTCTTAATGAATTAAGCTATATAATTGTATATCAATCAATGCAATTCTACTTTTATACATATTACTATCACTCCAATTTCATAATTGCTAGCTGCCCGATGAGAACCGAGATAAATCAAAAGCGAACGCTTCTATTAGTTCAAACATTTTCGATAGAAATGTATGAAAAAATTGGCAAAATTAACGGAGTACTTTTATATAACGGCATATGTACGTTATAGAGCAAAGTTAAATTTTATCCACGCCCCCTCCCCCTTCCGGATGAGAGTCACCCACTCTCGTCCCAGAAAATGTCCCGAAGCGTATTTTTTTTTCAGTTTTAAAGAAAACCACGTATTAGCTAAAATTATTCAACAACGTTAATGAGGTATCTTGTCATCGAACGGCTCAGATGCCTGATATACGCGGATGAAACCGCTGGACATAGCTAGTAAAAATATATACATTCGTTTGAAAGGTCAACGTTGATATAAAAGTAGTACCTCACAGGATTACAGATCCATTACAGTTCTTGCAATAAAATAATTTAAAATAAAGCTAAAGACAAATTCCCAATCGTAACGTTTTTGAAATTCTTGCAAAAAACGCCCATATCTTCGCTAACACATCTGTGAGCAAAGAAATTTAAAAAACGATTGCAAATGTACATTAAAAGTGGAGAGTTTATCCAGGGTATAAAATTACGTTTACTCAATAATGAAATTAGAGTTGGTATTGCCTGGACATATAGATAGATAGATAGATAATTCTTTATTGTACACCAAATCAATACATAAAGGAAAGAAGAAGAAGAAAAAAAGGACGTATGGCAGAATTTATAAATTACGCTGTAATATTTTTTAAACGAGGAAGTTAAATTTGATATAATTGCAATACGTAATGCGTGGACTTTAATAGGCTGTAACGGTAACGGCAATGTGGTTATTATAAATTAATTCTTAAAGTGTATATGTTGAACTGTACTTGGGGTGAAAAGTCGGAAGAACAAATAAAAGTTAATTCCGATTATCCCGTCTGGTGTAGATAGACACGCGTTTCCGAGTATCTACCCTAGGGTGGATTCTTTAGGGTGGATTATAGGGTGGTTATTAAGCTTACTATAGTTATTACGTTGGAATAACTATAGTAGGCTTAATAACTATAGGCTTAATAACTATAAGGCGGAATAACTATAGTACATTTAAACGTAAGCTTGAGGCATATTACTTAAAATTACTTGATTAATTTTATTGATTATGTTTATTATAATTTCGTATGCTATATTGTATGCTTTATTGGTTTAGTATATATTTTATCTAAATATATATGTATGTATGTATATATATGTATGTATGTGTATAAGTGTATATATGTATAAAATAACATATACATAATATTATATATGTAATACATTTTGAATAGTACGAATAAATAAGTTAGTTTTTTTTTTCTCTCGCGGCTCTACCCATAGCTCTCACCACACTACAAAAGGTTAGCTGGCAGAGAATGCCTTATCGGCATTAAGTTCGCCTTTGTACCAAATTGTAACAGGCTTAGGATAATTCACTACCCAGTAGGCAAACGAGCATGCGGCTTACCTGATGTTAAGTGACTCCCGCCGCCCATGAACAATTGCAACACCAGGGGAATCGCCTGTGTGCGCGCGTTGCTGGCCTTTTAGAAAGAAGAAAGCTATAACTTTTTATGAGGCTCTTGAACACAATAAAAATGCGAATTGAATAAGGAATTTTTTTTAAATCAAAATTGAATATCCTTGATCCTTCGAAATCGGAATCTTTTATCTTTTTTGTAGAATCCAGATATCACCCCGTGAGCAGCTGGGGTAGATCGCTAGTGATATATAATATGTGTGTGTGTGTGTGTGTGTGTGTGTAGTAGTAGTGGCGTAGGATAATTTAATACCCAGAATACAAATAAGCATGCGGCTCACCTGATAGTAAGTGATCACCGTCGTTTGTGAACATGTCGCCGTAGAAGGAAAAGGGGAGATCTCCCGCCGGGCAAGGTGTGATAGTGTGATAGTTCGGAGCTGTTCTATATATACTGTTTATGATTCGGAACTTTGATAGCGCGATTCAGGTTCGGTGTGTTTCGCTTGTGGCGCAACGATAGCGTCGCCACAAACATCTGCAACACCAGAGGAATTTTAGGTGTGTTGCTATCCTTTTAGAAAGAAGTGGACTCTTTTTATGGAGGTTCTAAGCCCACAACTAAACTAAATTTATTCGCGCCCAATCTAAGCCTTTGTTTGGTTCGGTTTCGGTACTCGTAACATTTTGCACATGGCCGATGTATAAAGCATCATCAGTGCTGTCCTCCGCACCAGCCTTAGTAAGTGAAAATGCTGTAATCGGAGTATGTACCTACTAAGACCTTGATGCTCCGATCTGCAAGAGAACTGGTGATCCAATTGCACGATCATCCCGTGGGTGTACTGGTAACTACTCAAAATAATAAAAAGCTGCGGTTGCCAAGTTGCATGCCAAATGTAGCAACTATGGCAAATATTCACTCTATGACGCAAGTTATGGGAGAGGTCTATGATCAGTACTGGAATCTTGATAAACTGTAATTAATGAATAATAAAATATGTCGCCGTATAGTGGCAGTCGTCATTCATTATTGGAATTAAAATACAAAAATATAAAAACACGCCCCTACGTTTCATTAACTTAGCACTTCATTGATGCGGGACCGCCATTGAATATTGCAGCGAATGCAACGGTTTCCCTCTGCTACGCGTAATGAAATTTGCGAAGCGGATTTTATTAGTCTGGTCACTAATTACTACCTAGTGGAAGAATTTTTCTTCCAGTAGACTTCAATCAAGCGAGTTTTCCTTTTCTCACAATTTAAGTATTAAAATTACTGACAGCCTCGTTGTCGTGTCGAAAAAGGCGACTGCTAATCAAATGGTCCCAAGTCCGAAACCGGGGTCAGGTATAAGTCAGTTATTGGGTTATTCTGACAAGAAACTCATTTACACCCAGGAGTCAGGCGATGTTGGCAATTTTTTACCGTTCGTGCCTCTGAAAACAAGTTAAACTGTTTGTTAATCTTGCGCCTGATTTATCTTCAATAGTGTTGGATATCCGTAGGAATACGACTATGAATAAGTAAGCGAGGGAATAGAAAGTGCACCTGTGTTGGCATAAACTACTCTTATACATGATAGAGCCGTGCTGCAGCTATATTATGGCTGTAGCACAAATGCTTCAGTTCAACCGTGGTAGGATCACTCACAGACTATCAGCGTAAAATAGCGGCTTTATTCTGCTGTATTTCGTATGGTGAGAGCACAGATACTAATTTTACTGCGTAATTATCTTAATCCTCAGGGGTGACAATAAATCTACATACATATATGTATATATATATATATATATATATATATATATATATATATATATATATATATATATATATATATATATATATATATATATATATGTGGGGGTGTGTGTGTGAGTGTGTGTAGATGGTGTTCTGATTCTGCTCGTATTAAAGAAGCGATCGAGCGGAACCAGGGTTCCAAAGTCTTTGCCAGAGATCTGTCTGCCAGAAAGAGCCAACTGTCAAAGCTGAAGACTGAATGTGGCAGCATCGTTTCGGGGACACCTGAGATTTTGAGTGAAATTGAGAGGTTCTATGGACAGTTGTAAACATCATCGTTGGAGCCACATGCTAGTGTGAGTAACGATCCAAGAGCAAGTCTTATCCGACACTATTCCGATGATATCCCGGACGTCAGTCTAAGCGAGATTAGAATGGCTCTCCAGCACCTTAAAAACGGCAGGGCCACAGTCGAGGATGGAATTACAGCGGAGCTTCTGAAAGCGGGTGGAACACCCCTACTTGAAGTCCTTCAAAAGCTCTTCAATTCCATCCTCCATGGTGGCACCACTCCAGAGGCGTGGAGCAGAAGTGCGGTGGTCTTGTTCTTTAAGAAAGGCGACAACGCTTTCTTGAAGAACTACAGACCGATTTCCCTTCTGAGCCGCGTCTACGTGCTGTTTTCGAGAGTCATTACGAATCGTCTCGCACGCAGACTCGACGACTTCCAGCCTCCCGAACAAGCCAGTTTCGAAAAAGCTTCAGTACCATAGACCACATACATACCCTTCGGCAAATTGTACAGAAGACCGAAGAGTACAATCTGCCACTTTGCCTGGCGTATGTGGACAATGAGAAAGCCTTTGATTCCGTCGAAATTTGGGCGGTGCTACAGTCCATTCAGCGGTTCCAAGTTGATTGTCGGTATATCGAAGTGCTGAAGTGTTTGTACAATAGGGCTACGATGGCTATCCGAGTAAAGAACCAGAGTTCGAAACCTATACAACTGCAGAGAGGTGTAAGACAGGGTGACCATATATCTCCGAAACACTTCACCGCTGCGTTGGAAGACGTTTTCAAACTACTGGACTGGAAAGGATACGGTATTATCGTTAATGGCGAGTATATCACTCACCTTCGATTTGCCGACGATATAGTCCTTATTGCAGAATCGCTGGAGAACCATAGGACTATGCTCAATGACCTCAATGGTGTCTCCAAACGGATAGGTCTTAAGATAAACATGGACAAAACAAAGATCATGTTCAATGTCGTTGTCACACCTATGCCGGTAGTTGTTGGGAGCACTTTGCTCGAAGTTGTTGATGAGTACGTTTACCTGGGACAAATAGTCCGACTAGGTAAGTCCAACTTCGACCGAGAGGTCAATTGACGGATTTAACTCGGCTGGGCAGTGTTCGGGAAATTACGACACATCTTTTCGTCAGGTATACCTCAATCTCTGAAAACTAAAGTGTACAACCAGTGCGTGTTGCCAGTGATGACTTACGGATCTGAGACGTGGTCCTTCACTGCTGGCCGTATGAGGATGCTCAAGGTCGCTCAGCGAACTATGGAGAGGGCTATACTCGGAGTTTCTCTGCGTGATAGACTCATAAATGAGGATATTGGCAGTAAAATCAGAGTGACCGACATATCCCAACGGATTAGTAAGCTGAAGTGGCAATGGGCCGGCCATATAGCTCGAAGAACTGATAACCGATAGGGAAGAAAGGTTCTCGAGTGGCAGCCTCGTACCGGTAGGCGTAGTGTAGGGCGACCCACCACTAGATGGAGTGACGACCTGGTAAGACATGCAGGAAGTGGATGGATGCAGGTAGCTCAGGACCGTGCTTTGTGGCATTACTTGGGGAAGACCTATGTTCAGCAGTGGACTTTTTAAGGGCCGTAATAATGATGAATATATATTTACACATTATCCATAATATACTTAATGGTAAGTGAATTCTGTGGCCCATGAAAATTTTAATCTACCTTCGATTAAGTTTCAAAATGCAGAATCTTAATCGAAAATTTTCATGGGCCACAGCATTCACTTACCATATGTATATTATGGATAATGTGCTCGTTTGTCACCATTATTTAAAAAAAAACTAATGCAAGAGTACACAGCAACGATTTTATAGCTGTAATTTTCAAAATGTTAAGTATATTGAGAATTTTTTTTATATTAAATATATAATACAACACTTTCGTATACTCGTAACTTTCTAAAATACACTTAAACGCTACGGAGTTCCAACAGTAGTTCTAATTGCAAGGTAACATCTTGCGTTGAAAACGAATTTAACGGGGGGTTGCCGACTTGGGATAGCTTACAGGATAAAGTATATTAAAGTTTCAAGTTGAGGATATTACTATTTTGGATATTTTTTTATTACGGCCATCGGATAAATTGTAAATAAGGGATAATATAATTATCACAGCTCGATGTGGGCCTTTTCTCATTTTAGAGACACTTTTAGAACAGGAGGGAATCCGTATTTATTTGCATGATACCGGTCGAACCTACCCATTTGCTACAACCATAATATAGCTATAGCGTGGTTCTACTATGTAATTTTTATTAAAAGAACATATTTCTTTTAATAAAAATTACATAGTAGAACCACGCTGTAGCTATATTGTGGTTGTAGCAAATGGGTAGGTTCGACCGGGGTATCTTTCACGCTTTCACGGAATACCAGCGTTGTTGTGCTGAGACTTTTCTTACTGGAAAAGAGGCATTCCATGGTAGTTCTCTAGGTAGGTTAAATAGGTTCATTGTGAGGAAACCAGCGTATCTCGCCAGACCATAAAGTATTTGTAGTTTTATGAAAAAACATTGTAAGCTTTTAAATCTTAAAAGAAGAGAGAGGGTTTATAGTTAAATTTAAAAAAAAATGACGAGTTACACTCCAGGAGTGCCGGCAGAAGTGAAAACTTGAATATTAACGTTGTGAATTTTTGATATTTTGGAATGATTAGGAAATAACTTTGCACGAATTGCTTTAATTATCACACACGAACATTCGCGCAAGCGCCTGCGCCGCCTAAACTTTCCGTATAATATACACTCTTATTTATGGCCTAAACAAAACAGCAGGCGCAGGCATACATTTTCGCCGCACCGTAGAAAGAGAGGGGGATACTTTCTTACCTACGCCGCGCCGGCTGTCTCTCTCTCTCTCTCTCCATCTGTCTTACGAATTTTCGATCAGGGTCATGTGTCCTGACGCGAGTTTAACATTTTTTCCCCCTAAACAAAAAAAAAGGACAACGCCGCTAAAGAAGTTTTCACTTCTAAAACCTAAATGTCAGTCTATTTGACTTTCATAGTAACAGGGTTACAGTTTTTGGGGTAATGTATGTAAATATAATTATATATTATATATTTGTGTTTCGTGTAAATTTATAGTATTAAGGAGTTTAAGAGGTGTAAAAAGATGTTCTAACATTTAACCCTTAAATGTTTTACGTGCGAGGCTTTTGTGACTGAAAGCAACTCAAAAACAAAATAACCTACTTGATAGTTCGCAGCTCCCAGAACTTTGTGCGAAAATTTACTGATCAAAATAGCCATCGGCATTCATGCAATCCTCTTAAACGCGTAAATTTCATTTAATATCTTGGTCTTATAACCAACAATAACATGAGATTTAAAGATTCTATGTGGTAGAGTTGGAAAACTGATGGCAATCTTTTGGATACTGAGACATTCTGGAACGCAAGCACTCACGTACGCACGCACCCACGGCCGCACGCATGCACGCACGCACTCACGCACTCACACACACACGCACGCACGCATGCACGCACGCTCGATTATGTATCAATTATTCAAATAAATCAACATGATAAGTGATCAACGCTACACGTCAGCGTATGCAACCGAATACACCGCACATACTCGCGTGTGCAAACAGGATTTACATCAGTCTCGAGTAGGTCATTCCAGATACATAATAAGGGCAGGATTTACACAGGTATGTTATTGACTGCGCCACCAACTCATCCCAGAAACCACCAGTGTCAGGGTCAACTCAATACTATGCGCACAGGATTTACACGGGTCTTTTCCCCTGAACACAACACGTAACGTAGCCAAAATCAATAAACACGGGCTTGTTTAGTATATAATCTAGCTCAAAAATAGGGGAGAGATTAGTAGGTACGTAAAATAAAAAAGCAAATATAACGGCAATCGTACTACTAGTACTTGCCACCCCAAAAATGCAGCACATTGAACCTCATATCTACCGTTAGGGACAAGTTTAGTAACTTTATAAGGGCCTCTAATACCGCTGTCGAGTTTTCCGGTGCTTTGAGAGCTCATAACTACGTAGACCAAATCATTAACTTTGAAACTCTTTAGACGGTTTCCTATTTTTATTGACATAAGAGTGTTGTTTATCTTTGAACGGTGACTTAACTAATAATTGTAATAATAATCAATTTTACAATTGCTCGGTCTAACCTTAACATCTCTTATAATCCTACTTAGGTATTCTATTTCGTTGGTATGAAAAGTACATTTCTTTAAATTCATTGAAAAACCAGTTTCAGTGAGCGTTTTCATAACCGAATCTAATAAAACGAGGTTTTAGTCAATCCCGTCCGTCATTATTACTTGGGAGTGTATTCGACCGTTTGTTACAATTAACACTCTTATGATCAAATTAATTACATTCACAACACTTTATTGATTTTAAATCTTTGGAATCATACTGACGTTTTAACGGTTTGCGTTTTGAGTTACTACTATTAGAGGGCTTGTCAAATCGATTGGGAGAATTTGAAAACAGTTTCTTATTACGGCTGTAAGAAAGTTCAACAAAGCTCGATAAAAACTCCACTATAGAATCAGGTGATTTTTGCGTTACTAGCCATAGCACGAATTTGTGGATCTGCAATTCCACGAATAATGATAGCGGTAAGCAGCTCACTACTGAGACCTTTAACTATGCGTAAACTTAAAAATGAATTACGAGTATTATACTCAGCATAATATTTGGAGTATTTATCGGACCCTGTCCGCATTTCATAATAAAGAATGTTTGCGATATCGACAGAAGGTGGACATAGCGCTTTTAGTTATAATTTGAAATTGGACCACGTGCGAATACTATTATCTAGATGTTAGTGCTGTTAGTCTATGCGACTCTTACAGTTTTAAAATATGGGTCTTATATATGTGGGAGAAAGCTACACGATGGGGCAGAATGCCATGGGCTCGTACGCGTCGGATTGCTCCTCCATTCTGCTTCCTACGCGGCGCTATGGAACACCCGCGATAGCTCGCTGGGTGTCCCTCTTCGCCGCACAGAAAACAGCTCGGAGGGCCCTCCGTCTCGGGTGTTCGGGGGCACTCGGGAGTGCCATGATCGCCTAGGCACTTGACGCACCTAGGCCGGGCGAAACAATTCCTGGCCGAGTGGCCGTATAATTGGCATCGGTGGCATTGGCCAACGAAGGCCCCTATTACGCGGGGACTTTACAACAATCCCCGTGAGATTGCATATCCGGGTGATGTTAAATATCTCTTTGCCCTCTGGAGACAGGTCCAGTATTACTAGACAAAGATCTAGGTATCGTTTTTTGTCGGTTGGATGGTGCATCCTGTGCACTTCTCTAACAGGCAGGTTTTGCGATTTAAGATCGCTTAATATGTGCTCGGTTTCTAGCTCCTTAGGGAGTCCGCGAACTACAACACGGAGGTTACGGTCCTCCGCGAGAGAGTAAGTGTGAAAGCTCAGATTCTGAGCTTTAAGGTGCGCAGTTAAAGCGCGGAAATCGTCCGTCGTTGCGACGTGGATACGGATGCCCTGGGGTCCATTGTGGACTTTGGGGCAGAATATCTTTTTTGGAGTCAATCCACTTGGATAGGTTGTTCCAGCGCGATTTGTCCTGTAAGATTATTGGGGGCGGCGGCTTCTCCTTCCTTGGCACGGCCTGAGTCGGGTTCGCGGTTTTGATCGCGGTCATTTTGCGTGCGGAAGGCGCGACTTTTTTAGCCGGAGTGGCGTTGGGCGATGTAGGGGCCGAGTGAGGCTCGTCTCCCTTTTTCGCGGCGGGGCGCTTGCGTTTTTTACCCGAGACTAGGGTGAAGCCTTCGTAATCGGGTCGGTGGTTTTCAGGCTCCATCTTGGAGCCTGATTCGGCGTCCGAAAACAAAGGCGAGGGACCGCGGGTGGAGAGCGCAGAAGGCGCAGGGGACGCGGCGGCGTAGACTATGTCGGTGGACACAGGGGTTGAGGGTCCAGTGCTCGGCGACATAGGGTCGTCGATTAGTACTACTGGACGTTCAGCAGTGGTCTTGTTGCGCTGGGCTAGGAAAGCAGCCCAAGCGTCGGGGCACACTTGACCGAAGAAGTCGGCGAGTTCGGCTATAGTTATAGCCGCCATCTTGTCAGTGGTTAAAAAAAACACTTGTGTATGGAGAACGTGGGGCAATAATTAGCACTACACAATAGAACAATGGGCCGGCGGCCCGATGCACCTGGCGGCCATAAAGGCGCACAACGACACTGTAGCACTTCCGCGAACAGGTAAAACTTCTTTCTTCGTTCTTGAGAACAACGTACTGGGAGCGCATGGGCTCAACCGAACAACTGCACTTCACGGTTGGGTCGCAGGCGACCGTACGCGGTGAGGTACCTGATCGGACTGGGCGGACTCAGGGACGGACCCGTGCGAATACTGCTTATCCATTGGCTAAGCCAGGTGCGTGAATCTCCTTTTAGACAATGTCCGACACAAGCAAGGCATTCTCTGTGTTCCAATGGTTTAAAATACGGTCTCTTTCTACCTCATCACACAACGTGTCGAAATAATGAATATTCGGATCAAAATCTGAGACAAAATATCGGTTGAATCTGACCTGAGTACAGCCCTATCGGCTGATCAAAGGTCAAAAGATGCTCTACGGCATTCGTCATCACGTCTTCAGACTGCATTGATTCCGAATTTCTAGCGTGTGGAGTCATCGGCGGCGTCCCCACCTGCGAGGACACAACTCGCGCAGCGGTGTAGGCGCCCCGAACATCGATGCCGATGCCGATGAAGTCTTGTTCAGTTTGACGTTTGCGACTAGGCCCCGCTGGTCAATGCATTAGCTTGCGTCTTCACTGACGCTCTGGGCTGGTCCTCCAGTACGCGTAGCCTCCTCAGGATCTCCTCCATCGGATTGAGCGAAGGAGTATACCCACAGCGTTTTTTTTTGTTGCGTGCATCGTTGGCAGGCATCGCGCAGACAAAAATTCCGCCCGAATATTAAATATATAAATCACATGGAGGAAAAGAGTTTTCTTTTATAAAACCATAAATATAGGCGTTGAGCGGCTTTTCAGCCTTCTGATCCCACTTCTGGTGTTCAAATAGAAACACAAATTGATTTTTTAAAAGGTTTTAATGGGCTTCGACTAAACAAATAATTATAAACTGAAAACAAACTATATAAAAAAACAAACGGGGCTTCCGCACTTCGTGATGACCGATGGCAAAAAGGGATTAGTGTTGCCAGGCCTCATAAAACCCACGCAGTGCTGCTGCTCTTGATTTAGATTTTCTTCTAACAATATATTAGATATTATTCGAAGCGTGAGCACAATGGTACCAAGTCCGGCAGTCATCGATAACTTTCGTTTGCTAACTTTAGTTTATAATTGAGGGTATATCGAGAAATCCATACTCATTTGTGCAGTATAAAGTTCACTGTAGGCGCCGTGTGCCATAGATTCCGCTGAAGTCATTCTACGAGTAGTCATTTTAGGAGTGCTAAAATAGTGTCGTGGTTATGTTCGTTGAGGTAATTCTTTTTGTGCAGGCTAAGAAGATGGTGTTGCTGAGAGGCTGCTATGTGTTACAATGAAGATGTGTGGTGTCGCTGTTTTTGCATACTTTGGTGTTATCATTTAATAATGTCATTCACGTTCCACCAGTGTATAATTGTGATGGGGACATATTATGCTTTGGAAAAACTGTAATTGCTCTGTACTGAATGTATAGTACATTACGCCTTCTTATTACTGATAATAATAAATTGCTTAATCAAGAGGACGAGTTGAACATCGGCTCTCATATTTTTATTATTTTTAACAGGTAACCTTATCCTGATGTCATTTTCGATATTAGAAGTGGATTTTCTCCTGAAATCCGAGATATTAAACAAAATGATGCCGAAAGCCAATGCGAAAATTTCAGAGACATTTCATTTACATTTGAGAATCAACATTTATAAGAATTGTCACCCCTGAAGGATACAATGCCACCTTAAGTTTAAAAAGGTTATGTACAATCACCAAACGAAACAAAGTAGGACTTAACTGTCATTTAAGATGGTATTACCGAGAGTGTGGGCCTTCCCCGGTCGAGCTGACTCATTTACGCAGCAAACAAAATGTAGCTGCAGCGTAGTTCTATTACGTTTGCACAATTTTGGTCTAACATGGAGTTAATATTCGGGACCAGACAATCATCAGTCGCGCTTATGATCAATGTGTCAATCAATTTCATTTCACTACTTAATAAATTTATTGTAATGAGTACATCAAATTTTCTTTGTTTCTTCATTATGAGTATAAAAATACCAACGATGACGACGTGATATTTCTATTTCCACGCTTGAATTATACGCAACATCTTTCAATTCATTTGTCTACCCTTGACTTATTTACTTACTTACTTACTTATCTTCACGCATAATCCCTAACCTAGCCAGAGAGAACGGATCGCCAAGTGTCACGATCCTTACATACCTCTTTCGCTTCTTTCAGGTTCATTAACTTCTTCATACATGCACGTCTAGGTATCCCAGTACTCTTGACCCTCCCCTCTTCGAGCAATTTGCTCACATGGTCTTCGAAAGTTAGTCTTGGTCTACCTAGACACCTTGTAATATTTACTTTCGCTCTATATATTTTCTTCACCATTCGGTCTTCACTCATTCCTTCAACGTGCCCAAACCATTGGAGTACGCCCCTATCAGTTTTTGTGATAAGGTCATCTTTCAATCCTGCCATATTGCGAATCTCTTCGTTTCGCTTTCGGTCGGCTATGGTAACGCCACACATTTTACGAAGAGATCGCATCTCCACTGCATTCAACTTGCTTTTATGCTTCTTCTGGAAAGAGGTTGGAAGGTCCCGGAGTGGTGCGACAGCCTTAAGAATGAACAAAGTGCTTTCGAGAACCAATGATGTCCTCTCAGAAAAATCGGACGTCATGCAGCGATGGAGTGAATTTTATAGAGAAATGTATGCGTGTCATGATCTTAGTGAAGGATCCGGGGGTGACGCCGTGACTGGCACGCCAGACATGGACCTCGATGACACTGAGGTCATCAGCATGAAAGAGATTGAACGTGCGATTCGAAGTTTGAAATGTGGTAAGGCTGCGGTACTAGACAGAGTTAATGCTGAAATGGTCAAGTACGGTGGGCCTCGCGTCTGGGACAGCTTCCATCTGCTGTGCAATTTGTGCTGGCGGACGGGAGATGTCCCGGATGATTGGCGATCCGCGGTCATTGTGCCTTTATATAAAGGTAAAGGTTCACATTTTGACTGCGGGTGCTATCGGGCGATCAGCTTGACCAGTTTAGCAAGTAAAGTTTACTCGAAGGTTTTGACACGTAGGATCCAAGAGAAATCGGAAAGATTCTTATGGGAGGCACAATGCGGATTTAGACCTGGAAGAGGATGCACGGATCAAATGTTTTCTCTCCGCATGATCACGGAGAAGCTTCTGAGTATTAACCAGAGGATTTTCTGTGCTTTTGTGGATCTGGAAAAAGCATTTGATAAGGTTATAAGGAAGAAAATGTGGGAACTGTTGCCGGGATATTGTGTGGATGGTCGATTGTTAAGGACTGTGCAGTCACTTTACTATTACTGTAAAGCCTGTGTGAGGGTAGGGCATGACCTGTCACCCATGTTTAGCGTCCAAGCGGGCGTAAAACAGGGTTGTGTCATGTCTTCCTGGCTGTTCATACTGTATCTCGACAGCTGTTTACAGAAGCTGAAAAGTAACTGTTTGGGTGTGAAATTGGGTGACATAAAAGTTAATTGTCTGCTGTATACTGATGATGCAGTGCTTATTGCACCATCAGAAGCAGAACTGCAGGCATTAGTCACGTGTATGAAAGAGGAATGTGAAATTAAAGGTCTCCGTTTGAATGCTAATAAAACTAAGGTTCTGGTATTTGAAAAGGACGAAGAGAGAACGAAATGTGAAATATGGGTAAATCAGGAATGTCTAGAACAGGTAAATGAAATTGTATACTTGGGGAGTGCTTTCAGCCGGGATGGAAGATGTGATTTAGATGTGGATAGGCGTGTCGCTGCCGGAAACAAAGTCAATGGTGCCCTGAATGCATTAGTAAAAAGGCAAGGCGTGGTGAAGAGTGCACGCCTTGCAATACATAACGCAGTGTTGATACCGACTTTGTTATATGGCAGCGAAACCTTGGTATGCCAGAAGAAGCATAAAAGCAAGTTGACTTATTTGAAAATTAAATTACAAAAAGCGAGACTAATATATTGATACAATTTATGTTGAATTGTAGGTTCTCTCTACGCATACGTATATATGTAATTACTATAAGCACGGAATGTATTTTTTATATTCCGTGACTCTAAGTATCAACTGAAAAGGGTAATATATCATAGTGCAATAGGGTATATGTAGGAACTTACTATCAACGCGCCCTAAAATAAACGTATAATAAACGTGCCCAAAGTTAATGTTTATTAGATAAAGCAGAGGTTAAGAATGCAGGGTTAGATATGGGCACAATCAAAACAAAACCACATACAAAAATCAAAAATAATGTTTTACCGAAATATTTGATTCAGCGCATATTAGAATCTACGTTACGTAGCAATAATGGCATTATTAAAGTAATTAATAATTATTTAATTAGTAACTGATGGAAAAATTTGGGATGTGCAAGCAGGTTTTAGAAAGGGAATGGGGTGTACAGATCAAGTCTTTTCCACGCGCACGGTTGCGGAGAAGTTTTTGGCCAAACACCAGAAAGTTTTTTGTGCGTTCATGGACTTGGAAAAGGCTTATGACAGAGTGGACAGGAATGTGTTGTGGCAAACACTGAACTCATATGGGTTGAGCGCTGGTTTGATACAGGCATTAAGGTCTCTTTATAGGGACTCTAGTGCTTGTGTCAGGATTAATGGGGTCTACTCGGACTGGTTTGGCATCCAAAAAGGTGTCAGACAGAGCTGTGTAGCTTCTCCTTGGCTGTTCAACCTATTTATGGACAGGTGTTTGCAAACTTTGAAAGATGAAGAATGTGGGTTAAGAATGGGCGAGTTAACCATCAAATGCCTTTTGTATCCCGATGATCAAGTCATTTTTGCGTCATCGGCGGCTGAGTTGCAAATGATGGTTACATTAATGAACTGGGAATTAAAAGAAAGGGGAATGAAAGTGAACGCAAGTAAGACGAAAGTGATGGTTTTTGAAAGAGAAGAAAGCAAAACGGTATGTGATATAAGAATAGAAGGAGATAGAGGAGAAGGAGGAGGAGGAGAGATTTGGGATGTGTATTTAGCAGGGATGGTAGATATGATAGGGATATAGAACGACGAGTAAATGCAGGGAATAGAGTGAATGGGGCACTACACTCTATTGTGAAGAACCAGAATGTGTCAAAAAAAGGCACGTATGGTAATTCATAATGCTGTGTTAGTCCCTACTTTAATGTATGGTAGTGAAAGCTGGGTGTGGCAGAAGAAGCACGAAAGTAGAATAAATGCTGTAGAAATGCGGTCTTTAAGGAGTATGCTAGGGTTGAATCTGAATGACAGGGTGAGAAATTGCGTGATAAGAGATAAATGTGGTATGCAAGATGATGTTATGACCAGGATTAAGAAAGGAATGCTTCGGTGGTTTGGTCATGTAGAAAGAATGAATGAGGAAAGAGTGAAAAAGCAAATTTATATGGCAGATGTGAACGGCCGAGTCGGGAAGGGACGCCCTAGAAAAAAGTTTATCGACCAAATTGGCGATATTTTGAAAAGGGGCCACGTTAGAAGTACCCTTAACAGACGAGCATGTATGCGTAGATATATGGATATAAAGGAGGCGAAAGAGGTATGTCAGGATCGTGCCAAATAGAAGTCCGTAGTCTCTGCCTACCCCTCTGGGTGACAGGCGTGAGTGTTTATGTTATGTTATGTTATGTATTTAATTAGTAGTATTGATAGCACAAGAGGCCGGTAAAAAAGAATAAATAGTTTAGTTCACGTTGTCTTATTTTCACGCGTCCCCATTATTATAATATGCTGCAGTCGGTTGAATACTAAGCGCGATATGTAATCTTTCATATTGTGCACGGATATTAGTGCAATGCCCTACCGACATCTGTTCCGAGTGCATATAACCTGAACCTCTTCAAGATACGTGTGAACAGGCTTCTCCTGGGCAAACTCGCTCCATCGTAGACCACATCTTACCCGTCGAGCCAGATGGTAGTCAAGAGTGAACCCATTTTTAATAACAAAACAAAACTAGTTTGTTATATTCGACATAATATACATGTTCATGTAACACTTGTTAATTTAATGAGAAATTAGAACTTATATTTCTAATTACAAAATAAAACTAGTTTGTTACAATCGACATAATATACGTGTCCATGTAACACTTGTTAATTTAATGAGAAATTAGAACTTACATTTCTAATAACAAAATAAAACTAGTTTGTTGCAATCGACATAATATACATGTCCATGTACCACTTGTTAATTTAATGAGCAATTAGAACTTACATTTCTAATAACAAAATAAAACTAGTTTGTTACAATCGACATAATATACATGTCCATTTAACACTTGTTAATTTAATGAGAAATTAGAACTTACATTTCTAATAACAAAATAAAACTAGTTTGTTCCAATCGACATAATATACATGTCCATTTAACACTTGTTAATTTAATGAGAAATTAGAACATACATTTCTAATAACAAAATAAAACTAGTTTGTTACAATCGACATAATATACATGTCCATGTAACACCTGTAAATTTAATAAGAAATTAGAACTTTCATTTTCTTAGAGCTGTTTGATATTTGTTAGGAATGTTCGCATGGCTTTTCTAGATCAAAACAAAGCGTCTTTGAGGTATACACGTGTCCTTTGATACGTCAACCCGTCTTATTAACACATAAAAAAAGCTCCACAAGCCCACAGCAGATCTGAAACTAGTAACTGCAGGCCTTCGGGGAGATAAAAGAAGTCGTTTTTCGCAGCGTTGTAGATTATGAATAAACGTTAAAAGCAATGCTTCTTTTAGGTTTGGTTGCTATTCTTACCTCCAGGCGTTATTACGTGTGCTAAATGGAAGTGTGTTTTAGAAAGTACCTAAAACAAATTCATATAAAAATCTCTACTTATACAAAAAAATGCTGTAATAAAAAATTGAATGAAACTACTTTTAGTAGTGTTCTATATTACATACGGACTAACATCTAGACATGGAACAATTCTGTTAAAAGTCCACTGCTAAACATACGCCTCCCTCATAGATTTTCCCATAGTGGGATATTTGCCATCGCTGCCATGTTAGTCAGGCGGGAAACAGGCTTTCATTTTATCAATAATGCATAATAACTTTAACGTAATAACGTCATGAAGTAGTCTAAATGGAGTGAAGCCTTAATGCTGTGATATAAAGCCATATTCTTGTTTGTCAAGTACTCAAAAGCCAACGTCTCAGTTATGTTTCTAAATAATTTCATTTCCTTTATTCGATTTTTACCTAATTTGATGATTCAGAATAATCCCTGCGTTGATCATTGTTATGATAAGATACAGTGGTCTAAATATATTTTTTATATTTTTATAAAACTAGCACCATAATTTTCTATATTCTGAAAGGAACCAGTTCACCGTTTTGTAACCGCAGATTTTATTTGTCAAGATAAATCCAAAGACAAGTAAGAAAAATTGAACGTTACGTAAAACCCATGAAAGAGTAAATTGTCTTTGACAGCACCAACTGCGCTTGAAAAAGATTTAAATTTACAACGTCGTGATCAATTTTCCCTGCAATTTTATAGTGTTTGCTTTAAAGTGCATTCGTTTAATATAAGAAATGCGTTTGAAATAATTTTATACATAAAGTATACAAGTTAAACTTCAGCCTTTATACATACCGATGTAGGCACAGCCCCCCTCTTACATCTGATAGGGTTTCAAGAAAAGAAAGTGCCCGCTGCGATGCCCTAATGCAGGTGTTGTCGGTAAGGTGTTGATGCACAGGTTTTCTGTATTTTATCATTGAAATGGAGACAGTGAAAGTCCGCCACAGCGCTATTAGTCCGTCGCTATTTTCTTTATAGAATAGGCGTGACAAACAAGCGCACAGACCACCTGATAAACGGTGGATTCTATGGCTCATAGACATCTACATCTATCCTCCATCGAGAATCAAAATGCACATGCATTGTCACCCTTGAGGAGTAAAATGGAATGCCTCGTAACCAACAAAAATGGTCTTCAGTTCTTAACAATCACATTTAAATATTCTGCGGTTTAACACTAGTATTCTCTGAGAGTGTGATCCTATACGGGTAACAAATCGGTGCTGTAGCAAGACTCTATCACGTAAGTTGACGGTATTTAACTTTTTTGTTTTAGCGGTGTTCGTAACGGGGACTGTTCTCAGGTTGATCAAGACAATTAATGTGTACACTGTGTTCCTACGTTACCTGTCTTCCCATGTCCAATCACTTCAGTGCTTGAAAATTTCAATATAAAATAATTTCAAGAAGCAGATAACTTACGTCTTTAAAAAACAGGAAATATTCAAATCACCGTCGTAAGAACTAATTGTAATTAGAAATAGTCCTGTTACAGAAACGCATTAGCACATAATCCAGCGGATATTGGATAATTATGTTAGGAGGTAATACAGGGAAACCAGCACTTGGTACAAGAGTTGTTTTTAGTTCAGAATTCGCTTTAAAGCTTTATTTAATTAAAATGCAATTACATGAAAACCTTAACATAATATTTGATTTAAAATCGTTTGTATTAGTGAAAAATAAAAATCTATTTAATAAAAAAAAAGTTAATTCCAATATCCAAAATAATAACATGTGGTAGAGCCACGCTGCAGCTATATCACTGCATCACGTATGGGCCGTCTGACCGGGGTAGGATCACGCTCTCATGAAATACCAACGTGAATGCCTTGTTTCTAATGGTGAGTGTTGTAACAACGTCTTCTATCGTAATCCTTAGGGGTGACAACGCATCTGCATTTTATTTCTTTATCACGGAAAGATGTTAATCCATCCACCGTTAAAAATGACGTGGTCTGTGTGCGGTCGTCACCCGTCTTCTATTAAAAAAATCCACGTAATAGCTTCAGAAGTCAGTGCTAAAATATTTATTTATTTATATAATAGTTTATGTACACACATACTCCGATAGGAAAATGGTAAAAACAAAATTATGTACAAAGGCACTGCTTATTCCATAATGAAATTTCTTCCAGCAGGCCTATTGAAGGATAGTTGAAGGAAATAGAGGTAGTCAAAGTGTGCACTTTATTAAAAAAAATATACAATACAAATACACATATACAAACCTCCATATATATACACATACATACGGACATACACATACAACTATACAGGGTGTTAGTGTAAACACCGTTGTTCTTGAAACCAGTGGTTTGGTTTCACTCATTGAACGTAAATTCAATGATTTTTTTTTAAAAACACGCTATTTTCTTTCATAAAATTCAAAAAGTTTCTGTCTGACATGGTCCCTAAATTCAAGGATACCCTATGCGCCCGAGTGACGTAATCACTGTGAAGATCACCGCCCACGCTAGCTACCTACACAACATTCAACATAAAAACACAATAGGTACACATAACCTGTGATGTAACTTTTCCTTCATACTTTCATCCTGGCTTAGGACAGGCAAAAATTGAGTAATTAAGGAAAAATTGAAATTTTACTAAAAAAAATGTTGTTATTTTTCATTTAATTTACGTTCTATAAGTTAAACCAAACCACTGGTTTCAAGGACAACGGTGTTTACACTAACAACCTGTATATATATATATATATATATATATATATATATAGAATACATAATATATAGTATATTAAAACAAAAAAATAATTCAATATATTATATTTTTAATGTTACATTAAATACCTACACATCACGAATTAATAATTATGGTGTGAATGAGTGCTGTTTTACAAGTCTTTTAAACATAGACACCGACTTGTGTCACGAATCCTAAAGGGAATTGAATTCCACAATCGTACTGCGTTAACAGTAAAAGAATGAGAATTGAACATTGTATTGAAAGATGGAAATCTTAACAGTGTTGGAACATTTGTAGGATGAACAAAAGTAAAACAATTTTTTAGATATAGCGGGGTATCAGGTTTATGTAAAATATTGAAGACAAGACAGAGGATTTGAGTGTTCCTGCGAAGGCGGATGGGGAGCCATTTATGCTGCCTTAACATGTTCCTAAAACAAAACATAATAGAATAAATATTAAAGGCCCGAAATCAGCAGTTACTATGAGGAAATTATTTTATCCTTTTAAGTTATTTGAAGCCAGCATTAACTCTTTATTAAAAGTGTATTTTTTATCTTTTTGAGTGAAAATTATTTCGAGGATATCTACGGGAATTTGAAGGCTTAGGTTCGCCAGTGGACTTTTGATAGGTTGTAATGATTAGTTTAATGATTAGTTATAGTGATGAATCAGCCTCAGCCAAGTATAATTAATGAAATGCAGTCTACGACTCTATTAACATAATATTATAATTTCATTAGTTATATTATGTCTACGTAAAAATATTTTTTAAATTGTAGGTTTATTTTTTTCTTTATATACCGTAACTCACGAACATAAACCAGGTTTAACAACGAAAAAGCTAAATTTTAAAATCGCTTTTCGTTCTTCGCTTAATCCGAATTATCCTTCGAGAAATTACGGTTTTAACGAATTAGAAGCGAATTGAATAAATTTCTACCAATGGGAGATACTTTTTAACTATGTTCCGGAAATTCGTATAAAGTTTCAATATATAAATATGCCTGTTCAATTCATTAGAAAGTTATACGTTTTGTTTTTAATATTTTATAATGTGATTAAATCATTCTAGTAAATAAAATTTGATATATTAACTAATTGCGAACTGTGTATTTCTACCGTATGGTCAGGGTAAAAGTGTCTATCAATATTATATATTCTGTGCTATCGATATTTGTCTCGTGAGTGTGGTACGAGACGAAAAAGGGAATCAAAGCAGGAGATGGGCAGCAGATTCTTCCTAATAATAATAAAGACACACATTAATGGTGGTTATACGAGATTTAAAGTAGTTACGAAATAAAAAATAGCCTGGATATAAACAAAAATCTCGTGAAATTTAATCTACAAAGTGCACGTTCGCTACGTAAAACTTATGCGCGGTTGGCTTGTTCAAGTCAAAATGAATGTCAACCTGAACTCTGGTTAACAAAGCTTGCTTCGTTTCGCAGATAAACCAATATTACCTGTAAGTAGCGTTCAGAAAATACAAACATATATTTTAGGGCTTTTCACAAAATAGCTTTGTTTCAATATTATGTTGACTTTTATGAGTATTCTCGATTGACTGGACATAGATAAAGGTCGATTAAGTATATTAAAGCTAAATAGGGTACAAAATAAATTTTAATATATATCTTCGTTTTTAAGAAGACGCAGCTGCCTATCGCCTTATTTGTTTCCTTCTGTTGCCTCTCTTATTCACTCTCATAGTTCGATGTATAAGCAATCCGACACGTAAGAGTATATAATCACTGCATTTTGTGATATGCGGCTTTTACGGGGGCACTGGGGTGTTGATGTTTTAATGTCATAATGTTAACGAAGGCTTCAAATTTCAAATTTTTAAGTATACATTTTTGGTCCAACCTATGCAGAACGAGCTTATAGTATCTTGAAAATGAAACTTGAATTAGTTTTAGTATTAATTAACTATTTACATACCTACCCATTGAAAACTCTATGTCAATTGTGACTAAGAAGCTAAAAGAAAATAACATTACTGAGAAATATACAGTATTATTACGAGCTTAGGGTTCGTGACAATAAAAACTTTGATTACCGAACACCAATTAAAACTTAAAAGACACTAATAATTAATCCCACTGATTCACTTTATTTCGCTCCGAAGCTTCGCTTGTCTCGCCAAATTCAATACTGCCCCGACCGCGTCTTGCAGCGCCTTTAAATACACATTTTTCACCGAAATGTCCTGAATATTCAAGTAAGTACGCGCGCCAACCGACCAGGCGCAGGAAGTTCGAGTGTGGGGCTTCCAGAAAGCTTAGTTCTTCAATTCGATACTAGATGGCGCTGCTGGTTGAAAGATTAGTCATGTCATTTTCTGGAAAGCTCTCTTCGCTCTGTTATCCGACACTAGATGGCGCTAGTGCCTGACGACAACTTAGGCGCGCAACAGTACTAAGACATTGCCTCACAACTGGCTATCTCTTGTGGAAAGAAGAGTTTTAAAATCAAGCAGATGGCATGACAATGGGCTCACCTTTATCTCCTACTGTCGCCAATATATTCATGGATGACAAGGAGAAAGCCCTTCTACTTGTGTACTTCTACCTGTGTTTCCAAGATTCTACAAGCGATGTGTAGACGACACTTTAAAAATTTTACCAACAGACAAAGTTACTGCATTTTTAAACCACCTTAACTTCAAAACCTCTAAAATTCAATTCACTATGGAGTTAGATGCAAATAGTTCTTTAGCTTTCCTAGATGTTTTAGTCATTCCAAACCCCATAACACCATTAGTCATACTGTGTATAGAAAACCCTCACACATAAACGGTAAATATGAACACCATCCTTCACAGTTAGCAACCGTGGGAAAATCTTTATTTCAGAGAGCACAAAGTATCCGTGACAGTAAACACGTGGCCGCCGAGACCCAGCCGACAAGTAGGTTTTGCATGACAACTAGTTTTGGGTAGTACGCCTGCATCACAGTGACAGAGTGAAACTGACCACAGTGGAGCGTGTACCTGCTGTACTACCATACGTCAGATGAGTCACAGACAAGTCTGGCTACACCTTGAAGCTGATTTTCATAAGAATATATCACTAGCCACCGAGGAATATTAGTCAGTTCTTACCATTCTTCAAGTGTAATAACCCTCTACAAGATGCAGGAGTGCACACGCTTGGTTGTGAATATGGTCTATCCTACATAGAAACATCTATCAAACTATCAAACAAAATGTCCATAAAAACCCGCGAAAAATAACATATCGCTGATGTGAAGAACCGACGCTCCGGGATGTCTGCAGTATGTCCACATGTTAAGGATCGTCCCAGCCATTAAATCAGATTTGATAGACCACAAATCCTCGCTAAACAACACCGATTCCTACCAAGGATTATTTGCTAGGTTATTGAAATTAAAGAACGTCCTAATTTCAATAGAGCAAATGGCTAGGTGCTAACATCCGCTTTCCGGGATCCCATAATTAAAAAAAATATATCCAAACCGAAGCAAACCTCTGCAAGACGTCAAATAACTTTAAGCTTCGTAGATCAGACCAAAAATTAATTATTAAAAATTTGAAGGTACCATCAGGACGTGAAACACCTCAGTCCATTCCATGAACATGGGTGCTGTAAAGTGCCCTAAACTTAAAACTTACTTTAAAAAGTTAAAATTAAACGCGATAAAATCTATAAATTTAGTTTAATTTAATGTGTAGTATTCGCGTAAATATAAGAAATAATTATACTTACGTAAATGTTATGATAAATTTATACATAAAAATTTAAACATTTTTTTTGTAAGGTATTGAAATGAAAGTAAAATAAGATTGTCAGAAAATGACAAAATAAAATATCCTAAGGAAATAAATACAATGTCAGGACGTTTGGTAAAGGTTTTACAAGAATAATAATTTTTAGTTTAGAGTAGTTTGCAATCCATTAAGGCGTCTTGTCATACAAACATCCAATATTTATTGAACTGTTATACATTGTATTATATTTTATTACTTTCAGCCGAGGTACAAAGAACACAATAATCCTGGCGAATCAAAGGTAGCTCTTAGGCCAAACGAATTCCGTAAATATATTTCACAGTACGCGATCTCCACCAGCACCAATGAAATTATTAATTACCAGCTGAAGTCCTAATCTGGGAGCACAGCTGTGCCCCCGCAAGTCGAGCAAAAAAACGGCACGGCCGTACCAACCTTTTCTCGAAGCAGTTCAGGCCATTTTCTACCCTATAACTTCGTAGTGGATAAAATTAGAAGCATTGTGTAAACACTTAATATTTCAAATCTGTACCCCTTGTAGAAGAGATATGAAGTATCAGCCGGAAAGTATAATTATCTAGAATAATTTTTTATTTAATTCCGCCATGTTAAGGGTGGGGGAGATTGTGCCTCCGGCCACCTGCACTTACCAAGCGAAACGAAGAGATAAACCTGTACTTCACGCTGGTATTCTGTGAGTTTGTGGTACCACCCCGGTTCGAGCCGGCCACGTGTGACGGCAAAAATCTGCCGCATGTCTCTATCACAGTAAAGTTATTATACAGGAATATTATTATACAGACGCCGTTGCCCATCTCCTGATTTGTTGTCCCTTGTCGCCTGCTATGACACCCACGGGAAGATATTTTTACAACGCTACCAAACGGATAATTATTTTTAATTTTACGTGGCAGAGCCATGCTGCAGCTATACTAGTAGTAGGTAGATGATTAACGCACGCTGTAAATATAACAGAACGCAAGTAACCCGGGTTCGACCCCCGGTGGTATCAATAAAATTGTTAATTGCAATTTTAAGCGCTGATTTCCCACGTGTTCGGCGGTGAAGGAAAACATCGCGAGGAAACCTGCCTATCTGAAGAATAAGAAAAAAAAAATATTTCGAAGACATGTGAATTTCGCCAACATGCATTGGGGCAGCGCGGCGGACACTTCCTTGCCCTAAAACCCTCTCAGAAATGAGGGGAGGCCTGTGCCCAGCTGTGGGACGTATATAGGCTGTACCTTTACTTTACTTTTTGTAGTTGTAACACAAATAGGTCGGCTTGACTGGGGTGGGACCACAGTATACCAGCGTAAATTTGCAGCTCAGCGCTGCTGTTTCGTATGGTGAGTGTAGAGAACCGGAGACCAACTTTAATGGGAAAAAGTCATTCCATAATGATTTCTTATATTTACGCGAACACTACACATGATTAAAACTACTTTTACGGATTTTATCGCGTTTATTTTTGCTTTTAATTACTTTTATTTTTAATTCCCGACGTTTCGGGCGCTTTCCAGCACCCATGGTCACGGGGGACTGAGATGACTGACATCCCGATGTCATTGTTAAACCCGGAGTACCTTCAGCTTTTTTAATTATTGTTTATGGTCCAATCTATGCAAAATGAACTGATTATGCCTTGAGGTCTTGCAGTGGTATGCTTGGGTTTAGTTTTAATTTTATTGATTATAGGATCCCAAGCAGGTGGTAGTACCCAGCCTCCTTCTCTATTGAAATTAGGATGTTTTTAAATTTCAATAGCCTCACGTATCATCCTTGGTAGGAATCGGTGTTCGTTTGCGAGGATTTGTGGTCTATCAAATCTGATGTAATGGTTGGGGCCGTCCAGGATATGATCACAAACTGCAGACTTCCCGGAATGTTGATGCTTCACATCAGCTATATGTTCTTTTACGCGGGTTCTAATTGATCTTTTTTGTTTGTCCTATATAAGAGAGACCACATTCACAATCAAGCTTGTACACTCCTGCATCTTGTAGAGGAATATGACACTTGACGGATGGTAGGAACTGACTAATCTTCTTCGGCGGCTTGTAGAATGTTCTAATAGAAGCTCACTTTAAGATATAACCAATCTTGTCTGTGAAACCTCTGACATATGGTAGTACAGCAGGCACACGCTCGACTGTGGCCGGCTTCACTCGGTCACTGTGACGTAGGCGCGGGACTCGAAGCTTGTTGTCGTGCAGAACTTGCTTGACGTGCTGAAGTTCGGCGGCCAGGTGTTTGCTGTCACAGATCCCTCGTGCTCTCTGTAACAAAGATTTGCCCACGGTAGCTAACTGTGAAGGATGGTGATGAGATTCACCGTTTAAATATCGGTTTGTATGGGTCTTTTTCCTATACACAGTGTGACCAATGGTGTTATTAGGATTTCGGATGACTAACACATCTAGAAAAGGTAAGGAATTATTTGCCTCTATCATCATCATCATCACAGCCCTTCACAAGTCCACTGCTGAACATAGGCCTCCCCCAAGTAATGCCACAAAGCACGGTCCTGAGCCACCTGCATCCATCGACTTCCTGCATATCTTACCAGGTCGTCACTCCATCTAGTGGGGGGTCGCCCTACACTACGCCTACCGGTACGAGGCTGCCACTCGAGAACCTTTCTTCCCCATCGGTTATTGGTTCTTCGAGCTATATGGCCGGCCCATTGCCACTTCAGCTTACTAATCCGTTGGGCTATGTCGGTCACTCTGGTTTTACTGCGGATATCCTCATTTCTGAGTCTATCACGCAGAGAAACTCCGAGCATAGCCCTCTCCATAGCTCGCTGAGCGACCTTGAGCGTCCTCATACGGCCAGCAGTGAAGGACCACGTCTCTGATCCGTAAGTCATCACTGGCAACACGCACTGGTTGTACACTTTAGTTTTCAGAGATTGAGGTATACCTGACGAGAAGATATGTCGTAATTTCCCGAACGCTGCCCAGCCGAGTTGAATCCGTCGATTCACCTCTCGGTCGAAGTTGGACTTACCTAGTCGGAATATTTGTCCCAGGTAAACGTACTCGTCAACAACTTCGAGCATAGTGCTCCCAACAACTATCGGCATAGGTGTGACATGGACATTAAACATAATCTTTGTTTTGTCCATGTTCATCTTAAGACCTATCCGTTGGGAGGCACTATTGAGGTCATTGAGCATAGTGCTTAAGTCCTCCAGCGATTCTGCCATAAGGACTATATCGTCGGCAAATCGAAGGTGAGTGATGTACTCGCCATTGATGTTAATACCGTATCCTTTCCAGTCCAGTAGCTTGAAAACGTCTTCCAAAGCAGCGGTGAAGAGTTTCGGGGATATAACGTCACCCTGTCTTACACCTCTCTGCAGTTGGATAGGTTTCGAGCTCTGGTTCTGTACTCGGATAGCCATCGTAGCCCTACTGTACAAACACTTCAGCACTTCGATATACCGACAGTCAACTTGGCACCGCTGAAGGGACTGCAGCACCGCCCAAATTTCGACGGAATCAAAGGCTTTCTCATAGTCCACATACGCCAGGCAAAGTGGCAAATTGTACTCTTCAGTCTTCTGTACAATCTGCCGCAGGGTATGTATGTGGTCTATGGTACTGAAGCCTTTTCGGAAACCGGCTTGTTCGGGAGGCTGGAAGTCGTCGAGTCTGCGTGCGAGACGATTCGTAATGACTCTCGAAAACAGCACGTAGACGCGGCTCAGAAGGGAAATCGGTCTGTAGTTCTTCAAGAGAGCGTTGTCGCCTTTCTTAAAGAACAAGACCACCGCACTTCTGCTCCACGCCTCTGGAGTAGTGCCACCATGGAGGACGGAATTGAAGAGCTTCTGAAGGACTTCAAGTACCGGTGTTCCACCCGCTTTCAGAAGCTCCGCTGTAATTCCATCCTCGCCTGGGGCCCTGCCGTTTTTAAGGTGCTGGAGAGCCATTCTAATCTCGCTTAGACTGACGTCCGGGATATCATCGGAATAGTGTCGGATAAGACTTGCTCTTGGATCGTTACTCACACTTGCGTGTGGCTCCAACGATGATGTGTACAGCTGCCCATAGAACCTCTCAATCTCACTCAAAATCTCAGGTGTCCCGGAAACGATGCTGCCACACTCAGTCTTCAGCCTTGACAGTTGGCTCTTTCTGGCAGACAGATCTCTGGCAAAGACTTTGGAGCCCTGGTTCCGCTCGATCGCTTCTTTAATACGAGCAGTATTAAAGTTGCGTAAGTCTCGCCGCATGCATTTGGAGATCTGTCTGTTCAGTTGCCTGTATGCTGTCAAATCTGTTGACGATTGCAGCCTCATCTCCCGTCTAACAGCCATGAGATTAAGAGTGTGATCGGAGAGTTTTTGTGTTCTTCTGCGGCGGGTCTTGCAGAACTTAGCTCCGACCGCATGGACAGTTTCCACGAGCTTGTCATTCATATCGTCCACTGCATTGCAATCTTGTAGGCACTGAAAGCGGTTGTGTAACTCGAGCTGAAAGTTTTCGGGATTTTGGATTAGAGCACGAGGGGGACGGAGCGTTGACTTCATTAGACGAGACCTCTCCAACTTAACGTTTAGGTTCAGTGTGCCTCTAACCATTCGGTGATCGCTGCCAGTTTTCACCCTTGCGATCACTGAGACATCACTGAACAGTTGGCGTCTGGTCGTCATAATGAAGTCAATCTCATTTTTTGTCGAACCGTCGGGGCTCGACCAGGTCCACTTCCTGTGGGGCCGCTTCTGAAAGAAAGAGTTCATCATAAAGAGTCCCTCTTTCTCCATAAATTCGGCCAGCAGCTGGCCCCTTCGGTTCCGTTGCCCTACTCCAAATTTCCCTAACTTCAGCTCACCGTTTTCTCTTGTGCCTAGTTTTGCGTTGAAGTCTCCCATCAACACCGTGTAGTGGGTTTTGGAGGAATGTATGGCTTTGGAAATATCCTCATACATTTCCTCCACCTCCTCATCGGAATGTGCCGACGTTGGTGCGTAAACCTGTATGACCTTCAGCGAATACCGTTTGGTGATTCTGAGTATCAGGTACGCGACCCTCGTCGACATACTCTCAATCTGTACAACGTTGTTGACGAGAGACTTGTGGACGATAAATCCGACACCTCCTTGGGACAGATGGTCGCCCTCCCGGTGATAGAACAAGTTGCCGGATTCGAGAATCACCGTGTCCTCCCCCTCTCTTCGGACCTCGGATAATCCTATAATACTCCAGCGCAACTTGTCTATCTCTTCTTCCAGCTCCAGGATCTTCTCGTCAGTCCTCAGTGTGCGTGCGTTAAATGTTGCCAGGTCGAGTCGTCGTAGGTGGCAACCGAACCTCCACCGGAGATTCTTAGCACCCCCTGCCCCGCCGTTACCATGGTCGCCACCGTAGCCAGGAATAGCGGGGCCGCCGGGGACTGGGGGCCGTCTATTTGTGTAATTGTTCATGGGGGGTATATTGCCATAGTTGCCACGCTTGGCGAGCGGGTTGGCAACCGCAGTTTTTTTTTGTCGTACAGTTGCTGTTATCAGGAAGATGCTGCTGCCCATCTCCTGCCTGTCTCCCTCTGTCGCCTCTTACGACACCCACGGGAAGATATGGGGTAGTGGATATTCTTAACCGCCACTACACGGCAAACGTATAGTGGCGGTTAAGAATATAAATAAACGTTGTACGACGGTGGTGTCGCAAAATAAAGCACGGTACTGTTTTGGTTTCAATGGTTTTGTTTTGGAAATTTCGACCTTCAGAAACAACCCCGTGGATGGCCGGAGAACAAAGTATTTGCCTCTAACTCCATAGTAAATTGAATCATTCCATTTTAGTTCTCACGGGTGACAACGCTTCCGCATTTTGATACGTAAGCGACAATAGATGCCGATGTCTATAGGCCAGAGCAATCACTTATCATCAGGTGGACTGTGTGCTTGTCTTCCACTCTTATCCTATAAAATATGTACATGTTATATATACTTTCTTAGATTTCAAAGATACATACAAAAATATTTTAAAACAACCAACTTAGAAAACTGTTCCAGTCGTTCACAGAACACCATTTATTTTCCCGTACACTCTTTTAATAGAAATTGGCAACACCTAACTACGCGAGAGGATGCTGTTAGCCACCGAAACACGAATAATGTCAAAGTGCACAGAGAATTCTGTGAAATGTGGGAAAAAAAAAACATATTTTATGCACAGGTCTACATGAAAATCTACTAAACCAAATATATTCCGCATAAAGAGGGGCAAAGTTCTTTTTACACCTTACGATAAAGTAGTACTATACAATAAAATTAAATTTAAGAAAGTAAGTATCTTAATGATCTGTTTATGATAGCTGAATTATGGTCTCACTTTTGATTCCAAGCCGATTTCAGTATATTCTTTAGCAATCATTCATTAATTCAATAATTTCTTTGATGTATTTTGGATGGATTTTCCTTAAATGTTATTATTGGCAGGTAAATTGCCGATCACAGTACCAGAGGTCTTGCAAATTTGACAATGTTTTCCGTCACTGAGGCGATTATTTACGCCTAACGTAATCAGGGTGTTTGTACCGCTATCTATCGACCCGATAAGATATTTCAAATATTTTCCATGGCTGCCTCTTACGGCACCGCCCACGGTTGTGTGTCACTTTCATTCACTGATTCATATGATGAGTGTAGAGCCGTAGACCCTTTTTTACTGGAAACGAGGCATTCCATCTTAGTCTTTAGTGATAACGCAATTGCGTTCTTAATCGAGGACAGATATAGATGTGTATGGGCCACATCATACACTTATCATCAGTGGGTCTGTTTGCTCGTTTGTCACCCTTATTCTATAAAAGAATTTTAAAATGTTTAAAACTCGTTACAAGAAATCGGATAGAGTAAAACAAAACCATAAACAATATTTGGCCGCCGGACACCAGAACGTGCCCGCGTAGGATATTTTATGATAATATATTTCACGCGTGGTGGGTCTGCGATTTCTACTCCGAATATTTTTCCGTTTATGCACTTGTAGATATTAATAAGATACTGCTGTCAGAACATGGGGATTCTGAGAAATGTAATAGACAAGGAAATAAATTACTCCATATTATGAAGAAAGTAAAAAGAAATAACTCTTATATTTATATTGGATACATATGAAATTAGCGTTTTGTCGTACTGACCACTTTAATCTGAAATATCTCCTCTTTGGTTGAAAGTTCCAAATTCAAATTTATAAATTCATTTAGTTAGTATACATGAGCTACCTATTGAAAACAGTCATACATTAGTTTTTTCCTCATTATTTTTTATTTGGCGTCGCTTACTACCGCACAATGGAAAACATGAAATATCGGTATATTTACGAATACGAGTTCTACCCTGGGACCAGTGCTGCAGAAACAGCTCGAAGTATTAATGGTGTGTACGACGGTGGTGTCGCAAAATAAAGCACGGTACTGTTTTGGTTTCAATGGTTTTGTTTTGGAAATTTCGACCTTCAGAAACAACCCCGTGGATGGCCGGAGAACAAAGTAAAAAATCAAGAATTACAGGCTATGGTGTAAGCGGATCCATCACAAAGCACTTCAGAGATAGCTGCAGGCTTTGGGGTAAGTGATAAAACTGTATTAACTTGAAGCAAATCGGGAAGTAAAAAAACTTGAACGATGGGTACCTCATGAATTGAGTGAATCGAACTTGTAAACACGCATCGACTGCTATGTTACTTTGCTCAACCGACACAAAAATGAAGGTATGTGCTCGCCGCAATGTCTGAATCCTGGAGACCCAGCCAAATCGAGCCCTAAACGAAAATTGACTCAAAAGTTACTTGAGAGTGTTTGGTGGACTAGCGCCGGTGTCGTTCTCTACAGTTTTCTAAAATCTGGCCAAACGATTACGCAGATATCTATTGACAGAAACTGCAAACTATGAAGGAATAACTAGATGCTAAACAACCGAGATTGGTTAATCGCTCTAGACCATTGCAGCTTCACGGCGACGTAAGACCACACACTGCACAACAAACAACCACTAAGTTAGTTGAGCTATAATTGGAATGTCTGCGACATCCACCGTACTCCCCGGACCTTGCTCCAACAGATTACCATTTTTTCCAGAATTTGGACAACTTCTTACAAGGAAAAAAATTCAACTCCGATGTGGCAGTCCAAACCGCATTCAAAGAGTTTATTGATTCTCACCACCATGTTTTTAAGTAAATGGATCAAACTACCCATGAGATGGCAAAAGTGCAGAGATAACAACGGTGCATACTTTGATTAATTAACTATATTAAAAAAATACTTTATATTCCTCCCGTTCAAAACGCCAATTTCATATGTAAGGACCTATTATTAACATAAATAAGGTGTACTCGTACGTGGAAGAATTTAACGAGGGAGTTACTGGACGTATTGACAAAGATTTATTTCAAATATATCCTTAAGATGAGTTTTTATTATATACCTAATAAAGATGGAATGGTAAGTACAACCTTTTTTTTAAATGCTTGCTCATAGTTACTTACATCCTCATCATCATAATAAGAAAGATTAAAGAACCAAATGCATTTTTATTCTTTAATACCAAATCTTAGAGGTTACTCATTATTTACCATTATATGGTAAATAATCATAACCGGAGGCCATTTTACTGGTATTGTGGTATTCCATGATATTCCTTCGTAGCAAGAAGCGCATCTGAATTTTGATTTTTATTGAATAGTTGTGCGCTTAAGTGCCAAAGAATTTAATATTTTACATAATTATTTAGACTTATTTTTTTAAATAAATAACTGTTCAAAATAAAAAACAAACTTCTTTTTTACTCCTTTTTACGACTTCGATTTACAATAGCATTACGTTTAAGAAGTTTCAAAAACGTCACATCATTTGTAAGATACTAAAGAAAGGATAACGAAATTATTCAAGCAGTCGTGTCAACTGCAATTTTTATTGTCATGGAGGAACATAAAATCAATACTTAATATTCATACAAACGCAATCTTTAAGCTTTTAAATTTAAACATTTGAAAAAGAGATATATTCGAATTTTACAAAAAAAGAAATTCATTTATATAGTTAATAAATTTATTATTATTCATTTTTTTTGTATTAAACCCAAAAATAAATTTGTCAACACATTAATCTTAAAAAAACGTACAAATAAAATAGCGAAACACTACCAACCAAAAAATTATACTTACGGTTGTGACCACTGAAGTTACTCATACAAATTGTTTAATGCTATTTTACACTAAAGTTTAACTATTTTTATTTGGTTCTGTCAACAGCTAATAGTCGACGCTTCGCCAAAATATGGCCGACATGTCAGTCTAGCCAACAGAACAAACAAAATTTTGATTGTGTTCAGTATCACGCATTCAATCTGAAAAAACTTACCAAGTTTAGCTATCATCAAAGTTAGCCCAGTTTGCAAAGTAACCCCGTTTAACGGTACCCATTCATTTCCGCCTCACAGTCATTAAAATCCACTGCTGAACATTGTCTTCCCGCAAAGATTCCTTTGTGAGGGTATCCCCCTTATATATTTTTTGTTACTTTAATTTATTTGTCGTCCTATTTTCGTGAACAAAGCGCACTGGAACGGAACAATGACGCTTTCTAATAACATCTCGTAATCGCAATGGAAAGATAAATGAAAGCAAAAAATGAAGAAAAAATTTCGACGTTTTATATTTGTTTTTAAAGTAACATTGGGGTATGCACAATGGACATGTTTGTTGAAAGTAAAAGTAATAACATAATCACAATTTTCTCTAATAAAAACGGCTGAAAAGGTTTTCTTGAATCAAAGCTAAGAACACTCTCGATCAAGTCACCTTTCAAACTAAATGTAAATCAGTTGATCCGTTTGGGAGCTACGATGCCGCAGAGAGATACACAGATAGACAGATACACACATTGAATATATAACACGCCTCTGTTTGAGTCAGGGGTAAACAATACTTAAATATAACAAAGTTTCCACTACATCGCGTAGTATAAGATACGGCTCCATGGTAGGCCTAGGGATCCGTCTTAGCTTGTACCACTCTCTTACCTATATCTGCCACCAAACAGCAGTCGATCAGTTGCTATTTTCCGTTTTGTACGTTAAGGCCTACGCTAATAAATTTTGATAGAGCCATCCTGAAGCTATATTATTAAGGTTGTATGCTGCTGTGTGCACATGAAGTGAATAATTTATTCATTCCACACATGATAACACACATGTAAGACGACAACTTCATTATTTTTCGTTGATTTAAATTTTCCGATGGATAGGCATTTTATCAGTAAACATTTATTTGAATTTCTCTAATAGTCCTATAAAGTCTTTGTATTTCTGTCTTTAATTCATAAACATCAGACTAGCAAGGTCAAGTACAACGGTGCCTAACGTAATAAGATCGAAAATAGATTACAGTAGCTCAGCACTTCATGGTTTCATGTCGGTATTGTACTCGTTGACCCACCTACCCAGCATGGTGAGTCGCCTATCCAGTTGTCAACTATATGGTGGATCAACCTAATGATTACACCATTATTATATATAGACTATATATATAGACATTAGGTGGTTACAAACTAGTGCTCAGCATTGAATGTATTTATGCTGGAACTTAACATTTTATGGAAAACGAAAGTGAGACCATAAATAGAAAACAAAATATTTAAGAAAAACCTCATTTTAAGTAATCTACTTTAACAAAACAGTTTTAATTAATATACGTTAACGAGTGTTATGCCATAGCCATGATTCCTAGTTTAATGGTAGCTTAGGATAACTATTCAATATCATTTCAATAAAAAAGTCGTCAGTATTTACCATGAATTTATTCCATTGTACTTTTAAATTGGTTTTCTCCATATTTCCCTCAAACTGGAAGCACAAGTTTGAATAACAAGCACGTCAGTTCATTATTACCGAGTTACTGGCCCTAATAGTTTTATAAATAACAAAAATTTGTAGTTTGGTGTGGCAAATGATTTAAATAATAATTTTTAATTTATTCTTCTACTTTATGTTTGTAAGGAATAAATATTATATTAACGTAATTCTATCAACATTTTAACAGCCTTCTATAAGTCATCTGCTAACACTATCTGATTAACTTGTGAAGGAACGTTGTCTAACTTGTGTCGTCTTAACTTGTCAGTCATTTCTTGGGGATATACTTATGCCCCTAGGAACTTCCAAAACATGAACCACTACACAACACGGTCCTGAGCCACCAGTATTCATCGTCGTCGTCAGACAATCTAGTGAGGGGCCGTCCCACACTTCGCTTACGTTTATACGTTACGGTACGAGGCTGCCTTACTTTAAAACCTTTCTACCCCTTCAGTTATCGGATATAGCTTACTGATCCACTGGGCTAAATTGGTTTTCTGGTTTAATAGCAGATATTCATATTACGAAATCTATCACGCAGCACAGCCGCTTTGCGATTGACCATCGGTAGTGTTATTGTGACTGGTTACCGTTATAGCCTAATAAAGTTTACTGCTGAACATAGGCCTTCCCCATATATTGCCTAATAGGGGGGGGGGGATATTTGCCAAAGATGCATTCGAAGTATTTTCTTTTTAGTCGTTATTAGGAAAACGCTGCTACCCTGCTCCGGTTTTTCCCCCCTGTCGCCTCCATTATGGTAGTCCTCCGATGTCCGGTGAATCAATAAAACGGTTAATCAAGTTCACTCATAATGTAGCATTTTATCATAATTAAGCTGCAGAGTGACTTTATCACGTGATAAATTAACGGTTTAAGTAGACAATTCTTTCAGCCTATTTCTAACAGTTTTCCACTAACACTACCAATATTTAATATTTCCTTAGATAAAAGGTCGCGACTCAAACAAGAAACTTCGCAGTTTTATTTCCCTAGCGGCTTCCAATTCATAAGTCATATCTTTCCAAAGCGCTTGCTAAAGTTTTCTTACTGTGTTTGTCGGAACTATTGTGATATATTCAGAGTATTACGTAAATAGTGAATATTGAACTTTAAACGTTATAAAAACTATAAATGTATATAAAATAAATGGAGCTCGGAACAAATTTTAAACATTGAAATAAATATTTTTCTTTGTTATTATTTTTATGCGTGTCGAGAATATTGAAAAATATGAACTGAGGTTGCTGACCTCATTCCGGAGCTTATCACTTGCAAAATCGAAAAAAAAGTCACGGAAAATCTGTTCATATGAAAAATTTAAACAGAATAATGAAAAGAGAACAAAGAGACAGAGAAAATAATGAGACAAACGATAAGTATATAAACGAAAAATGTAAAAGTTTTAGCAAATACAAATAAATTTTCTTAGCAATTGAGTGTAAACGAAAAAAGCACAAAATATTTTTAGGGTTCCATAGTTTAACAACAAAGTACCTACAAATATATATATCCATTAGAATATTTCTTTAAAAAAAACTTATAGTTTAGCCAATATTTTTCCGTCCTACCGTCCCGGTTTTGTTCAGAGATCCTAGGTGCTAATATATTATTAAAATAAAAAAACAGTTTATTACCGAGCGTAACCATGCCTATTTACTTTTGCTTCAATAAGGCCCAGATAGTAATCGAATGGAAAGATATACGACGATAGATTATTCCATTATTTTGCTGTACGCATTACAAAAGCCGACGCAAAGCGTTTATATTGAATGCGTGGAATATCGATAAAAAAGGGGTAAAGACCAGATTTATGCTTTATATAATTTAAAAAGTTGCCCGGTGTGAAGTACTGCCATACCCTTACAAATCATAAATATGCAACAGGAAGAGAGTTGCAAAGAGAACGTATACCTGAGAAACTCGAGAGCAACAAACCATTAGTGACGACTCAGAGAAACCATTCACTCAGAAAGCTCTTCACCCAGTCCATCAGACCAAAAGATAAGCTGTACGCTGGAACTTGGCCAGCTGATCGATTTAGACGAAACATGTAACTGGTCACTGAAAAGGTTATTATTTTTTTTGTATGCCTTGAGGTGGACGTTCAATATAGGAGGTAATGTAAATTGGCCGATCGTTGGCACGGCTGCCCTCTTTAGATATAGGTGGCATATTGGCTAGCTTCCAAGTTTAAGGCACTATTCCAGTCCAAAATGAGAGGCAGAACAAGCTATTCAACACAGTATACAACTCAAGCACACCAGCCTTTAGGACTAGCTGGTATACCATCTGTTCCTATAGCTTTGTTCACGTCTAGACTTCACAAGGATTTATGATTTTTTGTTAGTGACGCTCTGACACAAAGGTATCCCAGTGAGGTAATTGAAGTAGGTCGTTGTTGCTACTGTCTGCGAATACTACTGCAAGTTGCTTGCCAAAACAGAAGCAAATAAGTCCGCTTTTTTCTTAGCTGCTTGGGCCAGCGAGCCATCTGATTTAATCAGTGAAGGCAGTGTAGACTATTAGAAGTTTATCTCGACCACTAGGGCTACAGACCTAAAAGCTCTCCTATGATATGGTGTAACAACGAGCTTTGGACCGATATTTTTAATGCAATCGAAACTGACTTTCCAAGAACTCTCTTCTAATTGTATATATTCGGAGCTAAAAGCATCGACACTGGGTAAATACTGTCTGTTAGTACAGATTCTAAACAGAAGGGTAAGTTGGACACGGTTTCTCAGGCAGATTTTCAAATTTTGGTTTAACCCTACCGTCAGTTACCTTATTTGGAAATAAAATGTGGTTATAGGTGAACTGATTGAAGAGCCTAGTTTTCATAATTTGTGCTAGTAGCAATGATATTATAAGAGAAAGAGCACATTTTTGCTTATAATATCATTGGCATAGTGGTAAGGTTTTTAAATGCTATTTAAAAAAATTAAAGAGGTCGCCAACGTATCTGCAATTTCTCTGGTTTAGCAGTTATGGGTAACGCGGCGGTCGGCACTTAATAATGTCACCCTTTTCGGTCACAGTGGTTAGTCCGAAAATAAACTAAATAAAGCATAGTTATGTAAATATGAACATCTTCGTAGTACTATAATTATAATTTCAAAATTGTAAAAAACGTTTGACGAGGTAAAGAATTATTTACTTACTAGCTTTTTAAAATATAGATACTTACGAGGAAAATGTTACACCTTAGGCTTTATTTGTGTTTCTAGAGTTATTAAGGCACATGATGGCATTTTGAGTATTTTTTTTTGTGGAAATCAACGCGTTTGTTCCAATGAGTAACGTCTGCATTGATTTATATAACACTAGATCAGTAATAACCGCGCCAAAGCGTTGCCACTGCACATATGGCTACAGCCATATGCCTAGCTAACGTGAGTTCATTGTTCAATGTGACGCCGACAGAGTTGAGCCGCGACAAAAATGGGTAAATGCGTAGTGAAAGAATGCTATTCAAGGTCACAAAAACGTAATAAATCAAGCGGAATCACTTTCAACACATAATTTTTAGTTCTTGTTTTCATATAAACGTAAAATACCTCAAATAATTAAATAAAATTATCGAATATTGCCATTTAGGTTCAATGTTGCCACTTTTCCGCATTTGTGATTATCCTACATTAATGGGAGACTATATTAATTAATGGAGTAAGCTAATTTGTTACCTCTGATTTTAAATATTTTGGAAATTATAATAAAAACTACGTTTTAACTTTCATACAAAATAATTAATTATTCTTATTTTAGTTTATTCATGAATTATCTATTAAATATATTTTATTACCTATTTTATATTAATAAATTTATATTATTTATAATTTTATATTAATTATATTTTATTACCTATTTTATATTGTTTGATTTATAAGTACCATAAAAATATGTTTTATTTCATCATAATGTTTACTTCTATTCATCTGATAAGCTTTGTATCCTTTTTTCCAAGGGACGTCATAAAGATTTTAAAATAAAATATACTTTTTTAATATAAAAACAATTAACTGCAGCTTAAAAAAAAAACTCATTTTTATTGCGTATTTTAGGTAAAATTTCATATAGTAAGCCACACCAACCCGCCATTGCATATTTGTGTGTCTATCTTTATCTAATCTTAGCGACGATATTGTTTTCGCAACTTGTGTAAGTGAGATAGATATATGTTTATTTAAAATTGTTATTAGTTTCAAAGCTACGTCGTCGCGTTTGGATAGTGGTTACACTTTTTTCGACGCGCGGTAATGTGGTTTGCTCCTCTAGTGTTGTATAACTCAATGAACGTCTGGCTGTCACCGCGCACAAATGTTCAACACAAATCACAAATGTGCACATTTCGGAGTGGTTACAGGTACTATGGTAAGGGCGCATTATAATAAGATATGCAAGAAGTCGATGGATGCAGCATATATATATATATATATATATATATATATATATATATATATATATATATATATATATATATATATCAATTTTCTACTAACCGTATAAATAAGGAAAAAATATATTTATATAGTTCGATCATCGTATGTATAATTATAGACAGGTAGTAAAATAATATTATGTAGAAGTGAATTATGTTGAACTTTTGCTGCGGGAGCAGGTATGCACTTGTTCTTAGTTAGGGGGAATCAAATACAGTAAATACTCTGAGTATTTAAATTAATAAAAAATAAAAATAAAGTTTAAATAAAATTAATTATTTGATGAATATTAAAGTCTACAAAGTCTTCAGTTCCTTTCTAGTCATGAATCACGAGAATCACACATTTGCCACGCTATTTATTCCTATCATTACATCTTCTTAACCGTTATGATGGCAAAGTCCGTCGCTATGTGGAAGTCCTACGTGCAGCAGTGGCATTTTTTATGGTTATGTTTGAATAAGTGCACAGTGCACTTGATATTATGTGTACAGATTTACGATATTATACGTACTTACATAAACACACATACATATGTACATACGTACATATTCCACACCACACGGTACTTTAGTGACCTTAGTGTCCTATTGCGTTATTTAAGGTTAATTCATTTAAATAACAACAAATAATAAATCTGTGAAATAATTATCATCACACATCAACAACTCCACAGCAAAACTGCTTCAAGCCTCCTCCAGGCAATGCCACAATGCACAGAATATAGCCATCCACATCCATCTTGGGTTACCAGGTCGTCACTCCATCAAGTGTGAAAGAGGACGTCCACTGGCCAGACGAAATTCTTGTAATTTTGGTGAATTATATAATATTCTTCCACATCCGAAGTAACAATAAATTTATCGTACAAATAAAGACAAAATAAAAATAATACGAAATTTAAGAGGCACGTCGAAAAATGAAGTTACTTTAAATTTGCGGCTTGTTATTCTCTCTCATTTTTTAGGTACCTATCTTATCTTTCTAAATTTTCCTGTAATTCTTATGAGTTACAGAGAAAATAAGGAAATCTTTTGTTTTTCCTTTTTTACAATATGATCAACTTTTATTTTGCAGTTTTTACTTTTGGAGAGGAGGTAATTTGCGAGGAGGTTATTTTAATTACCAAGCAAGATTTTATAAATTCCCATATATATTTATACGTGGCAGAGCCATGCTGCAATTATACTATTAGTAGTAAAGTTGTAGCACGAATGGGTCGGCTCGACCGGGAAAGGACCACACTCCCACAGAATACCAGGGTAAAATAGTAGCTTAATGGTGCTGTTTCGTATGGTGAGTGTAGAGAACCGGAAACCCTTTATACTAGAAACGAGGCATTCAATCTTAGTCCTCACGGATGACAACGCATCTGCATTTAGATTCGTAATCGACAATAGATGTAGATGTTTATCAATGTTCAGCATCCACTTACCATCAAGTGGACTGTGTGCTCGTTTGTCACCATTATTCTATAAAAATAGAGAATCGGAGACCCTATAATAGATAGAAAAAAATGTAAGCGAAAATCTAATCCTATAATTGTACGTTTCATTTTTCATTTGATTTCTTCCTACACCATAACATAACAGTTGCAGCGAATAAACTTAAAGGTTAAACACACTTCTACTATGATTTCGAGGGTGGTAAAAGGGCAAAGTCCAACACGCAAATTTAATTTAGGTTGCAATCTTCAATACATCAAAGATATACTCGGATTCTACAACTTTCAGTTTTCTGAATGAGATATTTCCTGCTAATATTTCTGTTGTATTAGCAAATAGAAAGAACCAAAGAGATCAAAATATACAGACTTTGCTTTATGTATCAAGTAAATGTGACAAACGAGCACTAAGCTCAAGTTAGTCAGGTTATAGGGAAAGTAGTTATTCTAACATATCGGTAACATCTACCTTGATTAAGAAAAACTGCAGATTTCTTGTTGACTCTGAATGATAAGACGAAATACCTCATTACTTGTAAAAGTGGAAACACTTTTTCCCTAATAATGGAAGCTTACGGCCAATACGTAAGTGTTTCCCTTTATAATTTTTGAAGCTCAAGCCTACAAGACATATTGTTTCTAATTTTTCACAAAAAAACTTCTGCACAAAAAAAGGTAGTCAAATATTGAATATTATATATTTATTGGAGTTTTATTTGTTCATTAACCACCTTCTAAGAGGTGTAGCAAATCGAGTAATTCTGTACGTTGAATAAATATTTCGAGGACAAGCAAAGTTGGCTGGCACATACTGGGACACGATGGAAGACTCCTTATTCCAACACTCTCCAGAAATCGAAAGAGTTTCTGTGGGCAGCAGTAAACCTGTAATACGGTTAGATTTCTTCTTACTTACACCTAAATATACAAAATACTGCAGTTGTTAGAAACTGTAATTATTGTTTCTAGATTTGCAAAATTACTTAAAATATTCATAACATTTTACCTAATTCACAAATAAATAATTGAGTAAATTTACCAAAAATAAGAAAGCCATATTTTACAGTTTAAGCACCCAATAAGTTTCGTGTATCTGTGATCTTGGATTCACTTAACAAAAGATATTCCTGATTTATGATACGTTATCAGCCCATTACTGCTTTTATCACCTGTAAGATCGTATATAATCACATTTGTTTAAGGATCGTTTAATATTTTACATGTAAGAATTTTTATAGAAATTCTTAAAGACGTAACAACCTACATTAAAAGAAAACTATTTGTATGGAAATATGCTATGGATTTATAGAAAAGTTTTTGCAAATTTAATGAAAATTATAAACTACTAAAGCTAGACAGTTAATACATTGTATTTCGACATAACAACACAATAGCCGAAGACCGGGCTAAATGGAACGCTTTGGAAGCATATGTCCAGCTGTGATATGCTGCAAGCTAATGATGATGATATCAATAGAAGAAAGCATTTATCTCACAAACATTACAATAATAAATACATTTGGGTAGACTGGGGTAGGACCACGCTCTGACAGAATATCAGCGTAAAATACCAGCTTTATACTGCTGTGCTTTGTATGGTTGTAGAGATCCGGAGACCGTTTTTTATTGGAAACGAGGCATTTCATCTTAGTGGTCAGGGTCACAACGCATCTGCATTTTGATTTTTAATCGAGCATAAATGTACATGTCTATGGGCCACAACATTCACTTACCATCAGGTGGACTGTGTATTGGTTTGCCACCCTTGTTCTATAAAAAAGAGAACCGAAGACCCTTTTTAAAACTGAAAACGAGGCATTCCATTTTATTCTTACAACGCATTTTGATTCTTAATCGAGGATAAATGTAAATATCTATAGGCCACAGTATCCACTTAACATCAGGTGGGCTATTTGCTCGTTTATCATCCCACATTATAAAAAAAAAATAATATTACAGGACAATCAAAAATTTCCGCCATCGAATAACCTGGTTTCAGTCTCATCACCATCAATTCACTGATTAGTCAACTTGGTAGCATTCTTATGACATCGGCCCGCGGTGCATTTCACGTCACAACCGAAACGTCGAACGTGACGTTAGGGGGGCGTCCATAAATTATGTGAGATGTTTTAGGGGGGGGGAGGGGGTCGATTGAAATCTCATCTAATCTTACGTTGGAGAGAGGGGGGGGGTCTCGGAAAATATCACAATATATTGAATAAAATCTCACGACATCTCACCAGGGGGGGAGGGAGGGACAGAACATTTAAAAAAAACACATCACGTAATTTATGGACATCCCCTTATGTATTCACATACGTAGATACGTCTTTCATTAACGTGTCTGATTAGCGACTTTGTGGTGACTTAACTTGTGTTTGTTTATATACCATAATTGTCACAATTTCAGAATATTTAAGCTTTAATACATTTTCTAATCTCATGAGCTTAATATCTAAAACCCTAACTTTTTGTCTTCTGTCGTTAAATTTTACAGAATAATTAGTACCTAAGTTGCCAATTAAAATTCATTCTGCTAAATTCAAGCCACTCTTAGTAGGAATTTGCCTGTGGTTAGCGGTAAAATTTTAATAGGCTGTAATAAATGAGTGATAAAGTCAACAGTCCTATCTCTGCCTATAAGTAGTTTCGCATAGGCTATGGCTAACAAACAGCCTTTTAAACAACTTGAAATTGCTCATAAATGTATTATAAATTACTTATAATTTTTCAAAAAAAATATATAATAAATCTAACTTAAATGTTAAACCAAAAATTAAAACTAAAGATTTCATTATTTATTATGTTTCAGTCAAATTTCTTTATTAATATAACTTACTTATAAAATAAGTAGAGGATAGGATTTTTTTAGGATAATGCATTAAACTATATAAATTCTTGGTATACTAGATAGAAATACCTGTAGTATTTGCATAAAACGCATTTTGCAACTTTATAAAGTACATTCTGAAAGAGAATCTAGATTTAAATCTTATAAGTATAGCAAGTTGCATTTCCTTAAAAATCCGACAGCTGAGAACCATTTAGATGCGAAGAAGTGAAGTATTTTGTACCCAGCTGTGCCACGACAGATTAGATTTGAATAATAAGAAGTGAAGCATTTTGTATCCAGCTGAGCCACGACAGATTAGATTTGAATACAATGCGCCGTATTCATAGGTTTAATCTTTCTAATATAATAAGAAGTAAAGCATTTTGTACCCAGTTGTGCCACGAGAGATTATATTTGAATACAATGCGCTGTATTCATAGGTTTAATCTTTCCAATATAATAAGAAGTGAAGCATTTTGTACCCAACTGTGTCATGACGGATTAGATTTGAATACAATGCGCCATATTCATAGGTTTAATCTTTCCAATATAATAAGAAGTGAAGCATTTTGTACCCAACTGTGTCATGACGGATTAGATTTGAATACAATGCGCCATATTCATAGGTTTAATTTTTCCAATATAATAAGAAGTGAAGCATTTTGTACCCAGCTGTGTCATGACGGATTAGATTTTGAATACAATGCGCCATATTCATAGGTTTAATCTTTTCCAATATAATAAGAAGTGAAGCATTTTGTACCCAGCTGTGTCATCGGATTAGATTTGAATACAATGCGCCATATTCATAGGTTTAATTTTTCCAATATAATAAGAAGTGAAGCATTTTGTACCCAGCTGTGTCACGATAGATTAGATTTGAATACAATCATAATAAACAAATATAATAAATAAAATGACTAATAGTAAATAAATATTCTAATATAATATTATAGTGAGAGTGAGATGCGAATAAAAAGTAAATGTATGTGCAAAAATTATGAAAAATAATATGGTAGACTAGTAAGTGTTTAGAAAAGTGTAGTACTTAGTTAATATTTAGTAATTTAAAAATACTACCCCTCTTATAAATTGCTATGCCCCTACGGGGTGTCACTTGATGTATGATGTATTTTTTGTGGCGTGCAAATCATATAAATACATGAATGTTTATATAATTCAAAAGTATCTATCAAATATGTCTATCAAGTCTGATGTGCGCTCACTTGTTCGCTCGCTTGAATATTCATTATTTTTTGCTACAATTTGAACGATATTCGCATAATTTTATATGGTAATATAATATGGGTTGACTGTGTGGCGGCGCAAGGAATAGGGGAGATCTGCGGCCGGGCAAGGTGTTTTGCCCGGGGAGCGGCCAACGCTCCGGTGATAGTTCGGAGATGTTCTATATATACTGTTCATGATTCGGAATTTTGATAGCGTGATTTAGGCTTCGGCGTATTTCGCTTGCGGCGTGACGACAGCGCCGCCACATCACCCCTCTGCTCAGAATGGAGGTCGATAGTGCAGCCTCGTTGAAGACAAATGTGCAAGTGCCAGGAGATTGCCTTGTAGTCTACGGTGAGTCGAGAAGAAGGCCGCCGTGCCTTGAAGCAGAGGTAAGCAGAAAGGCTCAGAGCCGTGCCGAACACTGTAGCGCAGAGAGTAGCTTGAAGGAACAGGAAGCATTATTATTCCAGTGCCGCGATGAATCTTGTGAAGCTAGATGGCTTGCAGGATATGAAGACTGCAGACGATATCTGCTCGGGAGCGAATGGGTGGGGTATATAGAGAACTAGCTTAGACCGTTATTATTTATTTTATAGCGTGACCGTGTAAACTGACTTTCAGTTTGTTTAGTAACTGAATTGTTTTAGGTGACTGCAAGTATATAGTATGCCTCCGCACAATAATCTTCAAAAATTTGACCTACTAGGCTTGATCACATAATTCACACGGTAAATCGATAACTGTTTTGAATTTTTGAGATAAATAGATTCGAGCATCGAGCACAAAAACATATTCCTATTATTGAGTAAAATGTATATCAATCAGGTATCAATTTAATTTATTTATTTTAAATTATAATTTCTACAATTTAACATTTAGAAATATTTTAACGTATTTTTTGTCAAAGATCGACAATACGTAAACACAACATATAAAAATATATATATGAGAACATATTTTATTGTTTTAAAATCCTAAAAACATTACCTAAAATTATAATTAAAATTATAATATTTACAATATATATTAATTATTCATAATAAAAAAGAAATTATAAGATAGAAAAACTAAAACTAAAAATTTTAATTGTCAAAAAGTCCTGCTCCCCGTGGTATAGTGTCAAGAACGCTGGCTGCATTTCCTCGCTGAACCAATCTTCTTATCACCAGAAGCGACGACCAGTTGTGGATACAGTTCCTTTAGGAACACACTGCATGTGGACCGCAAGGACCGATATTCTCTACAGCAAATGGCACAAATATGTAGTCATTTCTCAAAGACTCATATTTGCGCCATTTACTAAATTCAGTTGCCTATAATGCCTAACCGTCTTTAAAAGAGGTACCCTTGAGATGAGAGGCCGCCAAAGTGTTAACGCAAGTAGCATCCCACCCTATGGCTTTACTTCTCTTCCAAGGGATCAAAGCCATACCGTCGAGTCTCTTGCCATCGTCTCTACATATCCCGCAAGGCTCTAAAATCGAAGAGATATTTATGGAGATAAGAGCCCTTCGAATGACTTCGTTCAAAGAAATATGACGGGAAAACCTACTTGCACTGCACTTGCATGAAAATCCGTGGAGCCCAAACTCATTGACGTTGCTACTACAGGGGCACTGGTGAGGTTGACAAATTGCCGCTCCTAACTGGATTCCTACGCGCAAACTTTCCCCATCAAGCAATGTGTATTTTGCTGATTACTTGATGGTAGAGCGTGTAACCAGTGACTAGATTTCTTAATCGAAGCAGCTAGAAGGTGAGTCTGATCTTGTTGACTGTGGAAATTTTGACATAGATTTTTCTGAACACTCCGTACTAACGGATTATCCCACCGTTTTTGTTGGTTAACTTCCAGTGAGACATTTTCGCTGGGACAGAGCGTTAGCCGTGTTAGCTTTGCCTCCGCAGCAAAGCACAGGTGTACTTTATTATTTCAAATTGTGTTACGTAAATCATTGAAACTATGTACGGATGCAAGGAAAGCAGGCAATGCGACGCTAGAAATATTTCTTACACCAGTGCCACCAAATTTGATAGGTAAAATTGCTTAAGTTCGAGCTATTGTATTTAATCTCAAATTTAGAATTTTTTCCAAAGCAATTTTAACAGGTTCCCTATCCACGATATATTACTATCAATATCTTTCAAAATATCCGAACATTTCCAGACTGGACTTGACGCCCTTACTAGTTTAAAATATTGAGGAGACAATATTTTAAACTAGTAAGGGCGATACGGGGGCTTAAGATATATAGTTTATCAAAGTGATTTAAAAGTTGATCAAATTTTGTTTTAAAACAGGTTTAATACTATCGAAAAACGACGAAGCACCGAGCATGTAAAGCGATTCCGTATTGACAGTTTTTATTCCTGGAGAAACCTGATTGAAATTTTGAATTAAGGTATCTCTGTTAGAATTAGATAAATTATTGGAAATAAATATTTCACATTTACTGCTATTTGATTCAACACCAATATTTTTAAAATTTTGAAAAATATGAGTAAGATGACTAAGGACGTCATCTGCTTTACCTCCCAGTGTACCGTCGTCCAGGTACCAGACATTCAGCTTGGATTTCAAATTTGAAATAATTGGTTGAATTCTTAAACTGAAAAGAACTGGACCTAGATGATCACCCTGCTGAATACCGACATCAGACTCAATAATGTGGTTTTGATAAAACAAGTTAGAATTTTGACTCTAACTATGCCAAACCTAATGATAAATTTCGGGGGTATTGTTAGCCACTTCTTTCAGCAGGGTTACCCTATCAATAGAGTTAAAAGCATTTTTTAAGGTCAAGCTTCAGAAAAACATCCGCATCAGAATTTTTTTTTAAAAACTACGTACCGAATGTACCGTCGCCTCACAGCCACCTTTAGTGCCAAAGCTTAGTTGAGTAGGCTGAAATTTTGTCTTAAGGTTTGAGATTGTGTGCCTGCAAGCTAACTTTGAAGTCGAAATGTGGAACCAACAGCAATAGGACGGATACCGTTATACTTTTTTTTAACGCACACAATCTTGCCCCATACAAGTAGGGGATAAAATTGGTATTGACATTACCAGAAAGCATAAAATTACATAATTTTGTAATTAAGAAGTATTCTACCAGCGTCACCGGCAGACGTCCTTACAAGATCTTTGAGATGTTGAGGCGTAATCCCGTCAATGCCGCCAGCAGAGCCATTCGAAAATGACAAGATTTCGTCTAAAGTCTCTTTGAATAAAACTATTATTTACGGATTTTATCGCGTTTAATTACTTTAATTTATTATTATTATTCCGACGTTTCGGGTGCTTTACAGCGCCCATGGTCACGGGGGGGACTGAGATGTTTGACGTCCCAATGTCATAGTTAGTCCGGCTACCTTCAGTTTTTTAATATTAATTTTTGGTCCGATTTACGCAAAACGAGCTTATAGTATCATAAAGTCTTGCAGTGGTATGCTTGGGTTTGGGTTTAATTTTGTTAATTATAGGATCCCAAGCAGATGGTAGCACCCAACCATCTTCTCTATTGAAATTTGGATGTTTTTTAATTTCAATAGCCTCGCGTATCATCCTTGGTAGGAATCGGTGTTCTTTTGCAAGAATTTGTGGTTTATCAAATCTAATGTAATGGTGGGGACGATCTTGAACATGTTCGCAGACTGCAGACTTCCCGGAGCGTCGGTGCTTCACATCAGCTATATGTTCCTTCACGCGGGTTTTTATAGATCTCTTTGTTTGACCTATGTAAGAGAGACCACATTCACAATCTAGCTTGTACACACCTGCACCTTGTAGAGGAATATTACATTTGATGGATGGTAAAAATTGACTAATCTTCTTCAGCGGCTTGTAGTATGTCTTAATGGACGCTCGCTTCAAGATGTAGCCAATCTTGTCCGTGACTCCTCTAACATATGGTAGTAGAGCAGGCGATTTACATTTCATAAACAACACCATAGACAATTTGTCCAGTGAACTAAAGACAATTTTAACGTCATTTGATTTTAATAATTGTATCGAAACTTTAAACAAACGAGAAACATCAAAATACAATGAATGCAAAAATAAACAAATAGAAAAATACCAAAAATTAACGATCAAATCAAATGCCAAACATCCAAGTCAATGCCAGAACAATAAACAACCGTTGACCATAGACACAAACTATAAACAACGCACTGTCTATAATTTGTCAAAACATACACTGGACGAACCGACAATGAAAGGCAATGAACTTCGCATTAACTCCGCGAAAAATCCCGTACGAAGAAATTATCTGCAGTGTTGAGGATTGTCTGTTTAAGAATAATATCGGTAAGGAAGATTTGGAGGTCATACGTCAAGATATTTCGTCCTTGTTACGTCGTAGTTCAGTGCCGAAACCAAACCTTCCCAAAGACGAATTTACAGCGCTAAATAACTTACGGAACAGACCAGAACTCACGATTCTCCGCGCGGATAAAGGAAATGCTACGGTAGTAATGGACGCGTCGGAATATAATTTTAAAATACAACAACTTTTATCGGACGAAAGTACATATAAAAAGGTCAAAACAGACCCTACAACTAACACGCTTAAAACAACTAGCGATTTAATAAAGAAATACTCCGAAAAATTAAATCTCCACGTGAATTCGCTAATACCATCATGTGCCAAACCACCGAGGTTGTATGGGTTACCGAAGATACACAAACCAAACGCTCCACTACGTCCCATAGTGAGCCAGATCGATTCACCAACTTATAAGCTTGCACAATACTTAGCAAAAATACTATCACCACTGAGAGGACATACCAGAGCACACACAAAGGATTCATACCATTTTGTGAGTGAGATAAAAGACCTACATCTCGCTAACAATGAAACTATGGTCAGTTTTGATGTTCAGTCACTATTTACATGCCTACCTATTGTGGACTGCATCTCAATTGTAACTAGGAAGCTAGAAGAAAATAACATGCCTCAAGAATATGCAATACTACTCGAACATTGCCTCACATCTGGCTATCTATTGTGGAAGGAGGAGTTCTACAAGCAAGTAGATGGTGTGGCGATGGGCTCACCTGTGTCTCCCATAGTCGCCGACATATTCATGGAAGACTTTGAGGAGAAAGCCCTTCTTACTGCTCCTGTAAATCCAAGGTTCTACAAGCGGTACGTAGACGACACTTTCACAATTTTACCATCTGACAAAGTAACTGCATTTTTAGACCACCTTAACTCCATAAACTCTAAAATACAATTCACAATGGAGTTAGAGGCAAATAATTCTTTAGCTTTCCTAGATGTTTTAGTCATCCGAAATCCTGATAACACTATTGGTCACACTGTGTATAGGAAAAAGACCCATACCAACCGATATTTAAATGGTGAATCTCACCATCATCCTTCACAGTTAGCTACCGTGGGTAAATCTTTGTTTCAGAGAGCACGAGGGATCTGTGACAGAAAACATCTGGCCGGGGAGCTTCAGCACGTCAAGCAAGTATTGCAAGACAACAAGCTTCGGGTCCCGCGCCTACGTCACAGTGAACGAGTGAAGCCAGCCACAGTCGAGCGCGCGCCTGCTCTACTACCATATGTTAGAGGAGTCACGGGCAAGATTGGCTACATCTTGAAGCGAGCGTCCATTAAGACATACTACAAGCCGCTGAAGAAGATTAGTCAATTTTTACCATCCATCAAATGTAATATTCCTCTACAAGATGCAGGTGTGTACAAGCTAGATTCTGAATGTGGTCTCTCTTACATAGGTCAAACAAAGAGATCTATAAAAACCCGCGTGAAGGAACATATAGCTGATGTGAAGCACCGACGCTCCGGGAAGTCTGCAGTCTGCGAACATGTTCAAGATCGTCCCCACCATTACATTAGATTTGATAAACCACAAATTCTCGCAAAAGAACACCGATTCCTACCAAGGATCATACGCGAGGCTATTGAAATTAAAAAACATCCAAATTTCAATAGAGAAGATGGTTGGGTGCTACTATCTGCTTGGGATCCTATAATTAACAAAATTAAACCCAAACCCAAGCATACCACTGCAAGACTTCATGATACTATAAGCTCGTTTTGCGTAAATCGGACCAAAAATTAATATTAAAAAACTGAAGGTAGCCGGACTAACTATGACATTGGGACGTCAAACATCTCAGTCCCCCCCCGTGAACATGGGCGCCGTAAAGCACCCGAAATGTCGGGATAATAATAAAAATAAATTAAAGTAATTAAACGCGATAAAATCCGTAAATAATAGTTTTATTCAATGCGTAGTGTTCGCGTAAATTTAAGAAATCATTAAAGTCTCTTTTTCAGAAATTTGTGAAGGTTGCATAGAAGTATTGGGAGGTAGCGGTAAATTATGAGAAGGATTGACCGAAGGATGTTTCTGACGAAGGCCTTCAAGAGTTTAGACATTACGAAGAGCGAGGATGTCGTCTGAGAATAGAATACGGGATGCATTTTTTTAAGTCGCCATCCATTACTTTCGATTTAACTACTTTTTTTAAATCAAATTTATGAAGGTAATTTAAATATTGAAAAAAATTCTTTTTTAGTTGAACCGTAATTGATTTATTTTTTTGTTTTATTAAAATGAAAATGGGAATACGCGAATATAAATATTTTTGCCAACTCTTTTCACAATTCTTAAGACAATTTTGCAAAGTGCATGACAATGCTTTAGCAAGTTGCATCTTCGCACCTCTAAGAATTCTTTTAACTACTGGTACGTTTCTACGAATATTGTACAATTGTTCCCAAAAAAGTGAAAATTTTGTGTCATTAGGGATATTACTAGAAGAGTCATGAATTTCTACGGTAGGCTGTGAAGCCGAAATACATTTACTATGACATCGTTGCATGTGTATGTCGCCGCACGTGCTTCGGTCTTCAAATGAAATCTCAATTAATGATTTAACGCACTATTACCTACCATATTTGTTTTATTTCTTGAGTTCATTCTCTGATCTGCGCTTGAGGTGTAAAAGCAAAAAGCAAGTACTGTGAGTGATTTAAATATTAAACAAGTAAGCTGTGCTATTATTGCTGTTAATCAGTTATTACTGTGGCCTCTATTATATTTGTGTGTAACAAACTATTCTCATGTATATTTGTAATGAACGGTTGTGAATGTATAGGAGCGTTAGTATTCATTGAAAAATTAAAAAAAAAAGTAAAAATATATCTACAGCACTCAAAAGTCTATAATTTCGTATAATTAAGATCTTGAAAATTAAAAAAAAATCTAGTTCTCGAGCTTTGTTTATCGCTTTGAAGCAATAAAATATTAATATTGTGTACAATTAATCACCAGGCGCTGCATCTTGAAATGATCTATAATTATAACCGTTTACAGGTAACGGTGTCAAGGCTTCTTTTGGTGACAAAAACAAATATAAAAGGCTAAAGCGTCCCAATAAAAACGCGGCATTGGTTGTTTTCTTGGGATCAGACAAAGTGTAATGAACATTAATTTCGTTATTTTGACGTTGTTGTATTTCTCATTTAATATTCTGCAGTGTTTGTAGACACAACCGAGATTTAAAGATTCGAAGTCAGAGTAATAGTTTTCATAAATTAATTCATTATCCTTACAAAAATAATGTATGTCAGCAGGACTCTTTAAAGTTCTACTGGCCTTACTGTTTCAAAATACAATATATTCTTGATGTATTCGGCCATAAACAATATATCGCTATTTCGGCAAACGAACTTATAAATATATTATCACATATTAATTAATATTGAAATATATTATTTACACAAAAAAGCATTATTTTTCTGAATCTCATAAATAAAATATAAATATAAATTCCCTTCGATCGGAAAGCGCAGGCGAGACCAATTATAATTTTAAGTAATTCTCTGTTTTATAAGTTCTAGTTTTATAATTTTTAAATTCTCTGTTTTATTCTTATTTAAGTACATTGCTATGAATTCCAAATTTGAAAGACATCAACTTTCAAAATTTACGTGTCCTCAGCATTACTTATATTTAGATTTCGACGTTTAAACATTACGCGAGTACCAAAGTTTTATCGTAAAGTAATATTAAAAGTACTTTCATAATTTCGTTATGAATATACCGAATAGGTGATGTAAGAAAAAAACTAAATAAAATACTCGTTAGAGTTGTGTCAATGATATGAAATATGTTCGGCAGCAAATAGTAGAATAAAAATCTCATAAATTGTCAGTTCAATATAGAATAACAGTAGTCTAACCAAGAAGTCTATTATAGTATTTCTAGTTCTAGAATAGTCTAACTATACTAAATAAATGTGCCTAAAATAATTGCCAAGTGTAGCTAACGACCATGTGGTGGCGGTGTAAGAAAATCTAGCACTCCATTTTGTCCTATGGGTGTTGTAAGACAAGACAATGAGAAATACAAAAAAGATGGCATCCATGTGACAGTATAACCATCTATTTACACCTGGTTAATAATACGCAGAGCAGCGACAGTACACGATGTACAAAGTGCGACTTCTGTACCAGAAGTCGAACTTTGTACGTGCGATCGTCCATCCGCGTGCCAAGCGTTACGAGTAAGGTAAATCCCCGCTACGAAGTTAGAGGAAAATTTCAGAATAATTGTACTTTAAACGTAAGCGTCCACCTATCGGTATCGCACGCATCGCACGCATCGCATCAAATGGACCAGTTTTGTACTATGCATCCACTGTATCGGCACCGATCGTATTTTCTGAGGCAACCTCTAGTAATCGGATTGCCGACGTCATTTTCATACGGATTTTAGTGGCGAGTGGTACGTGTTGACGTGTTATTTGTGAGATAATAGAAGAAAACGAAGAAGAAACTATCGTAATTGCTTGTTTGTTAGTTGAAGAAGAGAAAGAAAAAGCTAAGAACTCTAGAAAAAGAAAACGTAATATCTGGTGGTCTACACGATATTTTCAAGAAAAGATCGCAACATGGAGAATATCGCACATGGTTTCCTGATTTGCTAAATGATGATGCCAAATTCTTCCAATATTTTCGCATGACTCAAGTTAAATTTAATACTCTTGTTGACATCCTGAAATCACATTTATTAAGACAGAATACAGCATACAGGGAGGCTATACGACCAGAAGAAAGGCTTGCTGTGTGTAAGGTAATTATTAATTAAAATTAAACATCGGTTATATATAGGTAGTTAGGTAGGCACTTATTTAAGACGTAAATATTGGCCGAGTGTCACATTATTTTTATCTTCTAAAATGGATTGGCTAGTGTCAGGTGGAGACATCATTGGTCTTTCGTTGGGTGTAGATGATCGAGAATACACTGTCGAAGGTTCCAGAGGTAGAATGTGAAAAGTTTCGTTCATAGCAGGTCCAGTAAACATCGTTGTATTTGAAGAAGCCGATTGAGGAAACATTTAATTCGAACCAGTCGGTGCTGGACTAAGCATTACATTTGAAACTATTCTCACGTTAGAACCAGGTGTCGAAGGGTCAGAAACACGATCTATTGGAGTAGTCGCAAGCCTCATCTCTACGTTGTTAACCATTTTAAATAATTGAGCTTTAATGTTAACTTGGTCTTGTAAAGGAAAAGTCTTTACTGTTTTTGCCATATTTATGAAAAAATCGAGAAGAGGATCGCTCTGGTTTCTGGTTTCGGCCGTCCTTGTTAAGTAATCTTGTGAAGTTGCGAAGCTCGATTTCTTACGGATAATTCGTGAAGATCCCAAGGATTGCATGGATTGTTCACTTTGTACATCGCTTGATACATTGTTATCTGGATAACCTAATTCATTCAGTGACTCAAGTAGTGTTTCTTCGTTATTGTAGGCACTTCTAGGTGATAGGTTTGAACGCCGTTCTTCCTCATCGTTTAGATACGGTATTAGAAAAGAAAGTTCTTGTGAGAATTTAGGAGCTTTTATCTTTGATGCTGCTTGGCCGCTTTTTGTCTCGCGCAAATTTAAAGCCTTCCTACCTACCTGTAACAATAAATAAATACCTAAATATATGTTTTTCTTTCAGGTTCTTAGCCACTGGAAACTCTTTTCAATCACTGTCGTTTTACTTCAGGATTGGTGAACGAACAGTGCCAAGAATTGTGTATTCCACCTGCCAAGCCATTATTCAACACCTACAGCCCAAAGTAATGCCAAAACCTACTGAAGAGTTGTGGATTAAATCAGAAAAAGGTTTTCATAAAAAATCGAATTATCCCAACGTGATCGCTGTTATTGATGGAAAACACGTGCCCATTCAGGCACCTACACACAGTGGCTCAAATTACATTTGCTATAAAAAAACACTTTAGTTTAGTATTGTTAGCCTTAATCGACGCAAATTATAAATTCATAGTAGGAGATGTCGGTGCTTTTGGTAAGAACTCTGAAGCTAGTGTTTTGAGAAATTCGAGTTTAGGCAAAGGTTAACAGGACGGCACTTTAAACATACCTCCACATAAGATCCCACCAGGAGGCACTGAACTTTACCTCTTACCTCACGTCATCGTCGGTGATGAAGCATTTCCATTATGCACGTATTTAATGCGACCATATTCACGCGACGATGTCCAAAGATATGAAGAAAAAAAAGTATTTAACTACAGGCTCAGTGGTGCGAGAAATTCTGTAGAAAATACGTTTGGGATATTGGCAAGAAAATTTAGAATTTTTGAACGAAGATTGTCTATGCATGAAGAATCTATTGTGACTGTTGTAATGGCTACATGCTGTTTGCACAACTTTCTAAGAGATGGCACATGCTACTGGACAGAAAATTATTTAAACATTTCTCTTGCGGAAATGTCAGGGCTACAAAACCTACGAAACATAGGTGGTAATTCATGCACAGATGATTTAACAATCAGGGATAACTTCAAAAATTACTTCAACTCAGAAGTAGGGTTGGTTGAATGGCAATTAAGAAGAGTTCGGAGTGGAAGGCACGAAAATGTATAATAAGCAAAATAAACATAATCTACGAACTTACCGCTTTTATTTAATCTTCGTTAGATGGTTGGTTAGAATAAAAAAGGTGTCGTAAATTATATAACTTTTCATACTCTTGCAACTGCAATTAGTTGTGCGGCGTCCATGATGCAACAACGCATGTGGATGCGACGATCATCAAATGCAAATGACGGGCCACCGGCGCGGCGACGGCTTGGCGTCCACTGATCGACATTTCGTATGACGTCATCGGTACACATCGCAAAAGTTGTCCCTCGGAGCATGAGCGTCGGCATTGCCGACAAGCAGATCTATGCGATCCGTACGGTGCGGATTGGTGGACGCACTTGTATGACTTTCTATACTTTTACAGACGTATTAAGAAGAAGAATGAACAACAAATGAAATAATGTTATTTTGATAATGATTATAGTTTTGGTAAAAATTAAAACTAGTCTCTAAGTAGTTTAGAACCTTTTTTAAGTGAAACAAGTGGTAAATCTCATAAATTAAACGCGTGGGTTACCAACAAGAACTTACTTTATTTTCTAAAACATACAGTATAACATATTCTATACTAGAGGGCGCTACTAGTTTGCAATGTGTGACATTCTCGATACAAAATTGACAAAGAATAACACCCCCACTTTTCGCAATATTCACCAAACAATTTTTATACAAAATTATTCGATACAAACTGTGCCAAGAAGCAACATAAATTTAAAATGTTTTGCTGAACATAAACTTTGAGTTAGAATGTCAGCCGGCATATCAGCTGCTGACAAATACAGTACTTTAACAATTTTATTTTTTACTAGATCACGACAAAAATGATATTTGATATCAATATGCTTTGTACGTTTGTGAAAGACTGGGTTTACACACAGGTTCTGTGCACCCTGGTTATCATTGAATAGACTGATTGTGTAGGTACATCTTATTAGTCATTTCATATTGTAATTCCTTTAAATACAATGCTTCTCTACATGCCTCAGATAGGCCAATATACTCTGATTCAGTGCTAAAGAGGGCTACATGTTTCTGTTTTCCACATTCCCATGATATTACACCATCAGATAACAAAAAACACACTCCAGAATATGATCTCCTATATAGGAAATCAATATATTAACTCTGGCCTCTCAATACATTTATGAAAATGTAATGTACGTACACAAAAATAAAAGTAGTTAAGTTAAAAATAAGTGATATTCATTCTGTAAATACTAGGAGCAGACACAAGCTAGAAGTACCAGTTACTCGACTCCACCAAGTCAGTAATTCATTCTTGGGGCGATGTATCCGCTTTTACAACAAAATCCCAGAAAATATACAAAATTTGTCATACACAAAGTTCAAAAATTTTATTAAACTAAGTTTGTATAAAAAGGGTTATTATAATATTAAGGAATTTATGGATGATAATAACCACTGGGAAGGGTTACACAAGACTAATTAGAAATAGCTACCAAGCTATTTCTAATATGTCTTGTGTTGTTAATTGTAAACATGATTGTAAGCTATTATTGAAAAAAAAAATAGTCCCGCTGGGTTGCTTGCTGGTTCTTCCCAGAATAGAGATTTTTTTACGAACCAGTGGTAAATTAAAAAAGTGACTCGCAATAAGTATTGTGACAGTCTACATTGAATAAAAAAGTTTCTGTTTCTGTTTCTATAGTCTACACCATATTTTTGGGTGAAGCCCTTTGTGACTCAAAAAATGACTCAAAAAGTGACCTAAAAATATGGTGTAGACTATACAGAAACATTTTCGCCTGTAGTGAGACACACAACTCTAAGACTATTATTTGCATTGTGTGTAAAGTTAGGTTTAGATGTTAACCATTTAGATGTAAATAAAGACTGCGTTCTTGATCTTCCATTTTTCATTCATTCTTGAAGATGCCAGATTGTTATAATAGTGTAAAGTATTGAAACTGAAAAATTCTATTTATGGACTTAAGCAGGCCTCTAGAGCATGGAATAAAAAAGGTGGATAATTGTTTGATCAGCAATGGTTACAAAAGGTCAAAAGTTGGGCCATGTATGTACATAAAGGATATTAACAAAAGTAAGACCATTTTAACAGTCTATGTCGACGATTTCTATATATTTTCCAATGATAAAATTGCAACTAAGAACTTGAAAAAGGTGCTATCTAATAAGTTTAGCATTAAGGACTTAGGTGAAGTTAAACAATGTCTTGGAATGAATGTGACATTCAATAAAGATTTAGGATATGTTGCTCTGAGTAAAGAAATTTATATTGATCAACTTTTAAGCAAATTTCATTTAAGTGATTGTAAGACTGTTGATACTCCGATGGAGGTCAAACTAAATATAAAAAAGGTCAAGTAGATATAAATAATCATGTGCCCTATCAAAAACTAATTGGTAGTTTGATGTTTCTGTTAGTCTTAACTAGGCCAGACATTGGTTACTTCTATAAGTTTTCATAGTAAATTTAATAATTGCCACACAAAAGAGCATTGGGAATATGCAAAAAGGGTATTAAAATATCTAAAACGAACTAAATGTTATGGAATAAAATATTGTAAAGAAGGTAATTAAGAAATAACAGGCTATGTAGATGCTGATTGGGCCTCTAACTCTATAGATAGGAGATCATATTCTGGAATGTGTTTTTGTTATCTGATGGTGTAATATCATAGGAATGTAGAAAATAGAAACATGTAGCCCTCTCTAGCACTGAATTAGAGTATATTGGTCTATCTGTGGCATGAAGAGAAGCATTGTATTTAAAGGAATTACAATATGAATTAACTAATAAGTTGTACACAATCAGTCTATTCAATGATAACCAGGGTGCGCAGAACCTGTGTGTAAACCCAGTCTTTCACAAACGTACATAGCATATTGATATCAAATATCATTTTTGTCGTGTTTTAGTAAAAAATAAAATTGTTAAACTACTGTATTTGCCAGCAGCTTATATGCCGGCTGACATTCTAAGTAAAAGTATATGTTCAGCAAAACACTATAAATTTATGTTGCTTCTTGGCATAGTTTGTATCGAATAATTATGTACTCGTGAGTGGGCGGGTAGAGGGGGGGAAGGGTAGTAACCTCCCCCTAAATGGTTTAAGTGCCGGAACCCCTCCGCATTTTTATGAATTTTTTTAGTAATCTGCCGCATGAATATATGGTCACCAGACAGCGTCGCCGCTCAATGCTCTCCTAGCTCACAACCCACTGACCCCTTACACATCCAACTAGTGGAGGACAAGGTCCGACGCAGGAACTCGCCCCCTACCGCCTCTGACCCTACCACTGTGTCCAAAGATGAGATTTCATCTACCATCAAAGGACTTAAGCCCAAAAAAGCACCGGGTGCGGATGGCATCTCCAACCAAGCCCTCAAACACTTCCCGGAGCAGGTAATCGCCTTACTGGCCATTATCTTTAACGCCTGCTTCGAATTCAGTTACTTTCCCACCTTTTGGAAAGAGGCAACTATCATTGGCATTCCCAAGCCAGGCAAACCTCACCACCTCCCCTCCAATCACCGTCCCATCAGCCTCCTCAAGGCCATGGGCAAACTTTTCGAAAGAGTCATTCTTGTGCGCTTGAGGCGCCATTTGTTTCCCACAGACGGCGACCCTCTTGTCAACCCACAAAAATTCGGGTTTCGAGCCAAACACTCGTGCCCCCAACAAGTTCACCGCATAGTGGAATACATCCCCAGCGGTTTTTACTCTCGCCGTCAAAAAACCATCGCGGTCTTCTTTGACATTGCCAAGACATTCGAAAGAGTCTGGCACGAGGGCCTTATCTACAAACTGTACGACTTAGGCCTCCCGGACCCTCTCGTTCGCCTTGTAGCCTCCTATCTGAAGGATCGTACCTTTCGTTTTAGACACGAAGGCACGCTATCCTCTACCTGTCAAATAAAAGCCGGTGTCCCTCAAGGCTCTGTGCTTGCTCCCCTCCTATACATACTATTCACCAACGACATCCCTATCCCGTCGAATGGTGTTAAACTAGCCCTCTTTGCAGATGACACAGCCCTTTACTCTAAAGGCAACTCACTACCACAGATTCGGAACAAGATCCAAAAGTCAGTAAGCGACTTAGGAGCTTGGTTCCAAAAATGGCGTATCGACGTAAACCCGGAGAAAAGCTCCGCCGTTTGCTTCGAATATAAACGACCTTCTCTCACCACCACTCCGCCAATCAGGATGTTAGGAACCCCTGTCCCATGGCAAACTAAAGCCAAATACCTAGGTGTCACCCTTGATGCAAGGCTCACTTTCGAGCCCCATATCAAGAAGGTTACTCGCACCGCACGTTTTTTACATGCGTAGACTCAACAGCATGTTGGGCAGACACAGTAAAATGTCCCTCCGCAACAAGCGAACCCTATATAAGGTCTGCATACGACCTGTCATGACCTACGCGGCCCCCCATTTTCGCATATGCTAAACCCAAAGCTATAAATGAACTTCAAATAGTTCAAAATCCTCCTCTCCTGGCAGCTCAGGCCGAGCCTACATAACACATCCCTTAATCTGCCTTAGTTAGGCACTCTTCTAAGCGGCTTTTCGCCGCTTGCGCCCTCCTTTCTGCCAAGGAGGGTCGCGTTCGTATACGGCTTAGAGATCTCTAGTCAGATCGTTAAGCCAATTCCTAAAAAGGTTGGGTTTAGTGGGTAAAAGTCACCACATAACCACGCAGCCGGCTGCGTGGTATGCTATGAGCATTCCTAACCTCCCTCCCCCGCTTTCCGGAGGGTTGCCCATATTTGCTTCGGGCGCAAAAAAACAAAAAAGGAACGTCGGGCAGTTGGATTGTAACCGGCGAGCAGACAACATCTCTGTTAATACGTATAACCGTTAGACGTGTACCGTGAAAAGTAAAGTGTGACATTTGTGTAATAAGTGATACCGTGTACATTGTGCAAAATAAATCAGCGTATTGTATAGTATGTTCATTATACTTGACCTAGATACCTTTTAAAATATTTAGATAAAGGTATCATTAAAATTTAATTGTGATATAATATAATGTTATATTATATTAAATTAGCAAATATGATATACAAAATAAATGACAAAATTTAAAAATTGTTCTCGATATAATTTACCTATATAACTACTATTACCTACTGATAATTCTACCTATGTTTAATGGAACCAAAAAGATGCTGGTCAGATCTTGATCAAATTTATATGGAACCACATGAAAAGCATCAGTTTTCAAATAAAAAAAAAGAAAAACCCCTAAAAGAAATTGGTTCATAAATAAAAATACAGTCAAATTAAGTACCTCCGTCTTTTTTTTTTGAAGTTGGTTGAAATATCTTTCAATAAAAAGTAAAATCTTGTGCCAAGGCAGTGAATAGAAAAATGAGACTCCGACAGAATTTAGAATTCTGTGCGGGGTTATTTCATTCTTCTTAGTTATTTGAAGTTGGTTTTTAATTTATATTATAATATTTTTTTAAGATTTTGAGTAGACTCAGGAAAAATTCCAGATACCACGGTAAGAGATGCAGGAAGCAGATGTATACGTGTGGCTCAGTACCGTGCTATGTGGAATTCTTCGGGGAGAGCCTACGTTCAGTAGTGGAATTGTGAAGTACTGTAATGATGATGATTAAGAAATTATTCTAAATATGATCTACTTATTAGCTACATCAATGAATTCATCTACTTATTTGTTACTACTACTATTACTTCAAATTTATCTGACTCCAGAAGTATAACGTACATAATTAGAAAAATCATGAAAATTGATTTAAAATTTATGAAGGTATCGCGCGACATACTTACAAAAAACATACAACCGGATTGTAAACGGTTTTTCCTCTTCCTCCTTTTTTGAAGTCAGCTAGAAACCGTATTCTTAAAATAAAGACTATTTGGTATTAATTAATATTTTAAACCAAAAAGTAAAGTTATATATTTGCTGTGTGGTGGCAACATAAGGTATCTGGTATCTGGTGGGTGGTATCTGTTTCATTTCATCTCGTGGCAGTCATGGTTCCATCTCATGTGCCAAATTTATTTATCCAGACCAGCAAACTGCAAGTACTCGTGTAAAATGCGCGTTACATCTAGTACTATGATCCCCAAACAACAATCTCGCTGATAAATTCACCCAACAATTGGAAGGACCCATGACCAGCAATCGAATGCCACGAGATGAAAATTATGATTCGTTTCTTAAATGATATAATTCTTAATCCATAATACAAATATATAAATATCAAATAATATTTCTACTTTATATAATTAATTTTAAGTAGAGGTATTATTAAATCCACCAGCAGCATCGTGTTTCACGTATTGCTTCTCCTCGTTTTCTAAACACTACGTGTCAAACTTTCATGTAAGTTTGCCATTTCTCGTGTATTTTAATGTAAAAATATGTTACTGTATTATAATTTCTGCGTTAATTTATAAATCTTTTTTTAAATACACGCTGTACCAGGCCATGGTTTGCTGTGGCTGAATATTTTTTCAAAAATTACGCGCGTCTTTGAATGCTATTTTGTACGAAAATGTATAAGCATTCGGAAAAAAACTTTTGAAGATTCAAGAAGAAATGAACATGTACATTTTTAATTTATTGCAAACTTTTATTAACCACATGAACGTAATTGTAGCGTTCAAAACTTTAAGATCCAAATCTTGCATACGGGCGTGTATCAAACTCCCTCCCTCCCTCCCTGCATAGAAACTACATATCTTATATGTAACTATTTGTTTTTAAAGCAACTATAGTACTAATACAGGATTCGGATTAATGTTACAGAAAACGAGTAAAACCAGAGACATTTAAGCGGGATAGGGCAAGATTGGCTTTATCGTGCTTCCATAAAATTAAGCAGCGAACCGTCTAAGATTAGTCCGCTTTTGTCTTCCATCAATTATCATACTTAGATTATTATACAAACCTTCATATTCTGGTCTCTTTCAAATAGATATATCAAAAAGTAATTAAAATACACGTAAAGGATGTTGCATTTTTGGTTTATTTGATGTCAAACCACTGCCTAAAGTATACAATCAGTGAACATATTTCTAAACATCTCAAATTCTCATAAAAACACATCGAATCCTACCAAAGATGATATTTGTGAGGCTATTAAAATTTAATCTTAATATCAAGTAAGACCAGATGATACAATATTAGTTCATTCTGCGTAGATCGGAAAAAAATTTATAATTAAAATCTGAAATTAGTCCCGATTCATTGAAGCGAAAAAAACTTAGCCCCCCCATTGATTATTAGTGATGCAAATTTTTCAAAATGTTGGGATTATAACAGAATTTTAAACAATCGCGATCAAGTTCGTAAAAATTGTTTCATTAAATTTTCATTTAATTTCAAGCATCACACAGAGATAAAAAAATAGTTTTTTTAAGTATACTTACTACGTAATGTTTATATTTCTATCAAATTTAATCATAATCATCAACGTCGTCATCATTATAACCCACCAAAGGTCCACTTTTGAAGATCGGCCACTTTGAAGAAACGACACAAAGGACGATCCTGAGCCAGACCTATATACTCGTAACACACCTAAATAATCATGATTCATGTGTAACAGGAACAAGGTACGGTACAATATGTCTGACATACTCTTGAAGAATAAAAGCCTTTTAAACAAAATAATGTCATAAAAATGTGTATCAAGTTTCGCTACTTTTGTTTCCCCAGGCTTTAGCCAGATGACTGTGCAATTACTGATGTCGTTTCCGAGATACTATATCGAGGCGTTGGATAAATTCTATTTTGACACCATAAATCAATTTAAAATGTATTAAAGTATCCCGCAGAAAACTCAACACAGGAACGGCAATTTATATCGGAGAATGTTCACGTTTTATTGTTTAAGATTAAAATGAACGCGTTTTATAAAACGAATACCAGGAGAGTGCATTCATTGATCGAACAGGAAAAAGAAAGACTGATATTTTCCTGACGGAGTTTTGACACTGCTCCCTGTGCCAATCTGGTTTTAACATCTTTTGTACGAGTTAATAATAGATCACCATCTATCGGTGAGATCTTTTATCTGATTTCTTTTCTATGAACATTTTAATACGAATGCTACGAATTAACGTTACATTTACCATTACAGCTTATCAAAAGTCCACAGCTGTACATAGGCCTCCCCCACTCTCCCATAGATTAACTCATTGGATTGTTTGCCATAGTTGCCACGCTTAGCAAGTGGGATAGCAAACGCAGCCTTTTATTTTTATTTAGTTGTCAGGAAGATGATGTTGCCGATCTCCTGGCTCAGTTTCCCTTTGTTGCATCTAACTACAACCTTGACACGTTATGGGATAGTACATATTCTTACACTACCATTATTCGGTCGCCAATTATGGTACTTTTGCATTTTATGATTTTATAGCAAATAATATGTTATGATAGCATATATTTATTTAACATATGCATCATCATCATGAATGATGATGATGAATATGTTATAATAATAATAATGAACTACCTCAAGGGACGACAAATGTCGATATCGTTAGCCATTTGGTTGGGGGAAAAAATATTGCCACTAGTACCGCCGAAAACTAAAGCTCCTTTTAATTTTTAGTTACACCCTTACTCATAAATGCCCTACATCGGCCAACTAGACGCTTGGTAAAATTACTAAGCGTCTGGAATAAGTCGTTCCATTCGATTAACATGTGGGTGTTTCAAGGCTAGAGTCTATTTAATTTTTATTTTGTAAATAAAATAAATTTAAAGGTGCTATTTGTATTCGATGTGTTTATGGTAAAGTTGTGATTCCATTTTCATCACGTTAGAGTGCACTCTCTTACGTTTTGATATCTATGTCCTATATTACTTATATATAGTTGTCAGTTTATGAGTTCATGCTAACAGACCATGTTAAAAACACAGTAAAAATAAACATTACATAATATTAAAAAATCATATTCAGTTTTTTTTAACCGAAGCTCTAATCCAATAATATTAAGCATAGATCACTTTACTATCTTCGTCTTCATCACTACCTACAATCAGGTGTGAACAGCAGTCAGGCTCTGGCTTAGAATGATTAAACCGACAGAAATTCATAACACTTTATGAGGTAGTCAAGAATATTGAAATAACTTTTTCAGTTTACCATCGGGTTCTCGCAAAAATGTCTCTTCAGTTTAGGAGAAGTATTCCTAAAATATCCATTTATTCTTGAAGTTGATTACAAATGAAATCGTAAACAAAATCAGATATAAATTCTTTAGTCAATTTAGGAATAATTATCGAATAAGCTTTTCTTCTCTTTATCAGTTTAGAACTAGCAATAAAACTTCCATTCTCTTTATCAGGTTTTATTAATCCTTATTGGATAAGGCATATAACAGCATAGAGTACTTAACGTCGTAATCATTATTATCAATATGCAATCAATTTAATTAAAACTTATCTACTGCTGAATATATGCCTGCCCAAAGAATATAACAAAACACATTCGTAAGTCACTCGAATCCGTATCTTAGCAGATGGTCACTGTGGGGATCACCCTACACTCCGTTCATATGTAGTGTCACCTTTATATTTGTTTTGACGAATATTTCAGTATTAAAAGGAATCCAAATCCAGATTTTTGAACGGGATGCATTTTCCGTGTTTTGTTTTGTTTCATTCGAGATTAAATCTGCGTAATGAATTAGTATTCAAAAATACATCACAAAAGAGTTTTAGGTTTTATCATTTCTGCACCATTCATGGTTACTGAATGTCACGTAGCTAACTTTGCCTTTTGTTTCCCCCTTTCCGGGGAAAATGCGCGTCACAAAAACGCTGTACACCCGAAATATTATTGTGGCTATTGTTGTGAGAAATATTTTTATTCCATTTATTATTCAAATGGAAGCTGAAGTCTTACTTTAAAACGATAGTCAAATTTAATAAAAATAAATTGAGTCATAGTTTTTGATAAGTAATTATAAGCTGTTACAACGTAATTTGCTTATTTCCGCGTAATTAAATAAAATGATGTCCCCTGCCCAGTCTCAAGAATACCACCCACCCTTCCTTGATTGCGTGCATTATCCTTGTCACCATCAATCTCAGCACCACCACTTCCAACACCAACACACTATAAAAAATTATCTATTAATAATTCAGATGGCCAGCTTAACACGTAAATTTGTTCTGAAATAATTAAAAAGTAAATATTTTATTATTGGACATTTATGTAGATGAATATTATGGTATAGAACGTTTTGGTTCTCAAGTGATATCTGAGAGATTTGGATTGTTTTTATAAACTGAAGTTCTAAATGAACTTACAGTCCACAACAACTTCAAACAAAGAAGGCTAGATAGCTTGACACCTCTGGGTCTAACATGAAATGCCTCACATCTTCTAATTACGATAGCTTCCTAAAATTGTTAATGTGTTCATCTACAAAGGTTTTTTAACAAAGGTTAATACACAAGTAGTAATTAATAGTTATTAACCATCAGTTAATCATTGTTATGGTTATATTTTATTTCAAGAGTATGTAAGGAACTTAGATGAAGTAAATAAATTTTATCTGAGATAAGCTTTGCACTTGCGTCTTAATCATTAGTTCATATTTTATGAACTAATGATTAAGACGCAAGTGGTGGTTACAAGTTCGCCGTAGAAGGATAATTTAATGCATCTGTTTTAAACACCTCGTAAAACTACATTAGAATTTACTAACTCGTGAGTTACTCAACGCTTTACAAAATAATAGACGGCTATAAAATTAAAGAAATTATTAAGTAAGTCTGATATCAATATAGTATCTACAGATTTTAGTTTTTTCACTCAGGGGATAAGATCTTGGCTTAAAATGTCATTATACGAAAGCAAACATAATTACGAGTATTCAAGATAATATAACAAGATAAACATAACTATTCAAGCTGGCATCACTGAAACAGCCAACCTAGGAGTCCGTCTGACCAAATACCACCCTGTTATCTATTTCTAACGCCATATATCACCACTTGCACTGTTGTGTTTCAGTCTGAAGGCTATAGACAGATAGTATAAGGTACAGGTTGTGAGGCGTTCCATCTTATTCCTAGGAGATAATAACGGATTGTTAGACTCCTTTATTCTTTGTAGTTAGTTACCTGTGTGCAAGGGCTGCAGTAGCCTCTCACCATTAGGTGGACTTTCAGTTGGCTTGTCACTTCAGCTTAATAAAAAAAAATACGTGTGGCACTCGGTGACTGCCGCGGTAAAGCTATTGCATAGCATTTTTATCAACTTATGCAATTATAATTATTAATTATTTTATTTATGCAGTTAAGTCTTTGATATTAAATCAAGTTACACTTTTTGAGCGTGGTGACCGATAAGAAAATTTTTTTTCTCTTATTGAATAAATGAGAAGTTAATATTGTTTAAAATATTTTTAATATCTTACAATACATGTAGGTTATTCAGGAATTTTTATCATTGAGTTAGCAGCTAGTGTACTCGCATACGTCTAGTCGCACGCACACAAACACCGTGCCGAAGTCTGCCGAACTGAAACGACGTTAGACGATGCACGTCTTTCAACGCCACACCTCCGTGCCCGTCGGAGTGGGGAGCGTGAGGTTTTTTTCGTTACGGAATTTCTGGATTCGGTCCCCGCGCTCAAGGCCCGCGATAGAAGCTATGCAATAGCTTAAAAATTACAACGTAATTCGCGATGATGGAAAACACCATAAGGAAACGTGTGTGCGATTTAAAAAAATTATTCAGGACATGTAAAATTTGTCATCACACATTGGGACAGCGCTGCGAACTTTACATGGAATTCTTATCTATTTATTTCCATAAATATTTTTGATAGGGTTTTTGAGAATAAAAGGAGGTCATTAAGTCCGCTTCTGACCATAGAGATATTTTTTAAGATATTATTTATTTCTCAAAAGATTACAAATCGTTTTACAAAAAAAATTACAAACAATAATGAAGGAATCCATTACGAGCATACAGAATATTAAATATAGATGTGGGTAAAACGTAAACAATTAACAGAACACTAAACATAGGTTTGAATATTTCTTGTTTTTTATAGGTATTATACATTTCACTTCCATTTTAATTTCAATAAGCATCTCCGCTTCTTTACACACACCATACGAATCAGAGAATTAAGCTGCCATTTTACGCTAGTGAGAACGCGGTGCTTACCCAGTAAAGGCGACCTATTCGTGCTACAACCATAATATAGTTGCGTCATGACGATTCACGTCATTCCATTCGCCATTGTGAAAATGCAGTAATTCAACACACTGTGTGTTATATGTCTCAATTCTTGTCCGTTTTCAGTTTTTTTTTGTGACTATTATCTGAAGATGGACGGCGACGTATCTCACTTTTATCTTCACAATGTACTTAATTGTAATGTACCGAAGTATGTGGTGTTAGTAAAAGAAAGAATGAAAGGAAAAATAATACTTTGTGGTGGGATGATGAGATACGTACGGAAGTTGAAGCAAAGAAGAGAGCATGGCTAGATTTACTAGCAACTAAGGCTGGTAATTCTAGCGGTACGAATGATGATTTTGAAAGAAAAAAGGCAGTCTTTAGACATTTAAATAAAAGAGTAAAAGAAGTAGTTGAAAGGAAAAAGCAAGAAAGAACGGATAAGAATGATAGAAGAATATCGGATAACTTCCAGGCAAATATTAAAATGTTCTGGAAACTCGTAAGAACTGCCAGGGGACGTTCAAAACAGCCTATAATGAATGCTATAAGAGATGAGAATGGCTATATTCTGAATGATGAAGTTTTGAGTGTAAAGAGATGGAAGGAATATTTTGAAAGCATGTTTATGAGTGAGGAGACAACGTATGAACTGAATGAAATAGGAACTCCGAAAGAAGAGGAAGGAGGTAGCGAGATAAGTATAGATGAAATAATGAAAGCAATGAATTTCTACGTGGTAGAGTCATGCTGCAGTTATATTAGTAGTATAGTTGTAGCACGAATGGGTCGGCTCGACCGGGGAAGGACCACGCTCTCACAGAATACCAGCGTGAAATAGTAGCTTAATGCTGCTGTATTTCGTATGGTGAGTGTAGAGAACCGGAGACCCTTTTTACTGAAAATGAGGCATTCCATCTCAGTCCTCATGGGTGACAACGCATCTGCATTTTGATTTGTAATGAAAGATAGATGTAGATGTCTATGGGCCGCAGCAACCACTTACCATCAGGTGGACTGTGTGCTCGTTTGTCAGGCTATTCTAAAAAAAAATGAAAAGCATGAAAGCAGGTAAGGCTGCCGGTTATGATAGAGTTTCACTCGAAATGCTAAGGGCTGGAGAGGAAGTGGTGGCAGGCCTGCTGCACACCTTGTTTAATGTATGCTGGGAACTGAAGCGGGTACCGGGAGACTGGTGCAAAGCCGTGATAGTCCCAGTATATAAGGGAAAAGGGTCGCAGAAGGACTGTAAAAACTACCGCGGTATCAGCCTTCTTAGCATCGTGGGAAAATTGTATGCCAAGGTACTAATTGAAAGGGTCATGAAAGAAACCGATGGAAAAATTTGGGATGTGCAAGCGGGATTTGGAAAGGCAATGGGATGTACAAATCAAGTCTTCTCCATGCGCATGATCGCGGAGAAGTTTTTGGCCAAAAACCAAAAGGTTTTTTGTGCGTTCATGGACTTGGAGAAGGCCTATGACAGAGTGGATAGGAATGTGCTATGGCAAACACTGAACTCATTTGGGTTGAGCGCTGGCTTGATACAGGCATTGGAATCTCTTTATAGGGACTCTAGTGCTTGTGTTAGGATCAACGGGGTCTACTCCGACTGGTTTGGCATCCATAAAGGTATCAGACAGGGCTGTGTGGCTTCCCCGTGGTAGTTCAACCTATTTATGGACATTTGTTTGCAAAATTTGAAAGTTGAAGAATGCGGATTAAGAATGGGTGAGTTAACCATCAAATGCCTTTTGTACGCCGATGATCAAGTTATTCTTGCATCGTCAACGGCTGAGTTGCAAATGATGGTTACATTAATGAACAGATCATGAAAAGAAAGGGGTATGAAAGTGAACGCAAGTAAGACGAAAATTATGGTTTTTGAAAGAGATGAAAGTAAAACGATATGTGAAATAAGAATAGAAGGGGAGTTGATCGAGCAAGTAGATGAGTTTGTATATTTGGGTTGCGTATTTAGCAGGGATGGGAGATATGATAAGGATAAAGAACGACGAGTGAACGCAGGAAACAGAGTAAATGGGGCCCTGCACTCTATTGTGAAGAGTCAAAATGTGTCAAAAAAAGGCACGTATGGCAATTCACAATGCTGTGTTGGTCCCTACTTTAACGTATGGTAGTGAAAGTTGGGTGTGGCAGAAGAAGCACGAGAGTAGAATAAATGCAGTAGAAATGCGGTCGTTAAGGAGTATGTTAGGGCTGAATCTGAATGACAGGGTGAAAAATTGTGTGATAAGAGAAGAGTGTGGTTTGCAAGATGATGTTGTGACCAGGATTAAGAAAGGAATGTTTCGGTGGTTTGGTCATGTGGAAAGAATGGATGAGGAAAGAGTGACAAAGAAAATTTATGTTGCAGAAGTGAATGTCAGAGTCGGAAAGGGACGTCCTAGGCGAAAATCTATCGACCAAATTGGCGATTTATTGAAAACGGGCCAAATTAGGAGTACCCTTAACCGACGAGCATGCATGCGTAGATGTATGGATGTGAAGGAGGCGAGAGAGGTGTGTCAGGATCGTGCCAAATGGAAGTCTGTAGTCTCTGCCTACCCCTCTGGGTGACAGGCGTGAGTGTTTATGTTATGTTTTTGTAATATTTTAGGATCCTCTTCAAAAAAAATACGGTAAAGATATTTTAAAAAATCTGTGGAAGAAGATATATAGGGCGTTTACTTTACAGTGGAAATCAATAATAGAATAATAAAACTACCGCTTTTAAATTAGAAATAGTTATTAAGTTATGAAACATTTAACAGTTTAAAAACTTATCTCGCTAAGGTGTTAGACATAAATAGATAACAAGAAAGTAATGTTACTCGTTGAGTTAAAGATCCATGAAATATTTAAAGCGCAACTTGCACTCGTAAAACAGCAGAACAATGAGAACATTCAGCACCTGTATTTTGTAGCAACTCGTGAAGTGACACTTAAATTTAACCACCAACTTATTTCTACTTGGTACTTCGGTATAATAGGGTATGAGCTGCCTTTATTTATAGACACAAGTGACGAGTGAGCTTACAGTGCACCTAATGGTTAGTGGCTTTTACAGCCCCTTTTTTACATGGGATAATGCCTACGCATACCGACCTCGGGGGACTAGGATAGGTTATGTCCGACTCACTCTGACTAAAACTACCTGGTGTGACGAGTAAAAGTAAAAATATATGCTTTAACAAAAATCCGCGGAATCATTAGCGCCGGCCGCTCCACTAGAGAGGACAACTCCCTTTCCTTCTCCTCCTTAGGTAAAGCGCACCAGAACGCAAGCCGCGTCTCCCTGCATGGCCTCCAACTCCACCTACAACGGGCTGCACTCGGCTGCAGGTGTCCAAGGGCTGCAGTGGTCACTTAACATCGGGTAGACTATAAATTTATTTAACACTTCAGTTTTATATTTAAAATGGTTAGTGATGAAAATCCCGGAACCCTTTTTATTTCTTTCCTTTTTTAGTGGTGATTAGATATTCCATCTTATAAATGCAACTTACTAGAACTACTTACGCGAAGGAGAGAAGGATATCCCTCCAGTCACCGTTCAATAACACGTCTACTGAGCTCACTGCCACGTTACGATGGGAACCCGTTCAAGGGGGGTGGGTTACATTTTAAGTATAGAAGGCTAAAACTGTATTGTCATCTATGAGACTAAGATAGAAATCATCAGAGCTATAGTCAACAAAATCTAAGAAATTCATTTTGACAGCTGTCAGACTTATTGCACCAAGCATGCCATCCAATAATGAAAACGTACAGTATTCGATTATTTTAAAAAATGATATCGATTATTTAGAGTTGGTAATCATTTATAGTTCGTTTTGAATAATACCAGAATAAATTAGAAACAGATAATTTAAACACAAGATTTAGCAGTTTCTTCGTATTTGTTGTAACTGCTTATTTCTAGATGCTAGGTATTAAAAGATTGAAACTAGCTATTTATTCAACCAATTTCACTAAAACTAGTTGAGCAGTCGTTATTTGGATTAATTGTTATTTGATTTTCAATAATGCAGTCGAAACTAATGTCTCTTTTGAAGTCATCCATAACCAATTTTTTTTGTTTTTTCTACCACTTATGCCCAATCATCTTTATGACATGGGCACATGTTTCCTCGAGCAAACCCTACTTCTTCATGGCCGTGAAAGGTGGCTTCGTGTTACATAGCCTGCAAAAAAAAGGATAAGATATTTTAATTTTGTGTGTTTAAGTAGAGTTAATATGTTTGCACTTAGAACGTTTCATATAAGCACTAACCTTTGATTTGGGCCCAAATTAATTCAATAGCATTATATTGGCATAGGTATGGTGGTAATCTTATAACTTTATGTCCGTGCTTTTCTGCTAATTTATAAATAACATATAAAGGTTTACGTTATAGCCATAAAGTTATAGCCATAGAACGTGTGCAGTCCCAGAAAACGCTTTATAGTAAGTTAAACACAAAAGAAGGCCAAAAGTGTATATATAAGCTAGCAAAACAGCGATGTCAAAGCACAAAGGATCCTGCCAGGTGTAAAACTGTCAAAGGTCCAAATGGCGACTTGTTATATAAAGACCATGATGTCACAACAGCTTGGTATCATTACTACGAACAGCTACTATCCCTACCCCATCTAGCTGCCACACAACTTCCTGGATTGGAAGTGAATGCAGGACTTATACCTCCAAAACATCCTGATGAGGTAAAGAAAGCCCTACACAAAATGTCCAACAAGAAAGCCATTGGACCTGACGGAATACCAGTGGAAGCTTTGAAATGCTTAGGTCCACGCGGGCTCGTACTGCTAACCGATTTCTTTAACTGTATGTTGTTCTCTTCAAAAATGCCAAAGGCGTGGAGATTGAGCATTTTAGTTCCCATCTACAAGGGAAAAGATAGTAAGTACGAGTGCAACAACTACCGCGGAATCAAGCTCCTCAGTCACACCATGAAGCTCAATGAGAGGGTAATTGACAGCCGCATAAGATCCGAGTGCGAGCTGTCTAAGAACCACTATGGCTTCGTACACGGATTGTCTACCACGGATCCGATGTTTGCTCTTAACACGATTGTCGAAGAGTATCGCGCGAAAAACCGATCATTATATGTCGCATTTTTGGACATGGAAAAGGCGTTTGATCGTGTTCCAAGGGATACGATCTGGTGGAGCCTTCGTAAGAAAAATGTCCCCGAATACTACGTTAACATCATTGCCGACATGTACAGAGATGCGAGGTCAATGGTTCGGACGGTGGTGGGTGAGACCAAGTCGATAGCGGTCACAAAAGGAGTGCACCAAGGTTCTTTTTTTTTTTTGTTCATTCAAATGTAAGTACATTATTTTTACTATTATCTCGCCAAACTGCAATCAGTTTGTCGGCGAGTACACGCTCTTAAAACTATATAATATCATTATGCACAATCACCTACAAAAACACAATTACTTACGAAAAAAAAAATAACCTTACCTTACTACAATTTCACAATATTTAGAGATTATTAAACTAAAAAATAAACAACAACAGCAATAAACAAATCAAATAAATCAAACATAAAAGACGATTAACAAAAGTATGCAACAATGTATGTGTTATAGCTCTGTTAATAATGTCTTTTCAGAGAGGATTTTAATAAATTTTTGCTTAATTTACTTTTATTTTTATTTGGAGGCGTTTCTCTTAACCATTTTATTTTGTTATATATTCTGGGTACAATGTATTTATTCAAGCGCTGTCCATAATAGTTATTTGCACTAGGCTCTTCAAGTTTTTTTTCCCTTACCTTACGCGTGTTGTAGGTGTTAGTAATAGGTACTTTATAGTCGTCAGTATAGTAATGTTCAATTGCTATTAAATATTTTAACCGTGTTTCAACAGGGAGTATTTTACACATAGGAAATAATTTTTCATATTGTTTTTTACAGCTTTTCTTATCTTTTGAATTAATGAAAAATTTTATAATACGTATTTGTAGACTTTTCACTTGTTTTATATAAGTACTAAATGTACGGCCGTACACAATAAGACCATAGTTAATTAAAGATTCAATTAATGCATAGTAAACCACTAATAGAACATGTTTACTTACTACTTTTCGAATTTGATAGAATTTGCCTAAAATGGACCTTAACTTTGAACATACATCTTCAATGTGTAATTTCCAATTAAAATTACTATCTACCAACAGTCCTAAATATTTGTAACTATTAACAAATTCTATTTTGGCACATTGACATGATAATTTTCCCCTGTGCAAGCACTTATAGTCATGCCCTACAATACCTATTTCTTCATAGCGTACATTCTTAGCTAGCCTGTTGTATGGAGAATGTAAATGCATACACTTTGTTTTTTTCAAGTTCAATATTATGCCGTTATCATGTGCCCACTGGGTAATCCGATCAAAGTCTTCCTGTATTTTAACGCAAGCTTCATGTAAGTTTTTGGAAGCATACAATAGGCACATGTCATCGACGTACATGTAGGTATCGTAGCGATGCACCACATTAACCACACTGTTCACCAGTATAATGTACCCTACGGGCCCGTACACAGAACCGGTTGGTACACCGAGAGAGATGTGTTCTTCAGCGCCAGTCGTCCCACTCACCATAGTGCGAATAGTCCGATTTGATAAATAGATACGGAACCATTCGTTTACAGGGCCCCGAATTCCACATTCCTCCATAGCCCTCAGAAGTACCCCATGGTCCAGAGTATCAAATGCCTTCTTATAGTCTATAAAAAGAGCCACCACCTGTTTACCATTATTAAGACTGTAGTTAATTGCTTCCGAAAACTTAGTTAACACAGTAATAGTACTCCGTCCTCTCCTAAAACCATGTAGACATTCAGTAATAATGTTAAATTTCTCTAGGAATCCACCCACTCTTTGTATGACTACCTTTTCTACAATTTTATTTATTACTGAAAGAATAGCTATTGGCCTGTAATTTGTGTATTCATAATGGCTGCCACCTTTAAAAATAGGTCTTATTATGGATTTTTTTAATTCATCTGGATAAATACTTTTTTTTATACTTAAATTGACAAACTTTGCTAAAATTGGACTTATTTCATTTTTTATATACTTCAAATCCTTAACTCTAATTTTATCTACCCCTGGTGACTTTCGTTCTGACAACTTATTTATAATTTCTTTTATTTCCGACGAGTTTACTTTTACAAACCTGAAAGACACTTACGCTTGATTTAACATAACTATTTCTGTTTAGGAAATTAGTGTTACATCTATGTTTTGTGCGTTCTATTTCTTTTGTGAAGGTTTTTGAAAATTCACTACATATATTGTATATATTATCTATTTTACCGAGATATTTCAAGATAACACTATCTAGATTAGGTTTAGAGCGTCCTATCCACGTATTGATATTCTCCCATATTTTTCTAAAATCCCCGTTACAATCATTTATATCCTTTTGTCTATACCTATTCTTAGCACTATTAATTAATTTATTCACCTTATTCCTAAATGAAGTGTACTCTAACCTTTTGGTCATACTGTTAGGCGATGCTTTCCACTCCCGAAATAGCATATCACGCTTTAATAATTTATCATATATTTCTTTATTAACCACCCATGGCTGACTAATTCTGCTATTCTTCAAAGTTATTTTAGTTTTACTTTCCTCATAAATCTTAGAGAATGTAGAACATATTGATTCATATAACAATATTGAGCATAATATAGACAAAATTGTGACCAGTCCGTTAATCTTAATTTTTCCTTAACTAACATATTATCTATTACAAATTTGTATTTACATACTTCGTTATAGTTATTGCACACTGTATGCTTACGGTCAATATCAAGGGTAATACCTACTGGACTGTGATCTGAGATGTTGCACTCGAGTATAAATGAAGCTGTCGGCCCGCAGCCGGAGCGCGTCGTCCGTACCCATACATGGTCGACGCAACTCTGGTCGAGTCGGCCGTCGACGATCGCCTCGCGCGTTATCTCCCTCGCTGGTATAGCACACATGATGCCGCTTTCACACAGGGTGCTTTTATAACGGTCAATTGTCGGGTTTATTTTATTTCTTGAGATATCTATATTTGTGTCTCCTATTATGATTAGATCATCCTGTGACGGTATCTTCCTTATTATAATATTCCTAGTTGATCTACAAATTGCTTTTTGTTTTTACTCGGTGGTCTGTAACATGCTATAAGATGTAAAGTTCTTGTTGTCGTAATTATTCGTCCATATACAGTTTCCAATGCAGTTGTATTTCCTACTTCCATTTCAATATTTAGTCCTTCCTTCCAGTAGATAAGTATTCCTCCTCCTCTTTTCACTTCTCTGGTATTCGCATAGCTATTATATCCTTGAATCTCATAAAAGGGTAATTCTTCTTTCTTTATGTTTACTTCTGTTAAGATTATAATATTTATAGAGCATAAAGTTTGTTGTAATAGTACTGTTAACTCATTAAAATGTTTTCTTAAAGATCTAATATTTAGGTGTAAAATATGTATTTTATTATAGTCTGTGCCCCATTGTTTACTCCAATTAATAATATTTTTAAATCTATTAAATTTTATATCTGTGATGCTTTCATTAAAATTTTCGAATTTTAAGGTTAACAAAAAACCACGTAGTGTATCCACATTACGCTAGTTGCATATTTATGCTTTAAGATTTTGTATATCTTTCTCACATGAAATCCTGTGTATTTTAGTTTCATTTTCTTTTTTAACTAATATATTAGAATTCTGTATCCATATGTATTTATAAATTTGTTTTAGTTCATTCTTTGTGGTCCAAAATAATTGTCGCTTGTATTTAGGTAGGTCCTCATTAATATAAATCGAACTTTTGGAATTATTACCATATACGTGATCATTCGTTAATGTCATTTTGCGAAGACTGAGCCATCTATCACGCGCCGATCTCGACCGAAGAGTAACTATAACTGGTTGCGGCTTTATTTTTTCTGGTTTTGGTCTTCCTACCCTCTTTACGTCAACAATATCAGCCTTGCACAAGTTATATTTTTCCGCTATAACATTCACGACTTCAAAAATTTGTTCATTATTTTGCCTCTCCAGACCAGCAATTTCTATGTTATTTTCCTTCTCCCTCTGCTCTATTTCCAAGATCCTTTCCTCCATTGCTTTGTTACATTTTTCCAGATAGGTATTTTTATTCTCCAAATTTTTGATTTTTCTCTCAGCTTCCTCTTTGAATTCAATAATCGATTGGTACTGTTCAGCGTAGAAGTCTACTGTATCCTTGAGTTCTTCAATGCTCCTTTCCATTTTATAGATAATCTCTAACTTTTTGTTTACCTCACCTAGCAACATTTCCACTGATGTCTTATTGAGATCAACATAAATCATGGGCTTGCTAATTCTTTCAGGGCTTTCGTTCTTTTGGCATTCTTCACAAATTTCTTTCTGCATATGCTTCTTAAGGTTTCGAACACATTTTTTGTGAAATACAGACTCACAAGAACCCTTACACTTGATCACTTCATCCTTTGATAGGGACACATACTGTTTACATTTCTTACACTGCACCATTTTAGAGTATTTATAATAGTTAAACAAAAATTTTTTTTGTATTGCACCGATATGATTTTAAAAGTCCATATAATGTAGGTATTCTATGCACGTCCGCGCGCTGAGCGTATAAACTGCGGTATTCTTCTGTATTGAGCCCTTTTCTGTTTTGTTTGGTTCTGGACTCACTCACTGAAGCGGCACAGAATTCAGCAACGTGGACATTTATATACGCTGACGACGTAGCCATCTGCACAGACAGCCGCGCTCACTTGCAAGAGGCACTCGTGTCGTGGAAACATCAGTTACAGACCGGTGACCTTGTGCTGAGTGTGGCAAAGACTCAGTTCATGTCCTTCAACGACCCAGATACAAACAACAGTCCGATTTCCATCGATGGACAATTGGTCAAATCGTGTGATCAATACAAGTATCTGGGTAGTATGATGAGCGGTTTTGGGGACTTGGAAATTAACATTCAGCACCGAATAGCCGCAGCGTGGCTAAAGTGGCAAGAAGTGACTGGTGTCACGTGCGATAGGAGAATGCCGGTCAAACTTAAAGGTTTAATCTGTAAGACCATCATCAGACCAGTCCTATTGTATGGCAGTGAAACATGGGCCGTAACTCAAAAGAATGTGCATACCATGCAAGTTGCCGAGATGAAGATGCTGAGGTGGATGTGCGGCGTTACCAAGCTCGACAAAATCCGCAACGAGTACGTGCGAGGAAGCTTGGGCGTGCGCGACATCGCTGACAAGATGCAGGAAAGTAGGCTGCGATGGTATGGGCACGTGAAGAGGAGGCCACCCGACTACGTAGGGAACTTGGCACTACAACTTTCCATCCCAGGTCGAAGATCCAGGGGCAGACCCAAAACACGATGGAAAGATGTAGTGGTAAAGGACATGAGAGAGTGCGAAGTCTCCGAAAATGAAGTCGAGGATAGAGCGAAGTGGAGGCGTAAGACAAGAAAGGCTGACCCCACCACCATGTGGGACACATAGCCAGGAAGAGAGAGAGAGAGAGAGATAAAGGTTTACGTGTCTTATTTCGCTTTACTAATTGTATTAGCTCAGCTTTCAATAATTTCATGTCCGCTTCTACTCCTTCGTGTTGCAGCCATGCTACTAAATTTGCTTTCTTATTTGCTTGGGTTGAGGTTTTGTTGATTTATACAGAATGGGCATTGTCCATTGTTATGGTGCTATTCCCAGGAATTTTTGTAAAAGGGGTATAAACCACCCTGCATTTTTCTGCATCCATTTTCTCATTCTCTTGTACTCTTTGATTAGAAGGTTAATAAACATTTTTTTTACAAATTCTCCTCCGGCGGATCCCGCACGGCAAATTATGAGGCGCCTACTTTTTCCAACGGGCACCTTCAAGCAAGATGTTGCAGTGTCATCTGTCTATATTTGCGCCAAAGTGTGGTTGGCGTTTAACAACGTTTCATCAAGGAATATGACGTTGTCAGAATCGGTTATATTTTTCATTTCTCTTAAAAATGTTATTTTTTGAAAGACTATGTCATGCCTCTCCATAATTATTTTGCGTTTGTCAATTTTTTGTACAGTAAGTAAGCCTACGCGTTTTAAAATGGTTCTCAGTAACACTACTGTTGTACAAACCAGCATCTACTAAACTTACTTGCATCTTCGCCGCAGTAGGGTAATCGCCCCCTGTGAAATAGCCGTATGCATGTTTTCTAATTGCGTCTGCGTCGAATTGATCGATACTTGTTAGCTTGTTACTGGTTTATTCTTTTTTTTTGTTGTGTTTTTTGCGTGTGAAGTAAATTATTATTACTGCCTGAAGGCCCGTACTTTTCAGTGCCAATCTTTGCAACGGTGCATTTACCAATTCCTAGTGCTTCACTGACACGATCCAGCACTTGTGTCACTGGTAAAAGGGCCCACCGTTTTGTGACTCACGTTCAAAATATTCCTGTAATTTCAGCACCAATGCACGAGTATGATTGTTTAAAGTACGACTATCAGACTACAACTACTCCTCTTTTCGATATTATGATCACATGTTTAATCAGAGTTAAGTATATAACTAGCCAAGGTCATCGAATATAGAAGAAACAGTCCAAAAAGTAAAAGTTGAGTCACAAAATAAGAAGACAAACATGAAATCAAAAAATTACACACAGTAAGCTCCCGAAATAGCGGGATTAAAATTAAGTAGTGGTTTTCTCAGCGCGGCCTCGGATTTAAGATTTTTTGCCAACACAAATGCACGTTGATTAAGTAAAAAATAAACTTGTTCTATTCATGATTCATGCAATTTTAGGAATTTTTAAAAATAAAAATTTTATTGGAAAAATTATACATAAAAAAATTTATGATTCGATTATTTTAATACTTTTATCGATTGTTTGAATACTTTTGTCGATTATTCGCATAAGAATGAATTTTAATCATCCAAACACTACGCTCAGATACATAGCGACATATCATTGAAACGACGTCTAGTAAAAAAGTTGATATTGATTATTTTTCTTAAATTTTGCTTTGTTTAAAAGATTCGAATTTAAATTAGTGATAAAAAAACTATACACGTTGTAATGAAATATAGATAACTTCATAATTCTTCGGATTTACGTAAAAGGTTATTTTAAATCGTGTGAGTACGCTTATGCAAAGTTATTGCGGAATGATTAATGTGAAACGTCAAAAGGTATTTCTTAGATTTGGTTGACTATAGTAATTATACTATTAAAACGTGTCCTTCACACCGGAACACATCAGTGCAAACACTGATTTTTGGTAGAAATAGGTAACAGGGTACTTACCAAGATAAACTCTTGGGCAGAAAAGGAGTACTACTACCTAGTTAAAACTTAGTTACCTTACAGAGACTGTGCAAATACGTCACACTTGTGTTAGAAACTTTACAACACAAGCATTTTATGCTTACCTGGAGTTGTTAATGTGAACGTTCATAATGTTAATAGTATTTAAATTTTCCTAATGTTAATAAAATTTGCATAATGTTAATTCAATTTGCATTAAAAACGTACAAAATGTACTGCATTTCAATGAAAATATAGCTATATTTTATTACGGATATATTATCGATCTTAGCTCAGGTTACAGTCAGGTTATTACATGAAATAGTTGGAGTGTAAGGGTATAAATAAATAATGAGAACCTTTTCTCTTTCTTTTATACTTTTGTTAAATTTAATATTGCATAATGAACCCTGCCGATTAACAAACAAGGCTCTGACGACCAATACATACCGAAAAATCCGTCCACAAATGCTGAATCTCAATACCACATATTTGTGATGGAGAGCAGTTTGGTGATAGTGTATAATGTGAAGGCTTTAAGAAAAAGGAAATTATCTCTGCGATCACCAAAGCCCAGCGTGGTGAGTATGGATAAACAATCTCTTAAAAAGTGCACGCCTATTACAGTAATATTGAAAACGCCTATGTATAATGTGATTTCATAAATGGCATTTAAAGAGAAATGAAATGTACAGGACAGTTAGTTCAGGAGTAAACTAGTAATGGCGGTTTCGTTTAATGAATGAGAATAGGAATTAGATTACGCATGATAATCTGTTCTCCAAACCCTTTAGAGACCCATTTTACTGGAAAGGAGGCATTCCGTCTTAGTTCTCATGGGTGACAACGCATTTTTATTTTGATTCGTAATCGAGGATAGATGTACATGTCTATGGGCCATAGCAACCACTTACCATCATTTGAAAAGTGTGCTTGTTTGTCACCTTTCTCCTATAAAAAAAACCTTAAAAATAATAGTTTTTAATATTCAACGACAGTCTTCCACTGATATTTGCTTTTTAAATATTGATATAAATAGAAACTTTTTTTATTCAATATGGATTGTCCACCACTGTACGTTTCACTAGGATTTGTTTCCACGTACGACCCCTCTGTGGAATAGTTTACCACCGGCGATTTTTTCCGGACCAATACTACCTGGGGACCTTCAAGAAAAGAGTTTACTCCTTTCTAAAGGGCCGATAACGCACCTGCAATTCCTCTGGCGTTGCAGTTGTTCATGGGCGGTAGTAGTCACTTAACATCAAGTGAACCGTATGCTCGTTTGCCCCACCCTCTATAAAAATAGTATTATAAAATTATTTAGAATTTCATGTAATTTTAAACCTTTTTTTACGTGGTAGAGCCATACTGCAGCTATATTAGTAGTATAGTTTAAGCACGAATAGGTCGGCTCGAACGGAGAAGGACCACACTCTCACATAATACCAGCGTAAAACAGCAGCTCAACGCTGCTGTTTTGTATGGTGAGTGTAGAGAACTGGAGACCCTTTTTACTTGAAAGGAGGCACAAAATTTCGTCAATATTGGTGGAATACCATTGGGACTGGAAACCGGCGAATGCAATTTTGGTAGCGTAAGAGTTCGTCTCAGCTACAATGTGGCCTAAAATGTCATCATACAAAAAGCAACGAAAAGTATCATATGCCGAATTGTAAAACTGAACCGAACCAGATCTCTCAGGTACAAAATTCTCCTCCTGGTCTTGAAAGGAGTCCATAGGAGACCATTCAAACAGGAGGTTCTGGCCTTCCAGCCAAGTAAGACCATCCGTTCCATCACTGGCGATAAAATAATTATCCGCATCTTCGCTCTCGCTAGCATCCTTTTTTCCATTCTTTCCCCCCTGACTATTCCTTTCGGCTCTAGCAGCATCTCCTATTCTCATCTCCCGTCTCTTCATAACATCCCTCGCCAAATTTACCAATTCCCCCTGAATTGGTCAGTTTGGCAACGTCGTCATCAGTCAAATAAATTTGACACAGTGGATGTCCCACCTCCCACGGTTGTTCCCCCCTACGACCCCGTGTTCTTCCTCACCCAACTATACCACGAACATCCCTTCTTCCACTCTACCACCTCTCACCTGTTCCCGAGGACACAAAAATTGCATGAGCGTCCGGGGCTAAAAATACCTCGTCCATGACGTCGTTATCTTCGGCAACATTAACCAAATCATCCACGCCGCCGTCTTCATTCAAAATTTCAAAAACCACCATTGTTTCACGGCAAAAAATTACCTTTACTCCACGTCAATTTCTTCATGAATAATAAAAAATAAAAATAAATAAATAAAACTTACGATTCATATAAATGAGTATCGTCGCCTCCTCCACCCCCTCCACCCCTCCCTCGCCAAGCGCTTTTTATTGCTAACAAGGAATATTACCGTTTAGAAGCTCCAATTAAAATATTTTTATTTTTGTATGAAAATAAAAATTGAAGAAATATATTTTTTTTCTTACAGATGTTGTTGTTATGGTGTGAATAATATATTCCCCAAACGTAAATTAAAAATGACTCTGTATATATAATTAATAATAAGTGTGGTCCTTCACCGGACGAGCTGACCCATTCGTGCTACAATTTACTACTGCAACTACGTGCAACTACTTAATATAGCTGCAGAATAGCTCTACCATGTATAAAATATTCTACAACAATAATAATAAACAATTATAAAACACATAAATGTAGATACTGACCTCAATATATATATATATATATATATATATATATATATATATATATATATATATATATACATATATATAAACCCATATAGAAATATTTTACAATAATAATAAAACAAATTAATAAAACACATAAATGTGGATACTGACCTCATCATCATCTGGCTCAAACTCACTATCCTCCTAAAGATCTTCATCATCATCAGCATAAAGCAAGTGGATGAAGTTTGCGGGCGGATCATTGTTTGCTCTCCAATTTGACATCTGTAATATGTTATAGAATAAATAAATAAAAACACCACATTGTATATCACAGGGGTATTTGCATCATTATACATGCTAACAAATTATTTCTCTCCTTTTGTAATATATATCCCTTTACAACCGGAGATTTTTTTTTTCAGATTCTAACCATAAAACTTTTATGTTGCCCTCCTACTAGGTATATAGAGCTCAAAAAAATCAGTTAAAAAAAATCTCGAGGTCATAGCTTACCCACAAATCCACCCGCACGATCGTGAGTCGCAGGTCGTACACAACGTAGTCACGATCGTGAGGGTAATTTAAACTAGCCCTATGTTTTGGTACTTTAAAGAATAATTAAAAAAGCTTATACTTAATCAGCCTCTTTATTAATTATTTAGTTACTTTAATCATTCAGTCTCATACAATTTTTTTTTAGAACTAAACATTAATTCATGCCTTTGGCAACATGATACAAAATTTTCTGTAAAATATATACAAAACAAAACAAACTTTTAAAGTTGTACGCTACAATAAAAAATAATTTTAATTAATGCTTCTAAAGCAAATCAGGAACTATCAGATCATCCTCTGGTATGGTAAGACTTGAAACAGTCTTTGCCACGTGCGATACACAAATACGTGTCGCATTTTGTACAGCGTACCTTTGTGCGACTGGTACAATTTTCGTACTTGCACATTCTAGGTGCTTTTATTTCGTCAAACACTGGAAAATGTTCGTATCCATCATACCGCTTTGATTCAGACGGCTTGTTTGCTAGTCTGTACTGTCTTTTCGGAAAAGGAGATTCATTTTCATCCAGCGGCGATGGCCGGTTTCTTGCCGGCAAACTTGACAATCCATCAGCAATGTTCATGCGGAAGTCTAACAAGGGCAAAATTTCCCTCCTGCTTAATTTATTTGCCATACAATCATTACGATACAGTCGCCAAGAATTAACAATTGCCAAGTCAAGAAAGTGTATCAGTACTTTCAGTGTCCATTTCTTTGTTTTGATGAATGTCCGATAATACTCCATCTGCTGGTCCAGAACATCAACACCCCCCATGTGTTGGTTGTAATGCTCGACTACTTTTGGGACAGGTACGTCTACGTACATCTTCAAGAGTTTTTCCCATCTCTTGACGATTGAAGATGAGGACGAGCCGGTGCAGTTTGACGCCATTAGAACGGACTTATTGTCTTTCCATTTGACGACGACAGTCGGTCCGCAAACGTACTGCTGTGATTCTCCGCGAGCCATTCTAGCATCTGGTTTAAATTTAATCGCAGTACGGTCAGGGATCCTGTTGAACATGATTGTTCCCGTACTGTGAAGATTCCTCTTTGTCATCTATTCAATTAGCGGAACAGTCGTAAAATATCTGTCGTGGTAGACACAGCTTCCAGGCGGTACACTTTTCACCAGATGCAGAACCACAGAAGCTCCAATTCCAAGAGATGTATCTGCAAACATGGTTTTAGCTCCTCGATATTTGTCGAAGTCTGGCATCAAGCCTTCACTTGTGGTCAGCACAAAGTTCTTCAAACCCATCGGGTGCGGCTTATTTCGGACCACCTGGCGAAGTACACATCTGCCAGTAAATGGTACCATTTGCTCGTCAATGGAGTAGAAGCCAGGAACTCTTTCAAGTTTGTTACAGGCTAATTTTAACCGGTCAATCATCGGCTGTACTTTCCACAGTGGATTGTTACTATTACTTGGCGGAGCTTCATCAGCATCTACGATGTGCAATGCATTGCGGACAGTCAAGAACCTGTCACGAGCCATTTGTTGAGTTATTATATCCAGTTTTATTCCACCTCTCCAATACATCGGGACACGGGGGTAGGGAATACATCCAATGATGATGTGTATTGAAAAAACTCTGGCTACTTCAACTGTTGTAAGTTTCAGTTCCAGGCCCGTTTTTCTGTGATGGTACATGTTTGTACATCTGGCAATTTCATCAAAAAACTCTCTGTTGAAATAGTCGGAGAAATACTCCATTGGAGTCCTGACCGGAGTAACGGGCAAGGGAGCATAGTCGTGACTACAATCGTCGAAAGGTAAGTGCTTCCAAACTCTCTTTCGAGAAGGTGACCGTAAAGATCGAGGGCGCGGAGTTAGTTGTGATGGTCCAGGAGTATCTTGCATCGGTTCCGGCTCCGGTGCTACAGACGGCTGTGGTTCAGGCTCTGGATCATCCAACTGAAGATTTTCGAAAGTGCTGGGTTGGATTTCGTCGTCGTCGTCCTCAAAATCTTCGATGTCGGAGAAGTTTCCATCGCCCAGCAATTGTATAACTTGATCTTCGTTCAAACTTCTGCCTAAAACGTTAAAAAAAGTAACTATTAATTACAAAATCTATGTAAAAACAATCATCAAGTACAGTACCCACTCCCGAATAATGTTTCGGTAGTACAACCGGAGCCGCACGATCGTAGCGGTCGTATTTTATAACGTAATTCTAACGAAACCGTAAAGGTCAGCACAAAATCAAAATAATCTAGGTATTGGGTTATCTTTTAACTTTAAAATAATTATAAACCGCAATCAAATACTTTCAAATTACTATTAAAAATAATTACTTACCCGCGGCGCGGCGAGGATCGAAAAACGCAGCCATCTTTCATCTCAGCTCACAGGTGACCACAGAACACTATTACTCCTATCGGAACAGGTGACTGACTGCTCCCATCCCACCCGTATCTATTTTCCGCGCGTAAAATACACCTCGCGAACGATCGACGCCGGTTGCGTTCGGAAAAAGTAAACCGTTTGGTGCCAGTATTTTTTTGAATTTAAACTCACGCTCGTATCAGTCCGAGTGTAAAGGGATATATATATATATATATATAATAAATATATATATATATATATATATATATATATATATATATATATATATATATATATATATATATATGTTTAAGTATATTATGTTTTCTGTCACAGATCCCTCGTGCTCTCTGAAACAAAGATTTACCCACGGTAGCCAACTGTGAAGGATGATGGTGAGATTCACCATTTAAATATCGGTTGGTATGGGTCTTTTTTCTATACACAGTGTGGATACACAGTGTGAAAACATCTGGCCGCCAAACTTCAGCACGTCAAGCAAGTATTGCAAGACAACAAGCTTCGGGTCCCGCGCCTGCGTCACAGTGACCGAGTGAAGCCGGCCACAGTCGAGCGTGTACCTGCTGTACTACCATATGTCAGAGGAGTCACAGACAAGGTTGGCTACATCTTGAAGCGAGCTTCTATTAAAACATACTACAAGCCGCCGAAGAAGATTAGTCAATTTTTACCATCCGTCAAGTGTAATATCCCTCTACAAGATGCAGGAGTGTACAAGTTAGATTGTGAATGTGGTCTCTCTTATATAGGTCAAACAAAAAGATCCATAAAAACCCGCGTTAAAGACCATATAGCTGACGTGAAGCACCGACGCTCCGGGAAGTCTGCAGTCTGCGAACATGTTCAAGATCGTCCCCACCATTACATTCGTTTTGATAAACCAAAAATTCTCGCAAAAGAACACCGATTCCTACCAAGGATGATACGCGAGGCTATTGAAATTAAAAAACATCCAAATTTCAATAGAGAAGATGGATGGGTGCTGCCACCTGCTTGGGATCCTATAATTAACAAAATTAAACCCAAACCTAAGCATACCACTGCAAGACTTCATGATACTATAAGCTCGTTTTGCGTAAATCGGACCAAAAATTAATATTCAAAAACTGAAGGTAGCCGGACTAACTATGACATTGGGATGTCAAACATCTCAGTCCCCCCGTGACCATGGTTGCTGTAAAGCACCCGAAACGTCGGGAATTAAAAATAAGTAAAAGTAGTGAAATAAACGCGATAAAATCCGTAAATTTAGTTTTATTCAATGTGTAGTGTTCGCGTAAATTTAAGAAATCATTACGTATTGATGCTTGTTGCGTTCTGCAGCATTGCGTCTCTGCGATGGTTGTTTGGTGGGACGCTATTCTCAATGGCGCTCTCTGCGTCTTGGATTGACTCAAACCTGAGTAGCTTTGCCCAAGTCGGGTCCCTTCATTACGGGGCTGCAGACTGTCTGCCCTCCACGATGTTTTATATAACAACATAATATTATATCTCTGTAACTTTCCCACCTTTGAATGATTGAAGACAACTTGTCGGTGGGTGAGACAAACATGTTCGAAAATGCATTTACTCGACGTCAGTGACACAAACCCTTTCTGATGGCGAATTATTACTCTTATCTTATAACTGCCTTTTGGCTATATTTGCCATTGTATTGGTTGGTTGAGCTTATGTGTCGACCTCATGCGGGTGGTAGCTGGCGGGAGGATCTGAGGAGACTCTCAAGGCTGCGGCCGAAAGCCGCACAACGTGGGGCCCCATTCCCTTGAGGTGAGCGGTAGACTCATGACACGCTCTGCGGCTAGTAGCCGTGCTGATCATGCAATTGGTGGTGATGCCATACACTTACATCACGTATGCAGGAGCGGCGGTCTGGCAGGTGGTGGCGCTCACGGAGGGTTTACGGCCAGTGTGCCTATTTGCCTAAACCGTGTGACGTACATTCACTGTGGCTCGATTCGTTCGTATTCTTTATGACGTTTACACGCATTGACATGCGCGACTTCGGTCCATGTTGACAAATCCAACACCTCCTTGGGACAGATGGTCGCCCTCCCGGTGATGGAACAAGTTGCCGGATTCGAGAATCACCGTGTCCTCCCTCTCTCTTCGGGCCTCGGGTAATCCTATAATATTCCAGCGCAACTTGTCTATCTCTTCTTCCAGCTCCAGGCTCTTCTCATCAGTTCTCAGGGTGCGTGCGTTATATGTTGCCGTGGGCCGCCGGGGACTGGAGGCCTTTTCTTCGTAACTATCATGGGGGGTATATTGCCATAGTTGTGATGCTTGGCGAGCGGGTTGGCAACTGCAGTTTTTTTGTACAGTTGCTGCTATCAGGAAGATGCTGCTGCCCATCTCCTGTCTGTTTCCCTCTGTCGCCTTTTACGACACCCACGGGAAGATATGGGGTAGTGGATAATCTTAATCGTCACTACACGGCAATACACAGTAGAGAGATATAACGTGTACATCTATTGACCCACCACACTTATTACATAGTTGGAAAATCCTGGACACCAGTGAATTGGCTCCCAGAACTATTTTGCGAAATGGACGAGAGGAAAAACGACGGAATAAATAGGGTGAACGGAGTAGAAGCCTATGGCACTGTTAAAAAAAATTTGAATTAAATAAATTAAAATCTATCAAAATTCTAATCATATCCACCCTAACCTGTGAAGTGACAAGGTCAAAGATACCTAGTAAATTTATTGTTTTATTGCCGTTCGTAAAGTAGTGGATATGATTTAAATTTCAATAGATTTTGATTAATTAAAAACTCATTTAATTCAAAATGTTTGTTTTTATTTTTTGTAAAATATCAGTGCCATAGGCTTCTACTCTGTTCACATGTCACTACACGCAAAATACGCGTTTTAGCAACAATTTGCAAACTAAACTAAATGTTTGGGTTCTTGGGTTGTAATAAATTTTCTGACTGTTTACATACTTGGTCTATGTGAAAGCTCCCCACAGCGGCTCCAAAAGAGTGTAAGCAACAGGACACCAACGCATAGTGCCACCAGCGCCGAGCGCATGTTTATGCGCACCAGCATCATAGTGCAGTCCTTCACAACACAACAATCACAATTTCATTTAATGAGGCATTTCTTTGCAAAATGGTAGGTAGGTTAATTTGCTAAAATCCGCAAGCAAAATGTGTTGGAACCACACAGCTATCTTATGGTTGCAGTACGAATGGACCGGCTTGACCTAAGGAGAACTACATTCTCACAGAATAACATCACAATGCTGCATGCTTCTTATAGTGAGTGTAAAGAACTGGTGACCCATGATAGGGCGCCTCATCTTAGTCCTCAGAATAGCATCAGGCATCTACACTATGACTTTTAATTGAGGACAGATGTAAATGTCTAAGGGCCAAAGCATCCGCCTACAAACACACACATCAGGTGGACTGTGTGCTTGTTCATAAGCCTTACACTATAAAAAAAGAAATAAAAATGCCGTATTTGCAGTTTGGAGAGCACCTCCCTCTTTTTTAAGTGTGTGCACTATTGAACACAGTATGAGACAAGTGGTAAAATTAAAAAGTTTGATGGCCAAGTTCAATATAAATAAAATGAGAACATCATCAATGTAGTTGAAGTATGTATTATTAAGAATATCTCAAAAACTACTGGTTAGATCTTAATCAAATTTATATTGGACCACATGAGAAGCACCAGCTTTCAAATAAGAAAAAGAATAATCACAATCAGTTCGACTAGAAATAACTTCTGAGCTAACAAACAAACAAAATTCAGCCAAATTGAGTACCTTCTCCTTTTTAAAGTCAATTAAAATATATAAAGCTCCCTAAGTAAACCAAATAAAAAGCCTTTTCGGAGCCTACACTTATGACTTTCTCCATGAGCAATAGAGCACCTATTGAAAATAATAACTAGCATGAAAATAATAACTACACTGTAGAGGTGATTCAAGAAAGTACCATTCAATTTTATATTCAGTGCATCAATTTTTTTGAAACTTGTTATTAAAAAAACAGCAACTGTAGTGATCTAAAGTAAAAGTAAAGTTACAGCCTATATACGTCCCACTGCTGGCCACATGCCTCCCCTCATTTCTGAGAGGGTTTTAGGGTAAGGAAGTGTCTGCTGTGCTGCCCCAAAGCGTGTTGGTGAACTTGGCATGTCTTTGAAATATATTTTTTTCTCTTATTCCTCAGACATGCAGTTTCCTCACGATGTTTTCCTTCACCGCCGAGCACGTGGTAAATCAGCACTTAAAATTGCAATTAACAATTTCATTGGTGCTGGCGGGGATGGAACCCGGGTTACTCACATTCTGTTATATTTACAGCAACCGTTAAACATCTGAGCTACCACGGCTCATTTGTACTGTAGTGATCTAAATAAGGAAAAATACTCATTAGTTACTTTCATCCAATATACACCATGCACAATTAGAATGACCTTCAAATTGCCACTGCCAATTGTAATTATGGCAAATTAAAGAGATGTCACTATAAAGACATAATACAAGTCAAAAATAATAACTTCTTCTTGGGTTCTGTAAAAATTAAAGCCTCTTTTACTGGTTCGCCAGTTATTTTGCTGTGGACTACGGTCCAGTTCCCGAATTAGCTTTCCCTTCGGGGGGAGTGCATCAAAATGGTTGGCGCTCACCGTGCACGGCGTGTGTGGGGCCGTGTACATCCCATACATTTTTCTTAAAATAAATGTAGGAGAGCGAAGCCCTTGTATCGGGTATTTTGTATAAATATATTTTGAGCCTTTTCCGAGCGGGAAGGGATAATTAATAATGTAAACCTGATACAAGCGGATTAGGGACGTTTTATGTTCTTAACCTTTTTCGAGCCCTGTCTTCGTGAACGGGGTTCACTTAACTTATAAGGCACTACCAACAGCTTTCAATTGCTCTAGTGAATATTCATTCTTCCAAAAGACACCTAAAAGAACTAAGTTACTAAACAAACACAAAGTAAATAAGGGTCCTAACTAAGTCGATCACGTCAAAATATTACAAACGTCTTATTATTAAACCTTTAGAAAGATCATTTAGAAAGATCAAAACGTATTTATCCTGGTCACATATATATAATTTTTATCGAAAAGGGGTAAATTAATTATATCTAATATATTTATTATATGAGAGAGGGGGGGGGAAGCGTTACAATAGGTCAAGTAATGCAAAGGCCCAAGCACAGATCCCTGTGCAGTACCATGAGTGACTGTTTTCTTTGTACTTGTAGCATTTCCTACTTTAACTCTATATGCTCTCTCTTTAACATAGTCTTTGCACCAATTTAAAAGGGTTCCTCACAGTCCACATTCATCAAGCCTTTCAATCAGTAAGTCATGTCTAAGGGTGTCGAACGCTTTACTATAGTCAATGAAAACAACTAGAACATGATTTTTATTACCAAGATAATGGACTCGAAATGTTTAACGTAAAAAAATAAATTATATTCACACTAAAACTTTTATAACAATTTTATAATAAAACCCTGTACTTACATTACAAAAATTCAAAAAACAAGGCAGCACTGCACAATAGCAATCTCACCTAAATGGCGCAATTTGAAAGCAGAACACCATTCCAATTTCAGTTTATACAAAGGTACCTAATCTGTGGCAGAATACAAATGTCAAATTATAGAGTAACAAACTTTTTATTAAACTAGAGGATAGATTAGATTAGATAATATTATAGAGATTTAATATGGAGCCTATAATGCCAAACTTCTTCGTAGAAAAGTAGTCTCGAAACATAAATATTTATTGGTTAAAGTGCTGTGGGTGTACGTGGTCGGATCCAACCACTTGGAATTTGACGGAATATCACCGTGGTCGGATCCGACCGCTATATGTACTTATTTATAACAAAGAAAGTTTATGAAAGATTCATCTGACATCTTACAACAAAACGAATAATACAGAATTTCGTACTATCGTTGTATTATTTAAAATATATGTACACGTGAAAAGTTCACTATGAATCTACTTCAATTTAGCAGGCTTAATTCAGTCAAATCATCATTAGACATGGATATTTTACACATTAGATAGACTTAGTATGGGCATTGTAAAAACAGAATAGTAGGCTATCTTCTAAGAAATGTACCAAACGCCGCTAATATGTGTACGTGCTAATGGTGGTTAATATAGCGCAAAGCGCCATATTATAGCGCGCTATCTCATCATAACACATAGCGCGTGTTTTGTAAGTAGTCGTCATGGCGCAATTGCGCTATGGCGCTTTGGCGCTATTAAGTATTAATATCTAGCGGCAATTAGTTCTAGCAGCAGCACTGTTGGGAGAGGATGTGTAACGCAAATTTGATATCGTAACGCGCTATTCATCGCGCGCGACCAAATTTAATGTTAGACGTTTTATAGTTAGTGTGTTTACGCCCGATTGTCATATCTCGAGCGAAATGAAAGGACGGTTAGCGAGATGCGGGAGGAGGTGGAGGCTAGCTGCACAATTCGCGCAGCACAGTCACCCCGTTCGCGTCGAGCCGAGCTGTGGGGAGGTCGACGGTTGCGCGCGGTGCATGCGCCGGGACGCCGGCGTCAGCCGGCGTCGAGATCTTATATTAAGGGAGCGCGCCATTTGAATATATTATTGAATATTAGAATAAAACCTAACCCACTACACGGTGTTGATGGGATACTTCAACACAAAACAAGGCACAAGAGAAGGCGGTGAGCTGAAGTTAGGGAAATTTGGAGTAGGGCAACGGAACCGTAGGGGCCAGCAGCTGGCTGACTTTATGGAGAAAGAGGGACTTTTTTATGATTAACTCTTTCTTCCAGAAGCGGCCCCACAGTAAATGGACCTGGTCGAGCCCCGACGGTTCGACAAAAAATGAGATTGACTTCATTATGACGACCAGACGCCAACTGTTCAGTGATGTGTCAGTGATCGCAAGGGTGAAAACCGGCAGCGATCACCGAATGGTTAGAGGCACACTAAACCTAAACGTTAATTTGGAGAGGTATCGTCTAATGAAGTCAACGCTCCGTCCGCCTCGTGCTCTAATCCAGAATCCCGAGACTTTTCAGCTCGAATTACGTAACCGCTTTCAGTACTTAGAAGATTGCAATGCAGTGGACGATTTGAATGACAAGCTCGTGGAAACTGTCCATGCGGTCGGAGCTAAGTTCTGCAAGACCCGCCGCAGAAGAACACAAAAACTCTCCGATCACACTCTTAATCTCATGGCTGTTAGACGGGAGATGAGGCTGCAATCATCAACAGATTTGACAGCATACAGGCAACTGTACAGACAGATCTCCAAATGCGTGCGGCGAGACTTACGCAACTTTAATACTGCTGGTATTAAAGAAGCGATCGAGCGGAACCTGGGATCCAGTCTTTGCCAGAGATCTGTCTGCCAGAAAGAGCCAACTGTCAAAGCTGAAGACTGAGTGTGGCAGCATCGTTTCCGGGACACCTGAGATTTTGAGTGAGATTGAGAGGTTCTATGGGCAGCTGTACACATCATCGTTGGAGCCACACGCAAGTGTGAGTAACGATCCAAGAGCAAGTCTTACCCGACACTATTCCGATGATATCCCGGACGTCAGTCTGAGCGAGATTAGAATGGTTCCCAGCACCTTAAAAACGGCATGGCCCCAGGCGAGGATGGAATTACAGCGGAGCTTCTGAAAGCGGGTGGAAAACCGGTACTTGAAGTCCTTCAGAAGCTCTTCAATTCCGTCTTCCATGGTGGCACTACTCCGGAGGCGTGTAGCAGAAGTGCGGTGGTCTTGTTCTTTAAGAAAGGGAACAACGCTCTCTTGAAGAACTACAGACCGATTTCCCTTCTGAGCCGCGTCTACGTGCTGTTTTCTAGAGTCATTACGAATCGTCTCGCACGCAGACTCGACGACTTTCAGCCTCCCGTACAAGCCGGTTTCCGAAAAGGCTTCAGTACCATAGACCACATACATACCCTGCGGCAGATTGTACAGAAGACCGAAGAGTATAATCTGCCACTTTCCTTGGCGTATGTGGACTATGAGAAAGCTTTTGATTCCATCGAAATCTGGGCGGTGCTACAGACCCTTCAGAGGTGCCAAGTTGACTGTCGATATATCGAAGTGCTGAAGTGTTTGTACAGTAGGACTACGATGGCTATCCGAGTACAGAGCCAGAGTTCGAAACCTATCCAACTGCAGAGAGGTATAAGAGAGGGTGACGTTACATCCCCGAAACTCTTCACCGCTGCGTTGGAAGACGTTTTCAAGCTACTGGACTGGAAAGGATACGGTATTAACATCAATGGCGATTACATCACTCACCTTCGATTTGCCGACGATATAGTCCTTATGGCAGAATCGCTGGAGGACCTTAGCACTATACTCAATGACCTCAACTGATATGTCTTAAAATGAACATGGACAAAACAAAGATCATTTTTAATGTCCATGTCACACCTATGCCGGTAGTTGTTGGGAGCACTATGCTCGAATTTGTTGACGAGTACGTTTACCTGGGACAAATAGTCCGACTAGGTAAGTCCAACTTCGACCGAGAGGTCAATCGACGGATTCAACTCGGCTGAGCAGCGTTCGGGAAATTACGACACATCTTCTCGTCAGGTATACCTCAATCTCTGAAAACTAAAATGTACAACCAGTGCGTGTTGCCAGTGATGACTTACGGATCAGAGACGTGGTCCTTCACTGCTGGCCGTATGAGGACGCTCAAGGTCGCTCAGTGAGCTATGGAGAGGGCTATGCTCGGAGTTTCTCTGCGTGATAGACTCAGAAATGAGGATATCCGCAGTAAAACCAGAGTGACCGACATAGCCCAATGGATTAGTAAGCTGAAGTGGCAATGCGCCGGCCATATAGCTCGAATAACCGATAACCGATGGGGAAGAAAGGTTCTGGAGTGGCAGCCTCGTATCGGTAGGCGTAGTGTAGGGCGACCCCCCACTAGATGGAGTGACGACCTGGTGAGACATGCACGAAGTCGATGGATGCAGATGGCTCAGGACCGTGCTTTGTGGCGTTACTTGGGGGAGGCCTATGTTCAGCAGTGGACTTGTGAAGGGCTGTAATGATGATGATGATGATGATGATGATGATGAACCTAGACCGCCTCGAATTTAGTGTCTATTTTGTCGCGTTACGTGACAGAGGACGGCTAGGAATTTGTGGTGATTAAAGGACCTTTTATGCATTTAATTGAATCGACGCGGTGGTAGTTTGTGCTACGTTGGCCTGTGACATTGAACTTTGACCAGCCGTCCTTGAGTTGACCTCGTGTCTCGGTTAAACGTTGTTGGACTTGATTGAATTAACTTGAAGATAATTAATTGGACAATAAATAATAAGTGATAAACGAACATAGTTTTCCTAGAAACGGAAGTGTTCTATGACTGCATGCCCCTTAGATGATGCCATATTTGAAGAGAGGCCTTGGGATCTGCTGTTCTGCAACCAGCGGGGATGTCAGGTTACATATTGAACACGTACTGAACACGACTCACGCACACCCACTATTCCGCCTAACTCTTCCTATGGTTAATCTACTTCGACGGTAAACGGTAAGTTTTGGTTGGTTCTTTGTTAGCCGCTATAGTTTAATATTCCATAGGTCTTTGGACCCTCGCCTTGTCTATTCGTCGAGTTGGATTCCTGATGGGCCCGAGTCTGACGACCTTTGTCAGGGTAGCCTGGGGCAGTAACAAGTTGGTAGCAGAGCGTGATTTCTTGATTGGGTTTGCAACCACTCCCGGCGCAATACGTAACAATTTTGGTAGCAGGAGCGCGGTTGCAACCACGTGGTTTTTGGTTGTGGTTTGTTGATGGTCTCTGCCGTCATGCCCGGTCGTGTTGTGGTGGCATGGTTGCTTGTTTCGACAATCACTCTATACGTAATAATAATTTTTTTGTTTTGTTCGTGTGTTGTTTGTTTGCGGATCAGTGTATAGAACCACGTAATCATGATGTTTTTTTCTTTTTTCTCTTCTTTGTTCGCTTACTTTGTTGGTGGTAGGTAGATTTATGTAGTTTTTAGAACCACGCCCGTGGGTGGCGTAAGCGGAGTGTTTAGGTTAGGTACCGTCACGCATCGAGTAGGGTTGATAATTGCCGTTCCCACATAAGCGTGGCAATTGCAATTCGGTGTATTATTGTATGATCGTTATTGTTCGCGTGTATTTGGTATTGCGTTTGGACTGTTGGCTAAATTACTGGCTAAATTATTAATTAGCGTTGCGTCTTGTTGACCGACTGTAGTGAGTGCTTTCGGTAGTAATGTGTTGATTTAATTAACGCGCTAAGCAAGAAGAAGAAGAGAGGCGATGCCTTGTGACCTGCTGTTCTGCAACCAGCGGGGATGTCAGGTTACATATTGAACACGTACTGAACACGACTCACGCACACCCACTATTCCGCCTAACTCTTCCTATGGTTAACCTACTTCGACGGTAAACGGTAAGTTTTGTTTGGTTCTTTGTTAGCCGCTATAGTTTAATATTCCATAGGTCTTTGGACCCTCCCTTGTCTACTCGTCGAGTTGGATTCCTGATGGGCCCGAGCCTGACGACCAGTGTAGCCTGGGGCAGTAACATAGTGTATACTGTATATTTATAAATGATCAAAGGACACAGTTGTGATAAAAGAAGCGTAACTAATGTTTTTAAATGTAAATAAAATATAGATACAAAAGTGCATATAATAGTGTATGTAAATAATTGATTTTTATAAATATAATAAATAAACTTTTAAATACACCTTTATTTGATTTATAATTTATATTAAGTTTAAAATAATGTTTACATCAATTATAATAAAAAGTAATTAATTTTATTTCGATTCTAAAAATAAAATTAATTCTATTTTAAAAAGTACGTGACTATACGTAACGTATACGTGAATTATAGAAAGTAGCAAGCCTGAAATGTATGAAAGAGCGTGCATTGTTTTTTTTTTATTTTAGTCTAAAATGCGACTTATTACGAAATAATGTTCTTATATCGCACGCTATCTATCCAATGAACGACATGTAATGTAACGTGTTAAGAGATATAACGTGCTGCAAAACTTAACGCGCTTCCCGGCCTCCTACACTCTTTCTTATAAATAGCGCGCTATAACATAGCGTATTTAATAGCGTGCTAGAAATTTATAGTTTATAGTACTAGTAGTACAGTTAGCTTGCTATAGATTAATAGTCGTTTTGAACAACTTTAGTACTTGCCTGGCACGTAATAGTACGGACTCGTACACACGAGCCACAGCACGCACACGACAGTTGATTCGGGGACGCCCACCTCTGCGCACCACAATCACCTTTGTTGACTTTTAATAAAATTTTGATAGCAGTCTTTTCTTCGTTTTATTTTGTATTTTTGTAAAATAAATTAAAATATGCTTTTGTTTATGTAAATTAACTTTTATTAATAAGTTATATTACTATATCTATACATAGATACATACCGCATAGGTACACACCACCACTACGTACTTACCACATTAGATCAAATTAATTTTAAACATTAAATCTGAGCCGACACCGTATGCTTAACGTTAATTTACTCGTATTTTAGTTATTTGGCATTTGTTGTAAAATATCTGGATTTTTGTGACAAACATTGATTCTTTGAGAGGAAACTAAAGAAATGATTAACAAATATGATGCATGATTACGTATCCATATGTATTACGTTTGTAAATATTAAAATTACTTATAAAACTAAATGAGACTTAGCTTTTAAACAAAAAGACAGTGACAACCCTGCAATAGTAGGCATTTAAGTCTCGCGCGGCGCGGGAGTTATCCTACTAAACTGTTTAACTGTGGTATGGATTTCACATGGAATTAATAACAGTGTTTCTTTAAAAGTACACAGAAGGCATTGCTACGATAGTTTTTTGTTTATAGAATGAAGGTGTCAAACGAGGACACAGTCCACCTGATTGGTAAGTGGATGCTGTGGCCTATATGCATCTACATTTATCCTCGATTTCGTTTCAAAATTCAGATGTGTTGTCTCCCCTGAGGACTAAGATGGTATGCCTCGTTTTCAATGAAAAGGGTCACCGGATAGATCACAACTAACAATAAATCTCTCTGCTCCTTCAAGATATTATACATCTATCATTGATAATAAGTCCAACGTCACTTAGCACAACTATAATCGAAGAGAACGCGATCTCCTTCCGGATCACAAAGTTTAGCATTCAACCGACAAAGCAAAATTCCTTCGTACGATATTAAAGTACTACACAAGACACTCGTCGACGCAAATTAATGTCAATCGAAGTTAAGTTAATCACTCAAAATTCACGGAAAGCATCGTTGTCACGAATACGTACAATAAAAGACAACACAAAGGAGGCAGTCTTAATGCGACGTAACGTTATTACGTAACTCTCGACCTATAATCGACACGGCCGTCACGTACAATCGAAAATTCTAGACTAATGGCACCACCGTAGGCGCAAAGCGAACCACCCCCCGCGCAACTCGGTTCCTCGCCCTAGACGCGCGCCAAAGTTGCAAGTTGCAAGTTTCAAGTTGCAAGTTTCAAGTCGCCACACTTTGGCGTAAATAAAACCCCGTCCCGGGTATAAGGACCTATGCCCTTGAGTAAATTGGCAAACGGGATAGGGTCGCGACGGCACGTTGCAAGACCGAATCTCCAACCAAAACCTCGGCCACTCTAGGTACCCCATCCGATCCATACGACAACTTAACAATGCGCCCAAGGCGCCAATACAAAGGCAAAGCGTTAGGTTCTTTAACTACCACGAGGTCTCCAACCCGAGGAGGATCTGTCTTGTCAGACTACTTAACGCGCTGCTGCAAAAGATGTAGGTACTCCAGAGACCATCGGGGCCAAAAACTCTGAGTCATTTGTTGCAGCAGGTCAAATATGCTCAACCGCGAAGAGTTTGTTTCCCTGAAGGGGTATTCGGGCAGGGCGTTAAGTGGCTGGCCAATCAGGTAGTGGCCCGGGGTTAGAACCTCCAAATCATTCGGATCGGACGAGAGGGGACAGAGGGGACAGAGGGGCCGAGAGTTGAGTACCACCTCAATTTTACAGAATACAGTGGCAAGTTCCTCAAATGTCAAAATAGTTTCGCCAATAACGCGACGGAGATGCGTTTTTGCAACCTGAATTTCCACTGAATGCCCTTCTTGGACATCGCAGTACCTAACTATGACCTGTTGCTGGGCAGAAATTCGACGATCTCTTTCAAATATCTATCCGTGCCCTTATAATTCGTTCCGCAATCAGAACGGATCAGGTCCGGCAAACCGTGACGCGATACGAGGCGGCGTAGCGTGGCCACAAAGGCTTCAGTGCTGAGGGCACTTACAAGTTCTAAGTGAACGGCCTTAGTGGCGAGGCACACGAAAACGCACAGATAGGCCTTATGTGAACGCGCGTTACGAAGGTTGGAGGACTTTACGAGGAAGGGGCCAGCAATGTCGGTTCCTACTCCAGCAAATGGTCGGATGGCCCTGACGCAGTCGGGTGGTAAGTCACCCATCATCGGCTGCGATATGGTGGTTTTCAATTTATAACAATGTATGCACATAAAAATGACGCTCCGAATGGTGCGTCGGCCAGCCAAAATCCAAAACTCCCGATGCAAAACAGCCGAAAGAGCTTTACACCCAGCGTGGGCATTCTGAACATGGTGGTGAGTTACCAGCAACCGAACAAAGGCGCCGTCCTTAGGGAACAGTAACGGGTGTCGAGCCCCGTACGGCAGTTGAGAATTTTTCAAACGTCCGCCAACGCGCAGCATCCCAGCGTCGTCCAGGAAGAGGTTCAGGCCAGAGCGCCCTTGACAACGGAGCCCAGCTTCAAGGTTTTAATCACGGGCTCAAAATGCTCCGCTTGGACCATACGGTTCCAATACATCAAGGCTTCGCGACGCTCGCTAGGGGACAAAACGGAATCAGAGATTCGGTTGGACGGGTCTCTCGAATTGCGAACAAATCGACGCAACCAAGCAGTCACTCCTAAGAGCTTATCGAGAGATCTGTACCGTTCTAGCAGGGAGAAATCCCGAGTGGAATTATCCTTGCCTACTCCTACTCGGGCTTGTAGGCCAGGCAATTCAATCGGTTCGGAGTATTTATTCTGTAGCCAGAATGACTGAGACTCAGTCAACCAACTGGGACCCCACCACAGCGGGTGGTCAACCAAAGAGGGGGCTTCACAACCGCGAGAAGCGCAGTCTGCGGGATTCAACTCCCTGGGGACATGTCTCCAGTTTAGAGACATACCAGAATTCTGAATTTGAGACACGCGGTTCGCCACAAAGACCTCAAGATTGTGAGGTGCAGCTCCGAGCCAACAAAGTACTATCTCACTGTCCGACCAAGCGTAGATGTCCGTAATGTCGATTACAGACTTCAAAGACGAGTGGACGTGGTTGAGAAGTCGCGTGAGAAGAGCGGCGTCGGACAGTTCCAATTAAGGGATAGTTGAGCGGGACCTAATGGGAGCAACCTTGCTTTTAGCAAGTACTAGATGGACGGAAGTATGGCCAGAAGAGCTCACAGTCCGCAAATATACGACAGCAGTATAGGCTTTCTCAGAGGTGTTGCAAAACCCATATAGGGTAGCCCTGCATTTCCCTGTAGGGAGGAAGCACCTTGGCATGGAGACCCGGTTGATGTCCGGAAGGGAGGACACAATGGAGTGCCACACTCGCAAGAGAGCACCGCTTATTGGGTCGTCTCAACCCAACCCGGATATCCAGAGCTTTTGAAGAAAGCACTTAGCCAAGAAAATGACCGGAGTGATCCATCCATTAGGATCGAAGGTGCGGACTACTGTAGACAGCACGGAGCGCTTGGTCCATGGTTTATGAGGGGGGGTCCATGACTCGATACGTGAAAGTATCCTCAACAGGCTGATATTGAATGCCCAGCACAGTCAACAAATTAGGATTTTCAAGGTGCTCGAATAGATGAGGGTCTTGTTGATCCTCTCCTGAGAGGTCCTTCAAAATATGAGGGGAGTTCGACAACGATCTGCACAACTCATAACTTCCGGACTTCAGGATGGCAATCAATTCTTCTCGCATTACAAGAGCCTCCTCGACGGTGGAGGTGCCCGTGCAAATGTCGTCCATGTAGACCGAAGTCTCCAAAATAGAAGCACCCCGAGCGTACCTTAGACACTCTCTCAGCGAGTTCGAGGATTGTTCGCATGGCGATATACGGGCTTGACCGGAGTCCATAGGTGGTGGTGTTCAACTCAAACACCTGTATCGGATCGCTGGGCTTCTTGCGCCACAATATCAGCTGATATCTACGGTCATCACGATGAAACACTAATTGTAGAAACATCATCCGAATTTTGGCTACAAAAACCACTTGGTGCCGACGGAAGTGGGTCAAAATATCGGATATGTCCTTGATCAATATAGAACTAGAGTGGAGACACTGGTTCAGGGACACACTATTTGACGAGGGGGCGGAGCCGTCAATAACTACCCGAATCTTACTCCCAGGGGCCTCAAGACCACAAGGTGAGGGAGGAAGTAGTGCTCCTGTAACCGCCAGTCCCAATTGAACGGTGACATGTGACCCAGCTCTTGATACTCGCGCATGAACTCGACATATTTGTCGCGAAAGGCTGGTTCGCGCCGCATACGGCGCTCCATGGAAAGCAACCTCTTTTTGGCCAGGGTACGAGATTGGCCCAGAGGGGGCCGTGAGTCAAGAAAGGGTAAGCGAGTGACAAAATGACCGTCGACACGACGGCCGGTATTGTTCTGGTAGAACAACTCGCACTCACGGTCCAGAGGGTTGACTCGAGGCGCGTGTGGTGGCTCCTCAATTTCCCAGAAAAGTTGTACGACGTCCGAAAGGGACACGCCCACCACAAAAAGTGGGTCGGCCGTCTGAGGAGACCACAGAACCGGTCCAAAGAAACTGTGCCCAAATACAGTGGACATGGCTGACAAACCATCGGACTGTAGGGCTCGTATCTCGCCTAACAAGATGAGCTCCAGCGCGTCGGCCTACAGCAACAAATCTATAGGCCCAGGTTGGGACCATTGAGGGTCTGCCGGTCTCAAACCCGACGCACAACGAACCGCGCTGTAATTTATACGGACGTTAGGGAGAAAACCTACAATATCATCGAGGACATTTACTTTAACTAGAATGTGAAGGTGTTCGCTGGCAGGGCCCAACACCAACTCGGCTTGTTCCCTAAGAGCAGGAGGCTCTTTACCTCCGATACCTACCATTGGACGTGATTCAGAGCTCCAGGGGAGCCCTAGTCTTTCCACCAACCAATTGGGGGCCACACAGCGTTGTGAACCCGAATCCAATAGAGCGTGAACCGTTAAACAGTCGCCACTCGGGTTGTACACCTTCACTGAGGCCGTCGGCAATAGAACAGTTTGACAAGTAGACTGTTGACGGCTCAAAGGATCAGTGGAGGCGGCCGATATTATATTTTTTTTAAACTTATCTTTGTTACTATCAATTTTTCTTATATGTATTTTTTTAATGTTCATTAGTTCTACCAAGACCCATTTTATAGTTATACATTAATTATCGGATACCCGATATTCCCATCAAGCAAGTGGTAAATCTATATAAATAAAAATCAATTAAGTACAGCATGTATGACATATCTTCACTTAAGAAAGGCTGGACAGATTTCGATGAACACTCACACTTACACTTGAACTCGGTAAGTGTCATTGTTCTCGAGATTTAGAAAATAGTTGTGCAAAGCCGGGGCGGATCGGTAGTCAGCATAATTCGGATTACAAAAGAGATCCAACTCGCTAAAGTACCGTGTGTCAAAACTTAGTTTAACTAACTTAACTTAACTCCCTTATTATTAGTTTTTAAAATTTGCGAAGCAAATATTTGAAATTTAATATAATAATCATGATCACTTTATCTATTTAAAAAATGCGAACGAAATCACTTTACATAAAAAACGTAATATCTTGTAAAGTGACGTCACACATAGTATTACTACAACAGCAATATATTTTTTTACATCCGAACATACGAGTGTATACTTACTCTCATATTTGTTAGCATAATATAAAGATACCAAAGGTGACCACTATTTCTATTTCCACGATTAAATTATACGCAACATCTTTCAATACACTTGTCTACTTTTGCCTTACTTGAAAATTAAATTACAAAAAGCGAGATAAGTATATTGATTCAATTTATGTTGAATTGTAGGTTCTCTTTATACATACGTATGTATGCATAGAGACTATCAGTATCAACTGAAAAGGGTAATATATTATAGTGCATTAGTGTATATGTGGGAACATACTATCAACGCGTTCTTAAATAAAAATAAGCGTATAATAACCGTGCTCGATGTTAATGCTTATGAGATAAAGCAGATGTTAAGAATGCAGGGTTAGATATAAGCACAATCAAAACACAACCACATACAAAACTCAAAAATAATGTTTTACCCAAATATTTGATCCAGCGCATATTAAAATCTACGTTACATAGCAATAAAGGCATTATTAAAGTAATTAATAATTATTTAATAAGTAGCATTGATAGCACTAGATGCCGGTAAAAAAAGAATAAATAGTTCAGTCGGTTGAATACTAAGCGCGATATGTAATCCTTTATATTATGCACAGACATTGGTGCAATGCCCTGCCGACATCTGTTCCGAGTGTGCATAACCTGAACCTCTTCAAGGTGCGTTTGAACAGGCTTCTCCTGGGCAAACACGCTCCATCGTAGACCAAATTTGACTCGTCCGGTCAGATGGTAGTTAAAAGTGAGCCCATTTCTAATAACAAACTAGTTTGTTACAATCGACCTACAATACATGTCCATGTTACACTTGTTAATTTAATCAGAAATAATACATGTCCATGTTACACTTATTAATTTAATCGGAAATAATACTTGTCCATGTTACATTTGTTAATTTAATCAGAAATTAGAACTTATATTTCTTTAAAAAAATAAAACCAGTTTTTTTTTTACAATCGACATAAAATAGGTACATGTCCATGTAACACTTGTTAATTTAATGAGAAATTAGAACTTAAATTTTTTAAAGAAATAAAACTAGTTTGTTAAAATCGACATAAAATACGTATCCATGTATAACTTGTTAATGAAATAACAAATTAGAACTTTAATTTCCATAGAACTGTTTGATATTTTCTAGGAATGTTCGTGTGGCTTTTCTAGATCAAAACAAAGCGTCTTTGAAGTATACACGTGTACTTTGACACGTCAACCCGTCTTATTAACACATAAAGAAAGCTAAAACAAGTCCGTAGCTGATCTGAAATTAGTAAGTGCAGGCCTTCGGGGAAATAAAAGAAGTCGTCATTCGCCGCGTTGAAGATTTTGAATAAACCTTAAGAGCAATGCTTCTTTTAGGTTTGGTTGCTATTCATACCTCCAAGCGTTATTATTTGGTGCTAAATGGAAGTGTATTTTAGAAAGTACCTAAAATAAATTCATATAAAAATCTCTACTTATATTAAAAATGCTAGAAAAAAATTGAATGAAACTATTTTTAATAGTGTTCTACATTTAATTACATACGAGCTAACATCTAGACATGGAATATTTCTGTTAAAAGTCTACTGCTAAACATAAGCCTCCCTCATATATTTTCCCATGGTGGGATATATGTCATCATAGCCATGCTAGGCAGGCGGTAAGCAGGCTTTTATTTTACCAATAATTCATAAAATTAATTGACCTTAAATATCATCTCCAAATAACGTCATAAAGTAGTCTAAATGGAGTAAAGCACAAATTTTATGATATAAAGCCATATTCTTGTATGTCAAGTTCTTAAAAGCTAAGGTCTCAGTTTTGTTTTTTAATAATTTTATTTCCTACTTTATTCGATTTTTATCTAATTTGATGATTTATGCGTTGATCATTGTTATGGTAAGAGACAATGGTCGAAGTATATTTTAAAATATATTTTTTATATTTTTATAAAACTAGCACCATAATTTTCTATATTCTGAAAGGAATCAGTTCACTGTTTTGCTACCGCAGATTCTTTTTGTCAGGATAAATCCAAAGATAAGTAAGAAAAATCGAACGTTACGTAAAACCCATGAAAGAGTAAATTGTCTTTGACAGCACCAACTGCGCTTGAAAAAGATTTAAGCCGACTTTCCACTATGGGATATAATATAATTTATATTACATCTCGAGTTATAAATTAATATCGCTCACCGTACTTTTCAATAGAACCGTTTCCACTGAGATATAATTTATATTACATCCCAAACTATAAATATTTTTTCGATCGACTGAGCGATATTTTTATATTATATTTCACCTCCTGTACCCCGCACACCCTTTCGCGCCTCCGCTATGTCCTCAGATTTTTCAATGACGAACGCACACTGGTTAAAAGATATATCTCACAGTGTGAAGGGCAATCGTGGGATATAATTTATTTTCCCTATTTATTATCCCATAGTGGAAAGCCAGCTTTAACCTCTCAATATGCACGCGGTCGAATCCAACCACGGCGATATTCCGTCAAATTCCAACGGTCGGATCCGACCACACACACCCACAGCACTTTAACCCGTAAATATTTATATTTAGAGACTACTTTTCTATGAAGAAGTTTGGCATTATAGGCTCAATATAAAATTTTCTATCCTCTAGTTTAAAAAGTTTGTTACTCTATGATTTGACATTTGTATTTGGCTTTCAAATTGCGTCATTTGTGGTCATTTGGATGTGGTTGCTATTGTGCAGTGCTTTCTAGTTTTTTAGGATTTTTCTAAGGTAAGTACAGTGTTTTATTATAAAATTGTTATGGAAGTTTCTGTGTGAATATAATTTATCTTTTTACGTAAAAAAAATTCGAGTAATAGGTATACAGAAATAATAGTAATTTTCACGCTGCCGACATCCGCTTAGACGTTTTTTGTTATCAAAATACAATAAATTATTTTTGTAATGAAGTAAAACTACTAAAACAAGTAATATAACATAATAAATAAACAGAAACAACTATTATATTGAAGTTTACAATGATTTACTGTAAACTTCAATATAATAATTAGTTATAATAGTTAGTAGATTACAATGACTGAACATATAAAATTGCAGTCTCTACAGACGATAATCAGCAAGTCATTTTGAGCTTTATTTTATGTACCTACGTCGTTGAATGTCAATAGTTTATATCGATAAAAAGGTAGTATTTTGTTGGCGTAGTGTAGGGCGACCCCCCACTAGATGGAGCGACGACTTGGTAAGACATGCAGGGAGTCGATGGATACAGGTGGCTCAGGACCGTGTTTTGTGGCATTACTTGAGGAAGGAATGTTCAGCAGTGGACTTGTGAAGGGCTGTAATGATAATGATGATGGTGACATTGTTTAGTGTGAAAATTATTATTATTTATTATTATTATTGTGGTGTAATGTGTTCATGGTCACGGATTGATGTCATATCATGAGGTACCGGAATAAAATTCTACAGATCTGTTGATAATTTTTTTATTACATATTTACATGAATAATCCATTTTATAAGCATTATTTATATTACAAAAGGAGAGAAATAATTTGTTAGCGTGTATTATGATGCAAATACCCGTGTGATACACAGTGTGGTGTTTTTATTTATTTATTCTATATATGTTACAGACGTCAAATTGGAGAGCAAACAATGATCCGCCCATAGACTTCATCTACATGCTTTATGCTGCTGATGATGAAGATCTGTAGGAGGACAGCGAGTTTGAGCCAGATGATGATGAGGTCAGTATCCACATTTATGTGTTTTATAACTTATTATTGTTATTATTGTAAAATATTTTATAAGTGGTAGGGTTATGCTGCAGCTATATTAATGGTATAGTTGTAGCAGGAATGGATTGGCTCATCTGGGGAAGGACCACACTTATTATTAATTATATGTATTACTTTTAAAATATTTCTATATGGGTTTATATAGTCATTAATTATTCATAATGGTCAAATATAAATAATAAAATAGTAAATGTGTAATTTATTAATATCTAGAGACCCGATCATATATATTGCTAAGTATTGATTCGTCTGACTCTGTGATCTATTAGACCCGTTCGATAATGACAATATTAATTATATCAGTCAACTTAAATAATAATCATGATCATAATTTATTTGTGGAAATCATGGTACATTACACTTTGGTAAATTATTTAAAACATACTAAATTTAATATGTATATACATGGCAGCGTTAAAATTTGTAATTTTTAAAATACAGTTTACACGATTAATCTGGTGCCAAACCATTCATAGCTTGAATACATTTCTTTTGGGCTGTAAAGGCCTTAACAGCATCTGTACTGTTACCCCAAAGTAAAAGACCACAATCAAGTGCAGAATAAATGTATGAATAGTAGTAAAGTTTCATGAGATGTAATTCTTCTCAGTCATGTATGCAGTCAATATATAGTCAATATGTTTTTATATAGCCATGCTGCAGCTATATTAGTGGTATAGTTGTAGCACGAATGAGTCGGCTCGACCGGGGAAGGACCACGCTTAAAATATTAAAATTATATTACTTTTAAGTTATTTTTAGACGGGTTTATATAGACGTTAATTATTAATAATTGTCAAATATAAATAATAAAATAGTAAATGTGTCATTCATTCATTTCTATGCACCCGATCATATATATTGATAAGTATTGATAAATATTGATTCGTCTGACTCTGTGATCTGTTAGACCCGCTCGATAATGACAATATTAAATATATCAGTGAACTTAAATGATATGTTTTTATATTCCGCTAATACCTATTTTATGGTTAATGGGTATGTTTGCATAAGACAAAAAATTACACAGTAGGTAAATATTACTAGACAAACGAAATTTTTATAAGTGGTAGGGCCGTGCTGCAGCTATATTAGTAGTACAATTGTAGCATGAATGGGTCGACTCGACCGGGGAAGGACCACAATTAAAATATTGAAATTATTAATTATATATATTCCATTAAAAATATTTTTAGTAGGGTTTATAAAGACATTAATTAATATTAATTGTCAAATATAAATAATAAAATAGTAAATGTGTCATTCATTCATTTCTAGGGACCCGATAAGTATTATATTGAAAAGTATTGATTCGTCTGACTCTGTGATCTGTTAGACCCGCTCGATAATGACAATATTAAGTATATTAGTCAACTTAAATAATATGTATATGTATGTGTATATGCCGCTAATACCTCTGGTATTATGTTTTTCATGCTTGGTTTAACACTGGTATTATGTATGTTTTGATTTGCACTAATCTCACTTTCTTTGTCTGATTTACGCTTGTATTGCGTTTTTTGTGATTTCGGTTCCAATGGTTTAACAAGAACACCATTGCATGTTTAAGAGAAAGATGTGTGGAATAGACTAATATATGCTTTTTGTATGTTTAGGTGGAAGACGCCCGCGCGTCCTCACCTGAGGCTTACTCTCCTCCTACACTACCTTGACGTCGCGAACAGCCCGGTGATGATGTGGAAGCGGTCGGATTCGAGGTGATACATTTTTGTGTTATGTTTGCGTTGATACACTCATAATTTTGTATATTTTGGTGAAGTGGTTTTCATGGATATTTTTGTTTGCACCTATGTTTTAGGAAGAGAATCGTTTCCGTGACACATCACTGGAAGGCCGTGATAGGCCTCCTATTAGAACACACCAGTCATATGAATCGTAAGTTTTATTCATTTATTTTTATTTTTTATTATTACTGGTTACCAGGTTTCTAAAATTATTACGTCACTGGCAACTCCAGAACCGGAAATTCTCACTGTCATCCGTTTGAGTAAACCTGTATCCAAAATTGAAAAGCCGCGTTCTATCAAGTTAGTCCTGGCCAATAAAGATAATGCTATAAATGTTCTGAAAAATAAAGGTAAGCTGCCAAACTGTGTTAAGGTAAAGTCTGATATGACACCATATCAAAGGGATCAACTTAGGAGACTTCGTGAAGAATTAGCGGCTAGAACAGAAAAAGGTGAGCAAAATCTTGCGATCAATAACATACCAAAGATTATAATAACTACAAAAAACTAGCACATCATAATATCACAGAAATCCGCATAGTATACACGAATTTGGCTTCCAATATGGAAAAATTTAATTTATTTCTTCATGAAGTTAATACACATAGACATGCTTTTATTTTGATATTAGAAACTTTTTGGGAACCCTATTACGCAACATCAAGTTATACAACAGGTTCTAAATGCCATCTGCGATTAGACTAGTGATTGGCTCCTAACACTGAACGCAGACAAGTGTACGATTACGATATAGGGAAAAATAATCGCCCATTGTCTTCTGTTGAATCACAAAAAGACCTTGGCATTACAATATCCAGTGACCTCAAATGGGAAACTCATATCCTTCATCATCATCATCATCATTACAGCCCTTTACAAGTCCACTGCTGAACATAGGCCTACCCCAAGGTATACTCATATCCTTAACATAGTAAAAAAGGCAAACTCCATGATGTATATGATTCGAAGAAGCTTTGTGTGTCTCACTCCTAAAATATTTAACAAGATCTACCGAACGTACTTAAGACCTCTTTTGGAGTTTGCATATGTGATATAAGACCCGTATTTTCGTAAAGATATAATAATGCTGGATAATGTTCAAAGGAAAGCCACAAAAATGGTAAAACAATGCGGAACATGACATATGGGCAGCGAATGAGAAAGCTTAACCTCACAACACAAGAGTGCCGCAGGCAGAGAGGTAGTCAGATTGAAAGAAAAAAAATTTAAACTTTGCCATAAGACTGCCTGACTGTCACCAAGTGGAATAAGCTACCACAAAACGTGACTGATGCTCCTACACTGAATGCCTTCAAGAAAAGATTGGATAAAATCTCCAAACATTAAGATGCACACATCATCATCATCATCACAGCCCTTCACAAGTCCACTGCTGAACATAGGCCTCCCCCAAGTAATGCCACAAAGCACGGTCCTGAGCCACCTGCATCCATCGACTTCCTGCATATCTTACCAGGTCGTCACTCCATCTAGTGGGGGTCGCCCTACACTACGCCTACCGGTACGAGGCTGCCACTCGAGAACCTTTCTTCCCCATCGGTTATCGGTTCTTCGAGCTATATGGCCGGCCCATTGCCACTTCAGCTTACTAATCCGTTGGGCTATGTCGGTCAATCTGGTTTTACTGCGGATATCCTCATTTCTGAGTCTATCACGCAGAGAAACTCCGAGCATAGCCCTCTCCATAGCTCGCTGAGCGACCTTGAGCGTCCTCATACGGCCAGCAGTGAAGGACCACGTCTCTGATCCGTAAGTCATCACTGGCAACACGCACTGGTTGTACACTTTAGTTTTCAGAGATTGAGGTATACCTGACGAGAAGATATGTCGTAATTTCCCGAACGCTGCCCAGCCGAGTTGAATCCGTCGATTGACCTCTCGGTCGAAGTTGGACTTACCTAGTCGGAATATTTGTCCCCGGTAAACGTACTCGTCAACAACTTCGAGCATAGTGCTTCCAACAACTACCGGCATAGGTGTGACATGGACATTAAACATAATCTTTGTTTTGTCCATGTTCATCTTAAGACCTATCCGTTGGGAGGCACTATTGAGGTCATTGAGCATAGTGCTTAAGTCCTCCAGCGATTCTGCCATAAGGACTATATCGTCGGCAAATCGAAGGTGAGTGATGTACTCGCCATTGATGTTAATACCGTATCCTTTCCAGTCCAGTAGCTTGAAAACGTCTTCCAAAGCAGCGGTGAAGAGTTTCGGGGATATAACGTCACCCTGTCTTACACCTCTCTGCAGTTGGATAGGTTTCGAGCTCTGGTTCTGTACTCGGATAGCCATCGTAGCCCTACTGTACAAACACTTCAGCACTTCGATATACCGACAGTCAACTTGGCACCGCTGAAGGGACTGCAGCACCGCCCAAATTTCGACGGAATCAAAGGCTTTCTCATAGTCCACATACGCCAGGCAAAGTGGCAAATTGTACTCCTCAGTCTTCTGTACAATCTGCCGCAGGGTATGTATGTGGTCTATGGTACTGAAGCCTTTTCGGAAACCGGCTTGTTCGGGAGGCTGCAAGTCGTCGAGTCTGCGTGCGAGACGATTCGTAATGACTCTCGAAAACAGCACGTAGACGCGGCTCAGAAGGGAAATCGGTCTGTAGTTCTTCAAGAGAGCGTTGTCGCCTTTCTTAAAGAACAAGACCACCGCACTTCTGCTCCACGCCTCTGGAGTAGTGCCACCATGGAGGACGGAATTGAAGAGCTTCTGAAGGACTTCAAGTACCGGTGTTCCACCCGCTTTCAGAAGCTCCGCTGTAATTCCATCCTCGCCTGGGGCCCTGCCGTTTTTAAGGTGCTGGAGAGCCAATCTAATCTCGCTTAGACTGACGTCCGGGATATCATCGGAATAGTGTCGGATAAGACTTGCTCTTGGATCGTTACTCACACTTGCGTGTGGCTCCAACGATGATGTGTACAGCTGCCCATAGAACCTCTCAATCTCACTCAAAATCTCAGGTGTCCCGGAAACGATGCTGCCACACTCAGTCTTCAGCCTTGACAGTTGGCTCTTTCTGGCAGACAGATCTCTGGCAAAGACTTTGGAGCCCTGGTTCCGCTCGATCGCTTCTTTAATACGAGCAGTATTAAAGTTTTCAGTCGCACGCGGAACGGCAAAGCGCGTACATGTGTTCGCTTTGAGCGTAAGCGAAAGGTCATTGTACGATAAGACAATGGCGTCCAAAGTGGTAAAATGTACAAATTGTAATATTGTGATAAGCGAAGTGCTTGCCTTTATACAAAACAAGGCAGATGTGATGGACGAGGAGAGCATTGTCCGAATTTGTAGTAGTGCCTTTACAGCTGAAGATATTACTAATGCAAAAAGTTTGCTTTTCGAGTCATTGCCCTCAGGTAAAAGAAAAAATATAAGACGTAGAGATGGAAAATTAACTCGGCGTACAGATGGGAAATCCCAAAGGGAGTTAGAAGACATCATTAGTCTTTTCAAAGAAACAGACCCTGATAGTGCACCCATTTTTGTTGCTCGTGACCTACAAAAAACTTCCGCCGGTCACTTTCGATCATGTAGATGTAACTCGACTGCTGAAGGATATAGTTCTGTTGCAACAGGAGGTTAAGATCATCAAGGATAATTATGTAACCAAGACGCACCTAGAAGAGCTAAAGAAAGATAAATCTTTCTTAAAAACATCCACATCACCAGCTCATCATCATAAGGTAGGTAGAAGGTGCAGTGCATTCTTGTTGGATGTGGGTACTACGTTCGGCGACAGTGGGCCGATGGGCTTGTCGCACGAGTTATCAACAGCTGATGTACCGTTACAAACAACTGACGTACAGACAGAGACGGAAAAGATAGCTATCGCACAAGTAGCTAGTCGTGCTCGTGATAGTGTCGATGCACTCGCACCTGTGTCAGATATGCATAAGGCTGACCTCTTTACATCTGGAGGCGTGACTGCTTATAACGGTGCGGATGGGCGGCAATCATTCAGCGCAGGAGGCGCTAAAACAACTCCAATTCCAATGCAGAACTCACCGAGTAAAAGCAGGATGAATGATGACAAAACAATTGTAGTGAATAAGTTCTCTAACAATAATAACGCAATAAAAGATACATCTTGTGATGGTAATTTTCAGTCTTCGCTAACTATGGCCGAAATATTGAAAAAAGGTGAAGCTTGGAAAAATGAAGAACCGCCAGAGGCCTGGATAAAAGTTCAAAAGCGCAGATTGCGTAACCGTTTTATAGGTAAGACAGGAAAAGCAGAAATAAAACCTGAGGAGAAATTTAAATCAGCGGACTTGAAAATTCCGCTATTTATATCTAACGTACATAGAGAGACGCTAGAAAAAGATATCGTTGATTATATTAGGAATAAAACTAACGAGTTAGTGACACTAGAAAAAGTGACTATGAAAAAAGATAAAGGATATAATGCGTTCAAATTATACGTGTCCAAACAAAAACTTGCTGTCTTTTTAAATGACAGTCTTTGGCCGGACGGCATCTCATTCAGAAGATTTGTGCCTTTTAAGTACAGACATCAGGAGACCTCAGATAATGTGTAAAAAAAAAAAAAAAAAATCGTTCATGTATAGTACGGCAAAATTTACTACTTTTAACTGCAAATCTGTTAAACGCTCTTTGGAATGCGTAAGACACCTGTGTGAAAAGTCTGACGTGCTAGCGCTACAGGAGACATGGCTTCTACCTGATGACATAACGTTTCTGGGCGAGATACATCAAGACTTCAGCTATACCGGTAAGTCAGCGGTTGATACGTCGTCCGGTATACTCACAGGCAGACCCTATGGTGGTGTGGCCCTCTTGTGGAGGAAAAATGCGTTTGATTGTGTCAGTGTGGTCGAATGTAGTAGTGTGCGTCTCACAGCAATTAAAGTGTTCCATAGTGAACGAACTTACATAATATTCTCGGTTTATATGCCAACGGATTCAGTAGACAATTTAATAGAATTTACATCGTGCATGAGCGAGATAAGTGCTATTATTGAAAATGAAAATGTCGACTCTGTATTTGCGTTAGGTGACTTTAATTCTCATCCCGGTACATTATTTTGTAACGAAATGATAAATTTTTGCACGGATCAGCAGTTGATTTGTGTTGATTTGGAGGTCCTCCCAGCGGGCAGCTATACTTACACTAGTGATGCGCACGGTTGTCGGCGCTGGTTGGATCATTGCGTTGTAACTGAGGCCGCAAGGCGCTCAGTCATAGATGTCACTGTGCTGTATGATACCTACTGGTCGGATCATGTTCCATTGCTGATCGAGTGCAATATTAACTTATTGAGATCAAAAAATATGGTAAGCTATTTCTGTAATAATAAAATAATTTGGGGTGTCAGAAATAATAATCAAATAGAAACTTATAAAAAATTGTGTCACTCTAAATTAAAAGACGTAAATTTTCCACAGGAGTTTATGAATTGTTGTAATAATATATGTATTAATGATAATCACAAATTAATTTTAGATAACATGTACGGTAATATTGTTACTATTCTTAGAGAATCAGCTCAGGCAAGTTGTAATAACAAAAGGAATAAGAAATATGTTGTGGGGTGGAATAAATACGTTAGAGACGCCCACGGGGGAGGCTCGACTTGCCTTTCAAACGTGGGTCTTATACGGTAAGCCATCTTCGGGTTATTATTATAATAAAATGTGTGAAACAAGACGGAATTTCAAGTCAAAGTTAAAATGGTGTCAAAATCACGCAGAGCAATTAAGAATGGATAAGATCGCATCAAGTCATTCGCAAAAGAAATTTAAAGAATTCTGGAATCTTACGAATAAACTGAATCCCAAGTCGAGCCTTCCCGCTAATATTCAGGGTCACAACCAGCCTGGAGACATAGCCAATCTATTTAAAGAGCATTTTAAAGTAGAGTCACCGCGGGGTCCGTCATCGAGTTTAATCGATGGTGGACGTTTTGCAGGTAGATCGTGTGTAAGGATCTCTGCCAAAGAAGTTTTTGAAGTAATTAATTCTGTGACTAGAGGTAAGTCACCAGGGCATGATGGGCTTAGCATTGAACATCTGGTACATGCTGGTGCCCATCTGCCAAGAGTGTTGGCTATGTTTCTAAGTTTATGTATAGCTCATCAATATCTTCCGACTGATCTCATGAAGACAATTGTGGTGCCTATCATTAAGAACAGAACAGGAGATATATCAGATTTAAATAATTACAGGCCAATCTCACTAGCCACCATAGTGGCTAAGGTGCTGGACGGTCTGCTTGACAGGAAATTGAGAAAACACATTCATCTGCATGATGCTCAATTTGGGTTCAGACCTGGACTATCCACAGAGAGTGCAATTTTATGTCTTAAGCAGACTGTTCGGTACTACACAGATAGGAAAACGCCGGTGTATGCCTGTTTTTTGGATCTATCAAAAGCTTTTGATCTAGTCTCTTATGACATTTTATGGCGAAAGTTACAGGAGGAGACTGACTTGCCCCAGGAAATTGTCTCCGTATTTAAATATTGGTATAGTAACCAAATAAACTATGTGCGATGGGGTAGCAGCTTTTCTGAGGGGTATGGGCTGGAATGCGGGGTGAGACAAGGAGGGTTGAGTTCGCCTACGCTTTTCAGCTTATACATAAACCAGTTGATTGTGGAGCTCAGCAGCACTAAGGTCGGTTGTTCTATAGACGGAGTTTGCATAAATAACATAAGCTATGCAGATGACATGGTACTGCTGAGCCCCACGATAGGTGCACTCAGAAGGCTGCTAGGGATCTGTGAATCCTACGCAAAGACCCATGGGCTCAAGTATAATGTAACGAAGAGCGAGCTCATGGTTTTTAATTCAGGCACTAAAAGGCAGCTCACCATGCCTACTGTTAAACTCTGTGATAGTCCTTTGAACAGAGTCGTCAAATTTAAGTACTTAGGCCACTGGGTAACAGAGGACTTAGAGGATGACTTGGATATAGAAAGGGAACGCAGGGCGTTGGCTGTTCGCTGTAATATGCTGGCCCGCAGGTTTGCACGATGTACTAAAGAAGTTAAAGTTACGCTTTTTAAAGCTTATTGTCAGTGCTTTTACACAGGCAACTTGTGGGTCAGATACAAGCAGCGGACATACAATGTCCTGCGTGTACAATACAATAATGCGTTCAGGGTGCTGTTAGGATTGCCGCGTTATTGTAGTGCCTCTGCCATGTTCGTCGAGGCACACACGGATGGCTTTCATGCCATAATACGTAAAAGGTCCGCTTCATTAATGAATCGACTACGTACCTCTACCAACAGCATCCTGAATACACTTGCTGATAGGTGGGATTCTGCCATTATGAAACACTGGTTGAGCCTACATATAAAATTTAATAAATAAGATATTTTTAACGTAGAAGGATATTTAATTTTTTAAGTGTAAAAAAAAAAAAAAAAAAAAAGTTAAATACTAACATTAGTTTTTAAGTACTTATTGTTCTACTAACATCTTTATGGACAAAGTCTGAAAATAAAGTATTATTATTATTATTATTATTTAGGGGTGATAATGCATCGGTATTTAGATTCTTAATCGAGGATGGATGTAGATGTCTATGAGCCACAGCATCTACTTACCATCAGGTGGACTGTGTGCCTTGTCACCATTATTCTATAATAAACAAAATTTTGTAAAATTTTGTAAAGTTGCGTAAGTCTCGCCGCATGCATTTGGAGATCTGTCTGTTCAGTTGCCTGTATGCTGTCAAATCTGTTGACGATTGCAGCCTCATCTCCCGTCTAACAGCCATGAGATTAAGAGTGTGATCGGAGAGTTTTTGTGTTCTTCTGCGGCGGGTCTTGCAGAACTTAGCTCCGACCGCATGGACAGTTTCCACGAGCTTGTCATTCATATCGTCCACTGCATTGCAATCTTGTAGGCACTGAAAGCGGTTGTGTAACTCGAGCTGAAAGTTTTCGGGATTTTGGATCAGAGCACGAGGGGGACGGAGCGTTGACTTCATTAGACGAGACCTCTCCAACTTAACGTTTAGGTTCAGTGTGCCTCTAACCATTCGGTGATCGCTGCCAGTTTTCACCCTTGCGATCACTGAGACATCACTGAACAGTTGGCGTCTGGTCGTCATAATGAAGTCAATCTCGTTTTTTGTCGAACCGTCGGGGCTCGACCAGGTCCACTTCCTGTGGGGCCGCTTCTGGAAGAAAGAGTTCATCATAAAGAGTCCCTCTTTCTCCATAAAGTCAGCCAGCTGCTGGCCCCTTCGGTTCCGTTGCCCTACTCCAAATTTCCCTAACTTCAGCTCACCGTTTTCTCTTGTGCCTAGTTTTGCGTTGAAGTCTCCCATCAACACAGTGTAGTGGGTTTTGGAGGAATGTATGGCTTTGGAAATATCCTCATACATTTCCTCCACCTCCTCATCGGAATGTGCCGACGTTGGTGCGTAAACCTGTATGACCTTCAGCGAATACCGTTTGGTGATTCTGAGTATCAGGTACGCGACCCTCGTCGACACACTCTCAATCTGTACAACGTTGTTGACGAGAGACTTGTGGACGATAAATCCGACACCTCCTTGGGACAGATGGTCGCCCTCCCGGTGATAGAACAAGTTGCCGGATTCGAGAATCACCGTGTCCTCCCCCTCTCTTCGGACCTCGGATAATCCTATAATACTCCAGCGCAACTTGTCTATCTCTTCTTCCAGCTCCAGGATCTTCTCGTCAGTCCTCAGTGTGCGTGCGTTAAATGTTGCCAGGTCGAGTCGTCGTAGGTGGCAACCGAACCTCCACCGGAGATTCTTAGCACCCCCTGCCCCGCCGTTACCATGGTCGCCACCGTAGCCAGGAATAGCGGGGCCGCCGGGGACTGGGGGCCGTCTATTTGTGTAATTGTTCATGGGGGGTATATTGCCATAGTTGCCACGCTTGGCGAGCGGGTTGGCAACCGCAGTTTTTTTTTGTCGTACAGTTGCTGTTATCAGGAAGATGCTGCTGCCCATCTCCTGCCTGTCTCCCTCTGTCGCCTCTTACGACACCCACGGGAAGATATGGGGTAGTGGATATTCTTAACCGCCACTACACGGCATTGCACAAGATGCACACGCATCAGCTTTTTTAGCTGCTAGTGTGTTTATCCATATTAATATCCATACTTACTAATATTATAAATGCGAAAGTGTGTTTGTTTGTTTGTTTGTTTGTCTTTCTTTAACAGCGAACAGAGCGTCGGCATGGCATGATTTTTTATATGGGGATAGTTCGGTGGCTGTAGAGTGACATAGGCTACTTTTTTCAGCGGAAAAACATCATTCCCGTGGGAAAATCGAATATGTTGCAAAATTAAATTTAGCTAGGTGGCGCCACCGTGATTCTACAAGACGGACGACGGTACGATGGACGAACACAGAAGGTCAGAATATCTGGATTATTTTGTATTTTTACCAAAATTAAGATAAAAAATGTATCGATCTGTATTTTTCCACGCAGGACCGGAAAGAGAGCGATAAAAAACATAAAATTCACCATCTGATTTTCTCCAAACGTTTTGGTGCATTGTAAATCACAGAATAGGCGATAACCTCGCAGACGATATTAAGTAATCCGTTGATGCTCTCCCTAACCCGCAAGGGTTACAGGCGTGATTATAGTTCTTATTAACTAAGTATGGATCAGAAATACTATCACCATCTGTCACGCTTTCACCCTTAACTATTACTTAACTGTGGTAGAAACAGTTCTTAGTAAGCCTTATTAATAAGCCTTAGTAATATTTATTGAACGGAAATGAATACAGTTCTTATCTGTGGTTATGAATGAATCGGAGTTACAATAAGAAAAATTGTGCAAAATTATAAGAAAAATATTTTTGAGAGTTCTTATTAACTAACGTATACATAGTTTAAATTGATTCTGCTAGATGTCGTTACTAGGTTTTTAAAACGCGGTAACGAAATGTTTCCTGACATGTACTTAACTCCCGCCGTTGAGCCGCGCGTCAACTTATAGTGCATACGGTACCTATACGCTTAAATTATTTCTATTTTGTAGCTTATTCGACTACCTGCTTTCGATTTCGGTTTTTTGTTATTTGCTTTGTGATTTGGTTAAGGTTGAATGGATTTATATTGGCTTTCATTTTCGGATTTGTGTATTTTCTTGGATCAGTTTTGTTGATTTGGTTGGTATTCCTTTATACATATTTAGACTTTGATTTTGGATTTTGTTTATTTAGAATCGTGAATTGGTTTTCGTTGTTTTAGGTTGTTTAACAATATTTCAAAGGAATATTAATAGTATAGATAGTGTATACGGTACCTATACACTTACATCGTTTTTCGTTGGTTATATTTATATTGACTACTGGTTTCCATTTCGGTTTTCTGCGATTTGTTTTGTGATTTGGTTTAAGTTGATTCAATTTTTTTTGGCTATCGTTTTCGGATTCGTGTTGTGTCTTGAATTGGTTTTGTTGTTTTGATTTTTAAAAATATTTAAAAGGAATATTTATTCCTTTTAGATATTTTGGATTTGCTTTAAAAAAAATATTTAAAAGGAAATTTAATTCCTTTTAGGTATTTTAACGTTTTTTATAAATAGGTTTCTTGTTACTTCATAATGCCTCGCAAACGTAAGTCCAGCCTTTTAAGAGTATCTTCTCAAAGACAAGCGAAAGGATTAGCTCGATCGCTAGAATATTTAGAAGACGCTGAACTGAGAAGGCAAGAACAAGCAGAGCGTCAGCCTGATTTTAGAGCATCTGAGACACCTTCTCAACGTCAGCAAAGACGTCTTGAACAGACAGAGCGTCAGGCTGCTTTAAGAGCTTCCGAAACACCTTCTCAAAATCAGGAAAGGCGTCTTGAACAGGCAGAGCGTCAAGCTACTTTAAGAGCTTCTGAAACACCTTCTCGAAGTCAGCGAAGGCGTCTTGAACAGGCAGAGCGTTAAGCTACTTTAAGAGCTACTGAAACACCTGCTCAAAGTCAGCAAAGGCGTCTTGAACAGGCAGAGCGTCAAGCTACTTTAAGAGCTACTGAAACACCTGATCAAAGTCAGCAAAGGCGTCTTGAATAGGCAGAGCGTCAATCTACTTTAAGAGCTGCTGAAATACCTGCTCAAAGTCAGCAAAGGCTATTGGAACAAGCGAAACGTCAGGCCGCCTTAAAAGCCGCGGAAACATCTGATGAAACTCAACACAGACTCATTGAGCAAGCTTAACGTCAATCTACTATAAGGGCATCTGAAACACCAGAACAGACACAGGCGCGAAGAGATGCAAATGCACAGCTCCAAGCTGAACGTCGAAAAAATTTTCAAAGAAACAATTGGTCGGTTTTTAATGACACAGCATTCAATTATGATCCGTTGATTGATTATAAAAATCACAGGTTAGTTGTTATCGGACTGATGGACAAGGCGTGTCGATTTTGCAGCGCTTTAAAATGGAAAGATGAGACCGCAGGCATGCGCTGTTCCAATGGCAAAGTGTCTCTTCCGTTACTTGGGCAACCAGAAGAACCTTTGAAAACTCTCTTTTATATGATGCTAATGAGTCACGGCGCTTTTTAAACAGGATCCAGAAATATAAACCATGCTTTCAAATGACGTCCTTCGGAGTTGACCGGGAAATAATAATGCCGGGATTTTCGCTTACATTTACGGTGCAAGGGCAAATTCATCATAGAATAGCTTAACTTTTTCCAGCTGAAAACTAACAGCATAAATTTTTACAAGTATATTTTATGGGTGACGCAGAAATTGAGGTAGACCGTCGCTGCCAATTTATCCAGGGAGTTGAGAGAGACGCAGTCTTCAAAATTCAAAGATTCTTACATGAACGTAACAATTGTCGTGTGACAGCTGCTGTCATGCAAAATCGATCTCTGTTATTTATAAAATTTAAAATTAGTCCAACTTGTTGAAACTCGGTAGTGTGTTGTGTTATGTGAAGAACTGTTTATAATAAATGGACAAAAGTGTTATATAAAAGAAATATTGAACATTTCTTGTGCTATCAATACTAAAGTGATTCGAGTGAATAGTGTATAAAACAATAAATGCTAGGAATTATTTTTCTCAACTGTTACTTTATAACATACCGTTCTCGGTAAAGAATGTTTTACAAACCTTACTGGTTCTAGTTAGTGGAAAATAACTAACATATTGTGTAATTAATCTGAAGTGAACGTTTATCATTTCAAATTTGACATTCATAATATAAACACCAATCAGCTGATGATAAATTCCATAACTATTAATTATAGTCACTAGATGTCATAACTTTATATTGAAAAAATCTACGGTGAAAGTGACATCTAGTAAAAAAGATTAGAATCACGCAACGACTTTCGCTTAGAGGTAACAAGAACATAAGTTGATGTTTGACTAATAATACTTGCCTATTATACAAGATGTCTCTGACCTGTATAAAATGCACTAAAGAAATTATTAATAAGCAAATTCTGGTGTGCATCTCATGTGAGAAATCATTTCACTTAGATTGTACAAGCATATCATTTCAAAGATTTAGAATAATGTTAACATCTTCCAAAAAAGCATTCAAATGCGATACATGTCTCAGAGCATCTACCAGTAAATTACAGCAAATACCTGATAAAGTCAGGATTGAAAATGTAAATATAACAAAACGAAAGAAAATTAACAAAAATATTTCCTTAAAAAGCTTATCTGACCATCTCTCTGATGGAGAAGAAACTGATTATTCCTCTATCAATTCTACACCAAATCATCAATTAAACCGAAGACTATCTCGGCATATGCAATGTTACGATGAAATTAGTGAACTGAAACAAAAATACTAAAGCTGGAGGAAAATCTTGAAATAGCAGAAAATGAAATAACGAATTTATCTCCAGAAAACCATAACTTAAAATAAAAGTTGCGGAATATGAGCTAAAGATCAATCAGTTGAAACACATATGTAAATCTACCCCATCAAGTTCAAGTTTGACGACTCCGTGGCGCAGTGGCTTAGCAATGAGTAGCTGCGCTGGGGGTCGTGGGTTCGAATCCCGCACGGAACAAGTATTTGTATGGCCTACATATAGTTGTTCCGGGTCTGGATGTTTATCCTTGTGCAATTTATGTTTGTAAACTGCCCCCACGATACAAGAGAAAATCTTAGTGTAGGGGTAACGTTTTTTTAAAAGAAAAGAAAAAGAAAAAGTAAGTCCACGAAAAAGAAAAAGAAAAATGTAGAGAAAATAGACTTTAATATATCCCTAAAGGAATCAGAAAACCAAAATCTTCCTCACATAAGTCTTACACCGAGTAGTTGCCCCTTGACGCAACTAGATGGCAGCACTTCAACAGAGAACTTTAACACCTGCGTCACTGTTGGGACCTCACAAGAAGGTGCAACACCAAAAAAACGAGAAGTATGTTATGAAAACATTAGATTGTATATAAAAAGTTCTGTTCTAGTCTCTAACAAAAAGGTTCAACAGCTCCCAAAAAAAGGCACTATACTATTCTATTTTCAAAAAATAGAGAAAAAATTTACAACTTTGAAAATCAAATTGAACAAACTTTGAATGATAGTGAAATAATTAAAAAATCCACTGATAAGTTATTTCGTGACAAAAAATAATGATCTTAGAATTTTCCACCAAAACATTCAGAGTTTTTCGAGAAAAAAAGGAGATTCTTGAAATTGCATTGACTGAGCTGCATAGCAAAAATATGGTTCCTGATATATTATGCCTCAGTGAAACTTTTATAGAAGCAGGTAGCGAAAAAAATCTTCGATTACATGGTTTTGATCTTGCTGCCTCCTATTGTAGAAAAAACAAAACAAAAAGGGGTGGTGTGTGCATATTGGCCAAAAAGGGTTTATGCGTTAAGGTACTTGAGGAAGTTAATAGTATAGGTCAGGACCACTACCTCGAATGTTGTGGTATGCAGATTGTTAAATACAATATTAAAGTTATTTGTATATGTAGAGTTCCAAGAAGTAACATACATGATCTAGACTTGTTCTTTGAAAATCTAGAATACCTCTTTTTCAAAACCATAAATAAAAGTACTAAGACTAAGTTCGTATTTGTTGGTTATTTTAATATTAATATAATGGAAAATAATAAAATCACCGAAAAGTTGCATAATCTCTTAAAATTTTTTAATCTAACGTCACATATCAATCAACCTACTACGTTGAACTCCTGTCTTGACCTTATCCTTAGTAATGTGAATAATGCTACTGCAGAGTTATTATCACTTGCTCTATCGGATCATGACATGGCTCAAATGCTACACGTTCCTGTATCAAACAAAGAAATACCACTCCTAAAGTACTATATTATAAAACGAAACTATTGTAAAGAAAATGTTAATAAATTTAAATACTGTATATCGAGATTAACGTTTTCTGATGTTTTTAATGAATCAAATTTGAATGTAGCTTTCCTAAACTTCTTTGATACTTTTATGTTATTTTATGAGCTATGCTTTCCTAAAATTAGGATATGTATTAATAATAGAGTTCGTCGACCTAAGTGGATATCAAAAGGACTGAGGAAAAGCTGTACAATGAAGAGGAAGCTTAGGTTTAACTACTATAAAGTAAAATCGAATCAGAATAAAATAAGGTATATGATCTATTCCGCTGTACTAAGACGTTGTATAAATCAAGCGCAAAAACTTAATAATGATAAATATATTGAGAAATCAAAAAATAGATGTCGTGTTTCCTGGAATATAATAAAAAATCAGACTTGTTGCATAAATAATAATTTAATTCAAAAAGTTTGTATAAGTAACTATTATTTGACAGATCCTCAACAAATTGCTGAAGCCTTCAACAACCACTTTATTGAATCAACAAATATCAATAATAACAGTAATCAGTGCCAAAACACTAATAGTCTAAGAGTATGTAATAGCATGTATTTAGAAATGTATACTGTTGATGAAGTATTGAAATTAATACAATTATTAAATAATAGGAAGTCGGAAGGTTTTGATGGTATTTCAACGGATGTTATTAAAAGTTGTTGTACGGTTTTAGGTAGAGTATTAACTTACCTAATAAACCTGTCATTTAAAAGAAACTACTTTTCCTAGTATCTTAAAAAAGTCAGTTGTTAAGCCGATACATAAAAAGGGTGACACTAAAAATTTAAATAATTATAGACCCATTAGTATAGTCTCAGTTTTATCTAAAAAATTTGAAAAGGCAATGGCTAAGCGTATTGTAGACTTTATGATGAAATATAATTCAATTAAAAGTGAGCAATATGGCTTTCAAAATAATAAATCTACAAGCCTTGCTGGATATGATCATGTTGATGCAATTGTTAGGGCTATAAATAATAAGCTAAGAGTTACAGCAATCTTTTTTGATATGTCGAAGGCCTTTGACTTTGTATCCCACAAAATACTCTTACAAAAACTTGATAATTTGGGGTTTCGAGGCCCTGTCCTAGATTGGATTGCTAGCTATCTAAGAAATAGGATACAATTTGTAGAAGTAACAAATATTGATAATTCGCAGACATTAACTTCTTATAAATCCGGTGATAGATTAAATTCATTTGGAGTTCCACAAGGTTCCGTATTAGGGCCAATTCTTTTTCTTTTATATATAAATGTCTTACCTGACTCAACTTTATACAAATGTAATTTATTTGCTGATGATATTTCAGTTATTGTGACATCTAAAAAAGACATTGACATTGACATCTATGAATCTAATATTAATAATACTATTGACAATATTTCAAAGTGGGCGACATATAATAATTTATGCGTTAACGTAGAAAAGACAAGTTTTATTCAATTTAGTAATTATGGAACATTGAATAATAATCTTAATATATATTGCAATGGACAATCTGTTAATGAAATGACTGTAACAAAATTTCTGGGAATATTATTGGACAAACATGTTAACTGGAAAGCCCAAGTTGACAAAGTCTGTTCTAAAATAAATAGCTACATTTTTCTTCTTAGCAGACTGAGAAGAATTACATCTCATGAAACTTTACTAACGGCGTACTATGCATACATTTATTCTGCACTCGATTATGGTCTGTTGCTTTGGGGTAACAGTACATATGCTATTAAAGCCTTTACAGCCCAAAAGAAATGTATTCGAGCTATGAATGGTTTGGCACCAGATTCGTCGTGTAAACCGTATTTTAAAAAATTAAACATTTTGACGCTGTCATGTATGTACATCCTCAATTTGGTACGTTTTGTTAAAAATAATATACTTTTATTCACAAAGCTAAGAAATAATGCACAGAGAAACTTGAGGCATACTGAAAGATTGACACATAGTGTAATGCCAAGCACTAGCCTCTATAGGAAAAATTGTTCAGCTATGTGTATAAAAATTTTCAATGCACTGTCCACAGAGTTTCAATCACTCCCAAAGGTACGTTTTTGCAGAATTGTCAAACAATGGCTTGAGGAGCAATGCTTCTACTCAGTTGAAGAATATTTAAATTTTATAATTAGGATTAGGAATCGATATTAAAATGAATTAAGTAACTATTAGCATATTATTTTAATTAAATTAAATGTAATAAAATTATTATGATGATTTTGAAAACATGTTATTAATTTATTAGTTGTGAAAATGTAATTAATGTATTAGATAACATTATGACAAAACATGCTGGACTTAAATAATTTACCAACCTGTAATGTACCATGTTTTCTGCAAATAAATTATGATTATGATTATGATTATAACATTTTAGTTAAAACATTTAAAACTGATTTAGAAAACCTACCTGAAGAGGATTATAAAGTCGTCATTCACGCAGATCGGAACCCTCGAGGAGATCATGAAAGGCGCTACAATGCACCTTTGATAAACGAAATACCAGCCGTAATTAGTGGTGATCAATTTTCTTCACGAAAAATTGTCTTGCGAGCACGTGATGGTACGTTGCACCGGGTAGCCGATACACACAAGTTTTATGACGCTCTGCAATACCCATTGATTTATTGCAAAGGACAAGAGGGTTATCATTTTCAAATTCCACTCCTTAACCCGGTCACAAAGGAGCCTACTTCGAACAAAAAAAATATTATGTATGAATTTTTATGCGTATCATAATATGATCTTGCGAGAAAATGATATTAACCTCTTAGCCCGGTGTAGACAATTATTTCATCAATTTTTGGTAGACATGTATGTAAAGGTAGAAAGTGAACGTCTCCGTTATATATCTTTAAATCAAAAAATCGCGTTGTGAATTATATACATTTACAAGATGCAGTTTCTAGCGACGCCAATGTAAACCCCAGAGATTTAGGTAAAATGGTAATTCTGCCCTTATCATTCGTTAACAGTCCCCGCTACCTACATAAGTACACACAAGACGCATTCGCCTATATACGAACTTACGGAAGACCTTATCTTTTTGTTAATTTTACTTGCAATCCCACATGGAAAGAAATAACCGAGGAGCTAGCAAAGTGCAAGAGCAAACGTTACAGGTAGCGGGGGTCAACTTAGAAAAACCGTGCTTCTCTCATGGTCAGCTGTATGTAGCAAATTCGCGTGTTTCAAATGCCCATAATCTCCACATTCTTTCCCCGAATGAAAACAAACATTATAACATTGTGTACAGTAGCGTCTTAAAATAGTGTTAAGTAAGTTTTTTTCCAAAATTCCCACAATCAATTTATCAGAATTCCCACAGATCTTCCCTTTCAATTCAAAATTTCCTATTTAGCTCAGTTTCTTTTCAATTCCAAATCTGCACCTCTGACGGACCTATTAAGCTCAGTTTCCTTTCAACTCAAAAGGCTGCATCTCTGACGGATCTTTTATTTGGCTCAGTTTCCTTTCAATTCAGAAAACTGCATCTCTGACGTATCAATTTAGCTCAGTTTCTTTTCAAAAGTCTCCATCTCTGATGGATAATTATGCTCAGTTTCCTTTAATTAAAAAAATATCCCATTTCCATTTGGAATAAACAAGCTATTTTCATGCTTTCCTATACGCTGCGTTCAAAACATTTAAATAGGCTGACGAATCAATTTTGCTCAGTTTCCTTTTAATGGCTGCATCTCTGACAAATCTATAAAACTCAGTTTTCTTTCAATTCAAAAAGCAATGGATAGTTCCCAGTGACCATGCGGGTGAAGCCGCGGGCAACGACTAGTGTTTAAATAATTTAAAAAAAATTGATGAAATTGACATGTAGTAAAAGTAATTTTTTGCAGTAATCCAATGGTGGTTATTGAGTGGATGACGTCGAGGATAACGTCGTCATGGACGAGGTATTTTTAACCCCGGATGCCCATGCAATGTTTGTGTCTCCGTGAAAGGGTGAGAGGTGGCAGAGTGGAATAAGAGGTGTACTTGGTGTAGTTTGGCGAGGAAGGGCACGTGGGCGTGGGCATCCACAACGGGGCCGTAGGGGGGGGACAACAATGGGAGGTGGGACATCCACTGTGTCAAATTTATTTGACTGATGACGACGTCCCCCGTGAAGTGGTAAGTTTGGCGAGGGATGTTATGAGGAGACGGGAGATGAGAATAGGAGATGATGCTAGACTCGAAAGGAGTAGTCAGGGAGGAAACAGAATGGAAAGAGGTAATGCAAGCAAGAGTGAAGATGCGGATAAATTTTAATCGCCAGTGATGTAACGCATGGTCTTACTCGGCTGGAAGGCCAGAACCTCCAGTTTGAATGGTCTCCTATAGACGAATAGGTGGAGAATGTTGTATTTGAGCGAACTGGTTCGGTTCAGTTTTACAATTCGACGTATGACGCTTTTCATTCCTTTTGGGATGATGACATTTTAGGCCACATTGTAGCTGAGACGAACTCTTAAGCTTCCAAAATTGCATCTGCCGGTTTCCAGTCCCAATGGTATCCCACCAATATTGACGAAATTTTGTTACCCCTTTCCAGAAAAAGGGTCTCCGGTTCTCTACATTCACCATACGAAACAGCATCGTTAAGCTGCTATTTTACGCTGGTACTCTGTGAAAGCGTGGTCCTTCTTCGGTCGAGCCGAACTATTCGTGATAAAACTATTGTACTACTAATATAGCTGTAGTATGGCTCACTTAAGAGGAAAAAAGACTAAAAAAAGTTACATGAAATTCTAAATAATTTTTATAATACTATATGTTTTATAGAAGAGGGGGTAAACGAGCATACGGTTCATGATGTTGTTTATTTATTTATTTATTTATTTATTTATTTGCCATTACGTTACATTACGTAACATTGGTACGTCAAAATTACAATTACAATTATATAGATACAATAATATAGTTAAAATTACAAATTATACAATTACAATAATATAATTAAGATACATCTCATTTACAGTACATTATTTTATGTGTCAAACAAGTCAAAAAATGAACATTGCATATATTCTTCTATGTTGTAAAAAGCGTGATTTAAAAAGAATGTTTTTATCACTTGTCGGAACGCATTTAGCGGAAGTCTTGTTATTTCTATTGGCAATTTATTGTACATTATAATTTTTATTGCAAAACCTTGCTTGAACACTTTGACTAATCTGGTTCTTGGAACAACTAATCTTTCGCGATTTCTAGAATTGTAGTTATGTACGTGCTTCTTCATTGGTAGTTTACTTTTTTCCTGGTGTACTTCTAGAAGCGATCTATAAATATATAACGAAACGACAGTCATAATTTTCGCTTTTTGGAAATAGGCTCTAGCTGATGTCGATCTTTGCAATCCATGTATAATTCTAATCGACCTTTTTTGACAAATCAGTACTCTTTCAATTTGTGTAGCATTTCCCCATATCGTAATCGCGTAGCTAATAATTGAGTGACAATATGCAAAGTAGACGGATATAAGAGTTTTCTTGTCAATAATGGGCTTAAGCTTCAATAATGCGTAATTAGCACTGGCTAACTTTTTTACAGACGTTATCTATATGGGTTTCATAACTTAAAGTGGAATCGAAAGTACACCCTAAAAATGTAACGTCACTTTTTGTGACTTTATTTGTTTTTTTGCTTGCATAATTAATAATGATACTTTTTTCTGCATTCAAAATTATTCCGTTTGTTTCAAACCAATTTTTAAGCATATTTAAAATATCATTTGTCTTCTTGGATACTTGGACTGCATTTTTATCTTTAACACTAACCTGTGTATCATCCGCGAATAGTGTAACCATCGCCCAGTCAGGTAAATTATTTGCAAGGTCGTTCACATACACTAAAAACAGCAATGGTCCCAGGATAGAGCCCTGCGGAACGCCAATGTAACTATGTTGTGAATCAGAGTTAGTATTATTTAAATTAACTATTTGCGTTCGATTGTTAAGATAAGACTGCATTATTTTCAATTCTTTTCCTTCAAATCCGTAGAATTTTAATTTATAAATTAAGATATCATGCCTCAGACAATCGAACGCCTTAGATAAATCGCAAAAAATGCTAGATACCTTCTGCGATCCATCCAACGCGTCCAATATAAAGTATACTGTTTTTCTAATAGCCATTTCCGTTGATCTTTTTTTGCGAAAACCGAATTGACAGTCTGTAAATAGATTATTTTTTTCAAAGTAGTCTAATATCCTAGATTTTAAGACAGTTTCTAAAATCTTTGATATAACTGGTAATATACACACCGGTCTGTAATTACCAATTTCAATAGTTTGTCCTTTTTTTGAACTGTGGCACAATTTTTCCTATTTTTAAGCTATCTGGGAAAATTCCTTCTATAATGCAATCATTCAAGACTTCCAATATTATATCAAACATGTCTTTGTTGTGGATGATAAGTTCTCTAATAGTTTTTGTTGACATATCGTATATGTCTCTAGACGTTTTACATTTTAAACTATGAATAATATTCCAAAATTCAGAATTATTTATTTTATGAAAGCGAATTTTATTATTTGTTGGGTTTTTTAAATATTTGCTACATTTTTCTATTGCAAAAGAACTCATTGAAACTGTTTGCCATATTTTTATTATTTGTAATTATGTCCCCATAGTGATTTTTAATTTTAGTAATTTTATTTATTCTTTGTGTTTTAACATGATTTTTTTGTTCCTTAATAATAGTCCAAGTAGTTTTAATTTTATTCGTGAAATTTTTAATTCTAGACGCGTTCCTAAGTTTTTGGGCTGTTTGTAGTACTTTTCTATATATTCTCTTATATCTATTTAGATTGGACTTTCTAATTTTATCTGGATACAAGTTATGCAATATTTCGAGTTTTTGAAGATTATTTCTAGATATCAAAATACCCTTGGTTGTTAGTTTATTCTTATTTTTTATAGGTTTTATTGTTTTTAATGGAAATGCAGTGTAATCCCAATATTGTATATAGTCTATAAGAATGTTCATTTTCTCATTTGCGTCAAGTTTCAAATTTACATCCTTTCTTACACATTCAAAGTCTTTACAGAACAAGTAATGAAAATATTTTATATTTTCCTGAGATATTATTCTAGATCTAACCTCAGTCTTCTCCTTTGGTTTAGGATATTTAGAATTCAATTTATACTTTAATTCTATGACGTTATGATCTGATAACTTTACGTCTAATACTTTACCCCTGTGATACTGAAAATCATCATCGTCATTTAAAATGAAATTATCAATACATGTGGAAGACTTCCCTTTGGTTCGGGTTGGCTCATTTAAGACGAATTTACATTTTAATTCACTCAATAGTTTTAAAAATTTGGATACTTTATTATTTGGTTTCAATAGGTTTAAATTAAAATCTCCTGCAATTACAATTCTTTTGTTTTCCCTCCCTATTTTTTCGATAACTTTAGTCATAATATCTTCGAATATTAAATAATCATAATCAGGTCTATATACACAAATAATAACTAATTTAGACGATTTTACTTCAATTGCCGCTAGTTCACAATTCATTTCAATACTCAACTTTACAATGTCATGTCTTATTTTATATTCAAGTGAGTGTCTAACAAAAGTAGCTGTACCTCCATGTTCAAATAGCATCCTATTGTAATATGATACAAGTATAAAGCCTTCAATAGTCATTACGCCTAATTTCAATTCATTGGTCCAAGTCTCTGTTAGACAAAGCACATCACAAGTTGTATTTTCTGTTAATAATTTTAGCTCTAAATATTTATTATTAATACTCTGAATATTAGCATGCACAATCGTTAACCAGTTAATGGAGTCTTGGTTGTGTCTAAACAATTTAAATTAGAATTTAATTTGATAAAGTGCAAACAAGACGAAGCATTAAAGTGACTATCTTTGATACTTTTAACAGTTTCCTCAATCACTATATTTTTTACATTTACCTTGACTTTTACATTTATTTCAAGATATCTGACATTCTCAGATACCGCAGCTAGATTAAAGAGTTCTTTATTAATAGTAAAGATTTTATCATCATTTATGTTGTCGTATATTATACTTCCTAACAAAATGTTGAATTTTCTATTTTCTTTGCTCACAATTCTTCGAATTTCATCCACATATGATGTCCCCATTTTAATGTCGTAGTTTCCTATTAGTATTACCGCTAAGTCATTTTCTTTCAAATCTTTGGTATATAAATCAAAGTGCTTCAATATTTGTTTATGATTTCCCCCCTGTTTGACAGTAATTTGTTATTTTTGTATTTTCCAATTGTTGCATTAATTTGATTGCTAGTCCACTCCCTATTCTGTCCGAAAACATTTCTATTCTTGTCAGTGTTTTTGTGTTCTTTTTTCTTTTTCCGCTTTGTGCCCTGTCTCTTTCTGATGTTTCTATTTTATTTCCTTTTCCTTGCAGCTTTGAAGAGTAGTTTTCCTGCTTATGTATTATTTCTTGTTTTTTCTGGACTTTCGTTGATATTTTTAGTTTAGTAAGTGTTTCCAATTCTAATAATTTATGTTGTATTCTATTCTTCTCTATCTTTAAGTTTTTCAGTTCTTTCTGTAATTTTCGAACCCTCTTATTTTGTATTTTAATTTTTTTAAGAAGGTTTTTAGTTGCATATTTAATTTTAGGTTTTAATAGCAATTTAATTCTTTTATTCCTTTTTATTTTAATATTTTGTGAGCTCGGATTATCATCGGTTTGAGTTACTGCGTTTTTTTGAATTTTATTGAAAAGTTGTGTTTTGTTTAAACTGCTAGCTGGCTTGGGTGACATACCGCGTATTTTTTCAGGTCCTAAAGTTTGTATAGCTCTTAGTGATTTAATCACCATCTGGCAGTTTTCTAGTTCCCTTTGCAAGTCATTGTTCTGCAATATAAAATTATCTACTTCTGTATTAGCAGCTTGAAGAGTTTGTTTTAGTTGTTCAATTTGCATTTCTAATTCAATCATCCTTGAGCTATTGTGTATAGATACGTCTGGAAGGCTCCTTAAACTATCACCGTACATAATAACTGAATCATTGGTTATTGAGCCCTCCAAGCATGCTACATCATTTTCGGAATTATAACGCCGCATGCGTCTGAATGTTATGTTGCTATAGCTTGTATTCATCTTAAATTTGCTTACTTTCCTACAATCTATTTATATTCCTATAATAAGGATTTGGTGCTACTGCTTTTCTGTTTCTTTAGGTTTATTCTTTGTAAGTTATTAAAGGCTGTCTTAAGGAAACATACAAAAAGAAGTCGAATTATATCGTAGATTTGATCCCACGTCTTTTTGGTTGTAACGCGTCGCACTCACCACTAGGCTAGCTGGCTTGTTTGATGAATGGTGAATTTAAGTATTATATTCCGGACTAAATTCATTTGAGGTACTAGAGACACTCGTTATTTGTTTTGTTTTGCGAGAAGTTATTAACATTCACCTTCATTTGCAAAAGAAAACAAAATCACTTTTCGTTCAGTTTTTGATCAAAATCTAGTATTGAAACAAAGTTTTTAGCCACTGCCACACCACTAAAGAGTCTCACCACTATTTATGCACGTAAATAATGACATTTTGAGATATTTAGTGCACTTTTTACACTGTTTTCATTTAATTTTTTGAGGACGACATAACAGATCGACCTTTCGCTTCGGGTCCTACCCTATCACTCTCACTTGAAAAGAAGAGAATAAGAAATATTCGTACCACTGTAAGCTACGTAACCGTTTACCGACGGAATTAAACACGTGTCTGTCTAATGGATCGAAAATAATTTGACGTGACAGCGCAATATCTACGGAACGCCACGTGTAATGCTAACAAACCTTTTCTATTCCATTGTTATGATGTTAGGTTATGATGTACTGATGTTAAGTGACTACCGCCGTCCATGAACAACTGCAACACCAGGAGAATTGGAGGTGAGTTGCCAGCCTTTTAGAAAGGAGTAAGCTCTTTTCTTGTAGGTCCCCTGGTCGTATCGGTCCGGAAAAATCGCCGGAGATAAACTATTCCACAGAGAGGTCATACGCGGAAGAAAACTCCTTGTGAAACGTACAGTGGTGGACGGCCAAGCATCCAGATGGTGTGGATGGTTTTCCCCGTGGTACATTCATGAAATTTGGCGGCTGGGACTAATACATTCGATTGATATCATCTGGATCAAATAGTCTAAAACAAAATTGTTATATCGTTTCTCTTCTGGTTGCTGTGGTAAATAATTGCGCTACCCACGTCTCTTACTATATCATTCTTTTACCCAAGGGTTACCTGAATGACATAGATTTTAGAAATAAGACCACCCATCGTACTTTTTTACTTTTTAAGTTACTTGTTTCTGTACTTATAATAGGCAATAAAGTGAAATGTAATATCAATTGTAGTAAATAAGCTGTAACATCAAAATGTAAATATTTGAAACAAAATATGTGAATAAAACAATTATAAATCTTATTTATTGTATTTTATTAAATTGTCTCAAACTATGTACATGAACCTAGTTGGTATTATATATTATATTACAAAAACAACTATCGATAAAATATTAATAAAATTCCAAAAGTTGAAGGAACATACCTAGTTGTTTTTTTTCCTTCGTCAGGTATGTTTTCAAGTGGTTTTATTATAAATATCCCAAGGTATTTGGTAGAAGTTTTTACATTTTTAGATAGCTTAGATCCTTGTTTATTGTTTTTTATTTGATTTCCAAATTAATTCGTGAAAGCAAGCTCACAAAATAGTTCGCCACTTTTGATCATGTTTATGAAGCATATTGTTTTGATAAAAACTTTAGATTTGATATCAAGCTGAAAATATATTTATCAATTAGTACATTGCCGTTTACAGAATGAAAAAATGTGATCTGATTGCAGAGTAAATACATTTATTGTATATGGTAGTATTAGCGACGCCATTTTGTAAACGGCACGGGCGATGTTGATCATTTTAGCTGGGGATTGAGGTGTTAATTATACCCTTTACGCACAGCAATGCAGGTGATGCTTATTGGTGCCAGGAATAAGTAAAATGTGGTACCGTCTACACCGACGGAATAGGAAAAAAAGGAGTCCTACTACCTAGTAAAGATATTAATTTATTTTTCATAGAATAAGCGAGCATATAGTCCATCCGATTGCAATTAGTTGCTGCGACCCATAAATATCTTTCTTCCATCAATTATCAAATTGCGGTGATGACACGAAACGTTACGATAAGACGCGTTGTCACCTCTGAGGACTAAAGTAAATACCTTGTTACTAGTGAAAAGGGTCTCCAATTGTCTACACTCACGATATAAAACAGCGTTATTCTGCTGTTCTACGCTTGTATTCTGTGAAAGCGTGGTTTTAGAGCGGTCCATTGTTGCTACAACCATAATATAGCGTGGCTCCATCACGTTAGATAATACTTTCCAAATACGAATCCAGAAAAATATACCTACTATTTAATTTGTAACACAACATACGTTCACACTAGGTAATTATATTCAAAAAATTATATAGTGGGTACAGATTTTCTTAAAATATATTTACAGAATTAAGTATCTTCAAATTTACTGTTTAAGTATCTTTTCGAGTAAAGTAAAGTGACAGCCTATATATGTCCCACTGCTGAGCACAGGTCTACGCTCATTTCTGAGAGGGTTTTAGGGCAAGGAATTGTCCGCCACGCTGCCCCAATGCGTGTTAGCTAACTTCACATGACTTCGAAATATTTTTTTCTTATTTCTTTGACATTTCCGGTATCCTCACGATATTTTCCTTCACCGCCGAGCACGTGGTAAATCAGCACTTAAAATTGCAATTAACAATTTCATTGGTGCCGGCGGGGATTAAACTCGGTTTGCTCGCGTACTGTGAAATTTACAGCGAGCGCTACCATCTGAGCTACCACGGATCTATCAAGTCTCATCTTTTCGAGTATCACAATATAATAATGTGACGATACTTGACGAATTATTCGATTTTTATAAAATCATATTATCGAATCACTCAAGCTCTCGAGGAGGCGTCATTAATCATGGAGCGGTGAACTTGAAATTTAATAGATCACCACCTGACAAATTCACAAAGGACCAATCGCTTCATATTTAATATTACCTACGTTACATTTATAAGTGAGGTAACCTTCAATAGAGTTGATTGAAAAAGGCTGCTTGTATTAATCCTTTATAATACTGGATTTCTTTTTTATCTAATATTACAATATTATGGGTATGTACATAATTTTATAATTTTCAAAATTTTGAACAAAATATAATTGTTGTATACAACAAACGATAAAATAATAGAATAAAATTATTTATGCAATAAATATGTCTGAAATAACATTTAACTATTAAATAAATAACTTTAAAATCTGAAACTGTAAGTATAATAAAGAAACATGTACTATATATATTAACCGAATAACGTATTTTAGTGCCCTAGACGTACTCGTAAAAAACCCAAATTGAGTGCTCCGCAGTGTTTTAAGCATCACCATTACCGTATCAAACAACACTATGTACATTACGGTAATTTTAAAAGTAAAAATCATTTATAGCGTTAAGGTGGCTCAAGTCGCGGCCTCGAACTCATTGGTGGGCGCGGCCAAAAAGCACGTTGTCTCACCTGGCATCGTGCCCGACAGAGATAGTACCAGTCAAGAGCAGTTAGAACGCACGTCTTGTTCGTACGGCGTTCCGAACCGTTAGAACAAAAACGAAGTTACACGAACACGATGCACACATACATACCACCCTATTCTGTGCCGCTCGACGCTTGCTAAGAAATCAGCAGTACCTACCTACAAACTCGTACTAAATTATTAGGCACTGCGCTACGTTATCGCTTTATACTATACCTCTATGGCTCTATAGATACCTAATATAGATTGCTTATTTTATTATGTTTTGTTTTCCCCGGGTGGTCATGCAGCGATCACTCAAGAGTTCACGACGCCGAAGCATGAACTGGAACAGTCATCGCAATTTATATCCGTACTAGCTGTTGCCAGCGGCTTCAAACGCGTGAACTCGAAAATTATCCCACAGGCATGAAATACCTGAATAAACGGTATCAAAAAATGTGTTATTCCAGACCAGGTATAACCTATCTCTGAGCTAAATATCATCCAGTTCCCTTCAGCTGTTCTGGCGTGATTGAGTAACATACATCTATCCATCCAAACTTTCGCATTTATAATATTTAGATAATAATTGTAATTAGTTCTGCCTACCTATAAATTGTTTTCAAAAATACTTACCTGTCTTCTTACTTTTTTTTATATACACACAATATCACTAGATGTAAACACATGTTTTTATCAAGACAAGTGACCCGTCAAGACTATTTCCTTAGTACCGACGTACTTACGCAGGTAGTAGTAGGTAGGCAAAAACGATTGCTACTGCAAAACTAAATAGGTACCTACCTAACATTCAAATAAAAATATTCTCAAAAAAGCTCAACCAATTCAGAATTTAATTTTGTTAAAAGAAAATTGGTCAAATAAAAAATAAAGGATGAAAATAAAGCATATGGGAATATAAAAATAAATCGTATTTATTTGAATAAAACTATTATTTACGGATTTTATCGCGTTTAATTACTTTAATTTATTTTTATTATTATCCCGACGTTTCGGGTGCTTTACAGCGCCCATGGTCACGGGGGGGTACCATGGGCGCTGTAAAGCACCCGAAACGAACAAGAAAAGCATAATATTTACTGGAGAGAATTATTTTATTATTATAATAGTACATGATATTCCCTTTAAAATGACACCAATATGAATAATATCTCATATCTATATCTACAAATAAATAAAATTTAAGTGTCTGTTTGTAATGTTAAAATAACAGCTTTTTATTAAATGCATATGAAAGTACTAGTAACAAAAACACATTTTTTAAAATTTCAAACACCACAATCTCTAATTTTTTACTCTGCTATCTTCAGCGCTGTACACGAACGGAACGACGTCGTTGAGAGCCGTGGTAGCTCACATGGTTAGCGCTCGTTATAGGTATCACAGTACGGGAGCAACCCGGGTTCTATCCACACTTGCACCAATGAAATTGTTGCATCAGTTGGAAAGTCTGTTTTTCTGGGCCGTTTTGTTTTGTTACACCGACATCTCGCAAGTCACCTAGGGACCTAGGAGGTTGTCGGTTGCTTATTTTTTATTTTTCTTTAAAATTTTCGTCGGTAAAATAACATATTTATAAAAGTAAAAAAAAGTAAAGTTACAGCCTATATACGTCCCACTGCTGGGCACAGGCCTCCTCTAATTTCTGAGAGGGTTTTAAGGCAAGGAAATGTCCGCCACGCGGCCTCAATGCGTGTTGACGAACTTCACATTTCTTCGAAATATATATTTTTTAATTTCTCAGACATGCAGACCCGAGTTCGATCCCCGCCGGTATCAATGAAATTGTTAATTGCAATTGTGCTGATTTACCACGTGCTCGGCGGTGAAGGAAAACATATTGAGGAAACCTGCACGTCTGAGAATATAATTATAATCGAATGTAAATCAAATTGACATAGGTAAGTACAGATAAAATTAGCGGAACATTAATAAAATTTTGAGATCGTTTTTTTTTCAAAATTTTATTTATATATTCCTCTATTTTTGTCTGTGCTTATATCAATTTGATTTAATCCAAAGTTCAAGCAGGGGTCAATGTAGAGTAGTAATTTAGAGCGCAGGTATAGCTATAATCATACGAACGTCACAGGCCGCAGCTGACAATGACGTCGAATAAAACTAGAATAAGCGCGCGTCACCGCGCATGCATGTGTGTGTAAGTGTCGTCCTCCCGCACCGCACCGAGGGAAAAATTATTCAGTGTGATGCACGATAATTCATATAAACACGCGCGCGTAAAAAAATACGAAAAGGCCTTTGGAAGGAGGGGTTTTATGAAAAACCCACTGCATGAATCAATTACCAATAAAATTTATTGAATTCTTCGATAATTGAGCTGTGTCGGTACCGACTTTGTTTTGGAAATTTTACACTGCTTTTATTACTAATTTACGCCCAAAGTTGTGTTAAAATTGGCAATAAAAACGAATCTTTGGTAGCTCGTAACTTTTTACTGACTTTTTATTTTACTATTCTGTTTCGGTACAGACAAAATTAATTATGAGACAAAACGATATCATGTTTAACTTTTGGATGTACACTGTCAAACAGCGGAGTAAAACCCCTCCGAAATTTCTATGGAAATAATGTCGACTAGAGTCACCTTAAGAATGTCAGAGCTTAGTAAACGAATTTGCTATTGAAAACAGAATTAATATTTCTCTCTTGTCAAAAATTCTTGCGAGAAAATTTTCAGCGCAGTCCGCGTTGACACTTAACTGCTAAGTTGAGTTCCACTGCTGACACTTTTCTCCATTTAAGGCATTATATCAATGGGTGGCTCCGTAGCTCAGTGTCTCAGCATCCGGCTGCGGTGCTGCGGGACGCGTATTCGATTCTCACGGCACATTTGGTTTAGTATTTCCGCATCTAAATATATGTCCATATACAACACATGTATGTTAAACGTTTACATAGTTTCATTTAAAATTTAGTCCAATTAATTTAGTGGCGGAAAAATTTAGGCTTGCTGGTGTACAGAAAAATTAAGTCTTTGTCATTCGGTATATTTTCCCTATGGTTATTTCCCTACTTTATACGTAAAGATTAATTGAAACATAAATTTAACAAATATTATATATTGTGTGCACCTTTTTTGTGAAATAGACATTAGTTTGATGCACTTCGTAAAAGAAAAAAAGAGGGAAACTCTAAAAAATCTCATAATAACTGACAAAAAACAGTAATTTATGCTGAAATCGCTCGACCGAAAATGAGGAAAAGCGATTCAAATCTGTTGCGTGTGATGTTTGATTTGTAACTACCGTAAAATTTTCGGAGCCATTCCAAAAAAACAATGATATTGGCTTCTTTACGACAATAGACATCTTTCTTCATTTCAAAAGAAACGGAGGCAAATATGCGGTAGAAATTGATTCTTTGTCCCACGGAACCGCAGCTTTATGCTAAGAAACTGGGTTACGAAGACGCACATTGATATAATGTATCTTGGACGGTAAAAAGTATTCGCCGGCTTCATGGCACAGTGTCTGAATTGTGTTGCGGTGCTAAGGATCACGTATACGAATACCGCACCAAACAAGTATTGGTATGTCTTTCAAACTTTGAGTATTCAACCAACTACTCAAATACTCAAAGCTTTCAAATAATTGTGTACTGGTCTGGACGTTTGTTCATGTGCAATTTGTGTTTGTAAGCTGCCTCCACGATTCACAAAAAAATGAGAGTGCGTAATTTTTTTTTAAAGAAAATAATTGTCGTTATGGACTTATTAAAAGCAATTATGAGTTAAAGTTGTAATAACTCAGAGACTGAACTTGGGTTTGATTTCCGCCAATACAATGAAAACGTTAATTGCAACTTTTGTGCAAATTTGTCACGTGCTCGGCGGTGAAGTAAAACACTGTAACGTCCTAAAAACTCGCACTAGAACATGGAAAATGCTAGAAAAGATGCGCCCAGCACTAAGAATTAATAGGCTGTAACTTTATCTTTAACTACTTTAATATTAACTAGCCCAAAAACCACTTCCAATTTGAATCGAAGCCTTCATGTAGTGAAGAAATCATGTTTTAACCAAATATAAACAGACACCAAAATATTCGAAATGTTTTTCAAAGTAGAAGCGATGCATGGTTTCACAAAGTGAAACGCCACAATAACAAAAGCACACTGGGAACAAAAGAAATCGACAAACAGACGCAGACAAAAATAGTATGAGTACAAAATTTACGCGTTGCTCACCCAGAGTGTGTTAACAACTCGCTAACACTGATATTCTTGCTCTCCCTTAGTTATCGGCCAGTGTTGACGTTTTAGGCTTTATGTTCGTCTGCATTTACATACTTCTGTTTTTTAGAAGATTTTTTATGGGAAGTGATTTCGGTGCTTGTATTCTTTTTAAGGTAATTATCCCTCGTCGCTTTTTATATAATCCATATTTTTTGCAATTTAACAATTATGTTTTTATTTACATCTCTTAAAGTAGCAATAAAAATAGTAAGGCTATATAAGTCCCGCAGTTAGTCTCAGGTAAGTCCTAACGTATAGTTAGGTATTTTACTTTCTGACAGGGTCTTGAGTAAAGCACGAGAGACCTTGAGGCGCATTGCGAACTATATATATATAGACTATTCATTTCATTTCAACCATTAACCTGGATTGATGAAGAGCCGAGGCATAAATCGCGATGGCGAAGTTTCTAAACCGTTCTTGCCTGGTGTAAAATATCTCCTTATTATCTACAGCTGAACCACATTAGTACTGATTATATGAAACAGTGCATATTCATACTCGATTTTATAAAAGAAAAACGAATACAATAATCAAAAGTTAAGCCTGTTAATCTGTTGAACGTTAGACCTATGTTGAAATCCTAGTCTTCAAACACTCATATAAAATTCTTTTGTACGTGTGTTTGTCACTGAACTGTTCTTAAGGATACCTTGAAAATTAATCGTAGTTTTGAGGGCGTGGCTTATTACTTTGTCGGTGAAGCTCACGGACGTCTGAGGGAGTGTCAAAATGAAAGTGATGCAATGACTTCTTATTACGCAAATTATGAGATAGCTATACCGAGCACACGCTCTTTCGAAAAAAATTAAGTAAGCGCCAAACAACATTTTTATTTTTTTTGACAAAACTACGTTATGGATTAAAAAAATGTTTATGAAAACTTAGATATGATTATTTACTATGCCTTAAAAATAATTCCATGAACTTATTCGTAAAGTTATTGTGGTGTCATGGAGAAATGTAACTAATTAGAGGCTAATTTGGAATTTTTTTCTATCGAGAAAATTTCATGATATCGTGTTTTCCTTTTATGCAATCCAAGGAAATATAGTCAAAAATCGTATACCAAAATTTGGGTTTGTAATCTACAAAACTTTAAAAAATATGTAAAATACGAGTAGAAAAACCACCAAATTTTCGAGGTATCACCTTAAACGGCTGGACCAGTTTTGATGAAATTTGTTTGGGTGGTTAGATTCACAATTGGACATCCATATGGTAATGACACTGTTAAGGAGATTCAGAAATTACCCCTGCTAAGCTGGGATGGATCTCTAGTTAATCATAAATTGAAAAAAGTTTATAATTAAACAAAAAAAAAAAAACAATACATGAATATGCACTGTTTCATATAATCAGTACTAATGTGGTTCAGCTGTAGATAATAAGGAGATATTTTACACCGGGCAAGAACGGTTTAGAAACTTCGCCAGCGCGATTTATGCCTCGGTTCTTGACAAATCCAGGTTAATGGTTGAAATGAAATGAATAGTCTCTCTCTCTTTTTATTTCTCTTTATAAAAAATAAGACTCATCCCCACACTAGGATTTCCTCCTGTGAGGCTGTTTAGATACATAAATTGCAACAAATATCCGGACACGGAACAATTACTTGTAGATCTTACAAATACTTGTTCCCCGCGTGATTCGAATCCGCAGATCTCAGCAACATATATATTATGGAACTAATAACTTAACTATGCAAACTTTTTCACAACCCTAACAAATAAACAAAAATAGCTTTGTGTTTTCAAAATCTCATCAACCCTTATCGTTTTAATAATTCATGGCGCTTTGTACAAATTAACGTTGGCAAATCAAATGCAACCAGCCGGCGGTCGAGTACGTGCATGTAAAATTCATGTATGTAGTCATATGAATTGACTTTAAACGCCATTGCCTAGATTCGAATCTAATCAAAGAGAAACACTCATGTTAATGTCACTAAAATTGATTAGAAACTTTAAATATAGTTTTAATTCTAAGCTTTAAATCTAAGCTTAAGAGATATATTTTTAATTCTTTTAATACTAATCATCATCATTTAAAAAAAAAACAGCGCTTAAGTGTCCACTGCTGGACATGACCCTATTCATTTTTGTGAAGTATTTGCTTTAGTCAACTCGCCTGGCACGTGGATTGGCATTCGCAGTGCGGCTGTGTTACGTCTGGCATAAACTAGATGGTATTTACGACACCCATATGACGAAACGGGATGAGGAATTCTTATACACAATCACGAAAGTACTAATACATTTCATGTCACAAATAAATACTTTCCAGACTGATAAAATATTACTCCAAAAAGGCGTATATTTAATCTTTAGCGTAAACATTTTATTGTTCTTGTAAGTCTCTTATGCTAGTACTAAGTTCAGGTTTTAATTTTTTAGAACAAAAGTTAATAATTGTTTCAACAATCGTAATAACCTATTAAAATGAGATGAATTGTGGAAATTTTAATTCTGCCCACAATTCATTTTTAATAATCGTGCCTAAAGGCGATATTATTAAAATTGTACATTTGATAGTATCTTAGACTGTATATTATTTGATTGTATTGTGCTAACACATGGTTAGAGGCAACTGTGGGAAAGGATAGTAAAATCTCATATTTTTTATAGAAGAGGGTTTTATATAGGAGAATTTTTCATACAAACAAGCATGCGGCTCGCCTAATGGTAAGTGTCGATCGCCGCCAATGAAAAACTGTAACACCACGGAAATTGCAGGTGCACTGAGAGCCTTTTTTAAAGGACTAAGGTCGTTTCTTGAAGGTTCCTAAGTCGTATGGGTAGCTATCGACAATTTGTGAACCCATCGGTTAGCTACAAAGATAAACTTGGGACTATAAATTCAAACTGTTTTAGTTTTTCTCCTACGTATAATAAAATAAATGGGTAAAATGCAACAAGAGTTCCATAACGTGGAACGGGCATAGACCGTTTAAAGCTGGGGCGAGTTTAGATAAACAGCGTAAGTTAAACTGTTGATGTGCCTATAGAATATTCATCCACGGTAAATACGGAAGCCTCGAAACGCTTTGGGATCTGGTAATTTAATTTTAGTACAGTCCATCTTGAAACAGTGGTTAGGATTAACAAGTTTAGAGGAAATTAATTGGAATTTTGATATCATTCATCTCTTGCAAATAAATTAATAATACTCGCATACTGAATTTTTTAAGTAAAAAAAAACCCATCACTTTCTTTTTCATATGTCTGATTTAAAAAAGAAGGAAGTTGTCAATACGATTGTATGCTTCTTGTACCTATGTATATTACGTGATGAATTTAACAATTTATAGCTTAGCAATGAATAGCACGGAACAAATATATGTATGGCCTTATAAATAATGCTGTTGCCCGTTTCCTGGTTCAGTTTCCATCTGTCGCTTCTTAAGATTCCACGGGATGACATAGGGTAGCGAGTATTCTTACACAGCCACTACTCGTTGTCAATACGATTATTTTTTTTATTAAAAAGTATATTAACAATACTACAAACATTACTAATATTCCCCTTAACCACTCGTGGTAAGCTTAAATTGCTTGTGTTACGAGTGGTTCACGCCAGTAGTCGAATGGTGGATTCGAACCCACGACCTTTTTGAGTTCGCGGTCCGCGCCCTGTCATTAGGCTACTGTCGCTTAAACTACTACTACTTTTATTTACAAGTAAAATACGTCGCCTTATACCGGATGATTCATTTGATAGACTTAAAATCGCATATGTGGATGAAGGGCAGTCTAAGGAAAAAGTGTCATAGAGCAACACGGGCCACCAACAGACCGTGTTACTCTATGAATAGTTTACAAGCTTATTGCCATCACCTCCTTGTTCCCCAAAATAACATGGAACAATGCCGTCGGTTTTGTCGGGGTCGATTAGCTGATGATCTCAGTATTAATCTTGTTATTTTGTATGTTTCTTCTCTTTAGTCTACCTGAATCATAGATGGGCGTAGGTGATAGAGTCCAAGGGGGAGGCCTTGGCGTTAGTTTGTACATAGCAAAGGATTTCGATCGGGTTTATCACAAAGCGTTTCTTTCGATGCTTCTTTTCAATGGCCTCCTGAGAAATTGTGCAATAGAATCACTAGTTTTCTTGCAGATTGGAGAATCAAGGTCGTAGTAGACAGTGCATGCTCCTATTACAAGCCCATTAATGCTGGTGTTCCACAATCATCATCATCATCATTACAGCCCTTCACAATTCCACTGCTGAACATAGGCCTCCCCCAAGGTACGCCACAAAGCACGGTCCTGAGCCACCTGCATCTATCGAATTCCTGTATGTCTTACCAGGAAGTTACTCCACTCGAGGACCATTTTTCCCCAACGATTATCGGGTCTTCGAGCTATATGGCAGACCCATTGCCACTTCAACTTACCAATCCGTTGGGCTATGTCGGTCACTCTGGTTCTACTGCGGATATCCTCAATTCTAAGTTTATCACGCAGAAATACCCCGAGCATAGCCCTCTCCATAGCTCGCTGAGCGACTGAGCGTCCTCATACGGTCAGCAGTGAAGGGCCACGTCTCGGTTTCGTAGGTCATCACTGGCAACACGCACTTGTTGTTCAACCTAGTTTTCAGGTTTTGAGGAATACTTGACGAGAAGATGAGTCGTAATTTCCCGAACGCTGCCCAGCCGAGTTAAATCCGTCGATTGACTTCTCGGTCGAAGTTGGACTTACCTAGTCGGACTATGTTCCAAAAGGCTGCGTCCTATACCAACGCTGTTTCTTCTGAATATCAATGACATGTTGCAAACCGGTAACATTCGTTGCTATGAGGACGACAGCACTAGTGATGCTTCATATACCGGCTGTATCAATATATCTCAGGTAAACGTTGCCAAGAACCGGAAAATTTTTGTGTCTGAAATCTAGCATTTGTTGAACAAAGTCTCGGATTGAGGGTGACTAAATGAAGTCCAGTTCAATCCCCACAAGACAAAATTTGTGTGTTTAGCGCTAAAAAGAACCCCTTTGTCGTATCTCCTCAGTATTAAGACACTCTCCTTGTTGCACCAACCAGTATCGGAATCCTCGGCGTCGACATATAAAATGACAAGCAGGTTCGTATTGACTTGAAAGAGAAGGCCAAATTGGCCTCTACAAACCTTGGAGTGCCCAGCAGAGTGGGACAGTATTTTATGTCGGAACACCACCTGCGGTTTTACAAGGCGCAGGTTCAGCCTCATTGGATGCAACAATACTGTTCCCATCTCAGGATCGAGCCTCCCCAGTGCTAGCTCCTTCCATTCAATCTCATCTAGGGCGGTATGTCCACCACTATGCGATTTACAAGAAGATTTTTGCTCGCACAACTTTCTTGTGGAATAAAATACCACCAGCAATTTTTTAGAACTGATACGACTTAGGGATCTTCAAGGAAAGAGCCTACTACTTTTTAAAAGGCCGGAAACGCACTTGCGATTACCCTGGTGTTGCAGTTGTTCATGAGCGGTGGTCGACATTTACCATCAGGTGAGCCACATTCTCGTTTGCCCCCTCTTCTATAAAAAGCACTACTAGCGACCAACGTCGAGCGATATAGAAAGAAGTGATCACAGTAAATAAATTATATCTAATAAATGTTTATTCTGTGGGAGTAAAATAAGTTAGTTAATTTGAACCATTAAAAGTAAAAAAATTCGAATCTTATCACTAAAATATTTTTTTTATAAATACGAAGTAACAAGAATCGCTTTATGAAAGATAAATCAATTAAAGCTTTTCAAATGCTTAACGTGCTATGTTACACTTCATAGATTTTGTCTAGAACAGCATCAATACCGAGGAAACGGAAATCATCTAAATAGGTAGTTAAAATATGAAGGCGTCTCTCAAGCAATTTTAACCTCGTGATTGACACCTCTACTTAAAATTAATTATATCATCCTGCACAAGGTTCTTATTGGAATATTAAGTTGTAATTATAATTTCGGGGCGCATATTAAACTGGGAAGCCATTTTGTAAGACGGGATTTTTCTTTCTAAACTTCAAAGACAGTGGAAAGAAATCAAGATCATTAATTAAGAAGTCAGTAAAGAATCCGTGTTCTTTATTTCATATAGTTTAATGAGGTTTATAAACAAAAATATTGCTTCTGTTTTTAAAAGTTTTATTTTAATATAATTTCATGCGGTATAAAAAAATTTTGAATGAGACATGAGACAATAGTGGTTGTGTAAGAATATCCACCACCCCATATACGTATCATCCCGTAAGAGGCGAAATAGTGAAACAAATCGGTAGTGCTATTCTGTAAATCACCATTTCGATATCAAGCTTCACCTGATTTTTTATTAACTGGCTCGGGTTATACGGCTCTGGGTTCTAGCCCTTTTGAGGCTATCATTTCTTCCAGAATCTTCTTTTTTGTATTTTTTTCTTCACAATATGATGATGCGTCACATTGTGAAGCCTTTGGGAGATTTTGACGATAGTTGAAGACGACAGCCGCTCAAGTTCATAAGGCGCTCAAGCGATAAAAATAACTTGAGGTTTATTTCGACATCAAAGAACTTGTTTCGTCATTTTCTTTAATAGTTCACACGCACGGACACTCAATTCATAAAATCGCATCACTTTTACGAATCAAAATCCACTTCAAACCATTATTCAAGCGACAAAACAGGAGCGACAATCCGTCTACGGCTAAGTTACCGCCAAAACGCTTCACCTGAGTGACAAAGCTCACTTCGAAAGCGAACTCACTTGACCTTGATTTTGAATTCTGTAAACATTTGGTACCACTGACCTCTACATATACAAGTACGCTGGACTGGCTATACACCGTGACATGATGAAGTGATTTCATTTCCGCCATTTTGGCGCTGACAGCAGAAGTGCACGTCCACGGTACTAATAATAGGGATAAGACAGTGTACCAAATTATATCGATAAAATTCTGTACCCCTACCATACCCAAATAAATAGAATGGACTCTATGGATAGATGGACTCTATCCGTAACGTCCATTCTATTTATGTATCATATTAATATAATGCCATTATCATTCATCATCATTAAAACCCTTCACAAGTCCACTGATGAACATAGGCCTCCCCCAAGGAATGCCACAAAGCACTGTCCTGTGGCGCATCGCTATTCGCCATACCAACACTCCTCTTACCTTTCGACTGCACCTCAACTACAACGGCACAGGAAGAGGAATCTCCTCTAGTACATACAACGTGGCTCGACATCATCAGGCGACCTTTCGACACTTCGCTATGACCTTTGAGTTTGGTGGAAAATGAGGAAAGAAGAAATAAAAAACATTCGAAATAATAATCTATTACTTTTATACTTACTGGTACTGGTACTACCAGAAAATATTGTCGATATACTGCACTTTTTCAAAGTGGTGTAGTTCTCATGTCTAATAAAATAGTCGTCTGTGAAACGTTTGGAACAAATATGGTCATTTTGTTTCGGACGCCAATTCACAATATTTATACTTTTAAGCCATAACTTTAGTCTAGGTTCAGTTGGAAACCTGTTAATTAATAAATATTTGATAATCGTCTGTTGTTGGCGACTTTGTTTGATAACAGATATGGGTAAGAAAGAACATCGATAAGTATTATAGACAAGGAACTCGACAATCCTATTGAATTTTATTGTTTATATATTACTGAGTATTGATAAACCAATACTCAGTAATATATAGCCAAACATGTTGGTATATATGATATTAAGATTAGTAACGAATTTTTAAGTACTTATATTATAAAATTTGTTTAATATTTACTGCAAATTCACTTACTTGTGAAATGTTATACCACTTCCCTTTTGGTAACGAGTTTTACAGATTACGCACACTCTCATTACTAATAAAAATAATTCTTATTGTGTAACTAATATTATACACAATCAAACAACATAAAATACTTTCGTTTTTTAGTTTAAAAGTTCAAAATACGGACTTATTAAATAAGACAATATAAATAAGACAACAGACTTTGACATATTATGTCAATTTTATTTTTCAAGACATCCTTTAGCGGCGCTTTAAATTAGCACAGTCATTTTCTATGGTATAGCCAGTCCAGCGTATTTGTATATATAGAGGTCAGTGTTTGGTACGCACTTGCGAAGTAAAGTGAGTCTCAAATCGAAGAGCGAAAATTAAGCTGTGTTTGTTTTATCGATAATTCTTTTCGTACCACTTTATTTTAAAATAAGTGCATGAACTTTCTACCAATGTATTGCTGCTTAAATTCTTCTAATGTCCGATATTTGACACAGAAATATTTATTTTTATTGAAATAAGAAAAAAAAAAGATTTGCTTTGGCTGTATGTTGTGAGATTCGTGTCTCAAAAAAAGATGTCTATGATCTTTTAGTTTATACAAATTACTCTGTGCTATGATCTATGTTTGTAGCCGAAGCCGATCGAAGTTTAGAACTTTAGAAGTGATTTCACGCATTCATGTTAGCAAAAAGTTTATTTTAGTGTTGAAATTAATAAAATACCGAATATAACATGAAGTAAGTATATACTTTTGTTATAATATTAGTTTCTTTGTATCTTAGTCAACCCATACTGTAATATTAATGATTGCGTTTTAAATATAGCCCTACAAAAAGAGCGGCTCATCTTTCAACGGCCCAAATTCACGCATTACTAATTTTTTTGCATAAGAATCCAAGCCTTGCAAAAGGGTTTTCGATAGTTCCCAGTGCAAGGGATACCGCCCGTTAAAGCTGGGAGAAACTGGCCATTCAACTTAATAGTTTAGGGGGCTGTGTGTGTGTGTGTGTGTGTGTGTGTGAGTGCATGAAAACAATGGACTAAAGTTTATAATTTTGTGACCAATTATTTTGACGTCATAGTGAGTATAAATAGTTACTTAAATTTTAAATAAAACTGTTTTAGTTTTGGGCTGATAAAAAAATGCCGTTAAGAAGGGTGCATTACACTTTAAAAGTAAAAATAAGACTGGTGGTGGTAAAGAGGTGGTGGAACTTTCGGAGATTGAAGATCGGAGCATCAAGGTCGTTGTAGACGGTGCAAGCTCCGATTGCAAGCCTATTAATGCTGGTGTTCCACAGGGCTGCGTGCTATCGCCAACGCTGTTTTTTCTGCATATCAATGACATGTTGCATACCCGTAACATTCATTGCTATGCAGATGACAGCACTGGTGATGCTCTTTACACCGGCCGAGCCAATATTTCTCGGGAAAACGTCTCCGATTGCCGGGACAAACTTGTGTCTGAAGTCGAGTCTCTGCTGGACAGAGTCTCGGATTGGGGGCGACTAAATCTAGTCAAATTTAACCCCCAGAAGACACAAGTTTCGTTAACCCTAAAAGAACCCCTTTGTCGTATCCCCTCAGTTTCAAGGCACTACCCTTTTTGCCTCAGCCAGTATCGGAATCCTCGGCGTCGACATATCGAGTGACGTGCAGTTTCGTGGTCACTTGGAAGGGAAGGCCAAATTGGCCTCTAAAAGCTTGGCGTGCTCAGCAGAGCGGGAGAGTATTTCATGCCGGCAAACCGCCTGCAACTTTACAAGGCGCAGGTTCGGCCGCACATGGAATACTGTTCCCATCTCTGGGCTGGGGCTCCCCAGTACCAGCTTCTTCCACTTGACCGCATCCAGCGCAGAGCGGCTCGAATCGTCGACGACCGAGTGCTTTCCGATCGGCTCGATTCACTGGCGCTGCGAAGAGATGTTGCATCTCTTTGCGTATTTTATCGCATCTATCACGGGGAGTTCTCTGAGGAATTGTTCGGATTAATCCCAGCCGCCAAATTTCGTGAACGCACTACACGTCAAACGTCCCGATACCATCCACACCATCTGGATGCTTGGCGGTCCCCCACTGTACGTTTCACAAGGAGTTTTCTTCCACGTACAACCTCTCTGCGGAATAGTTTACCACCGGCGATTTTTCCGGACCGATACGACCTGGGGACCTTCAAGAAAAGAGCTTACTTCTTTCTAAAGGGCCGGCAACGCACCCGCAATTCTCCTGGTGTTGCGGTTGATCATGGGCGGCGGTAGTCACTTAACATCAGGTGCGCCGCATGCTCGTTTGCCCCTTCTTCTATAAAAAAAAATGAAAATATTTACATTAGCGAAACTTTTGCAACTGGTGATAGGCACTTAGAAATTAATCCATTTTTTGAAGCTGAATTGTTTACTTTAATAATATTTTTACAAACTGAGATAGTTTTAATGTATTTATATGTTCCATCTTTTAATTTTTAGGCCCAGGCTGGACGGAGCCCTGTAAATATTCCCTCTTTTCTGGCTTCTACCCAGTTGATAGGCCTAAATCCAGTTCCATTTCTACCAATGGTAAGTTATTTTGTCTAACACAAAAATCAAATTATTTTAACTTCTACGGTTACCATACAAAACCAATTAAAGTATTATATTTTATCGATTGACTGTCTGAAATCAAATCATATAAATATGCATAGTAATTAAATTTTTTAAACAATATGAGTATGTTTAAAAAAAATCAAGTTTTAAGTGAAAACCTATTAATATAAAATGTAAATAATTGTATTATATTAATTATTGGGGTGATGGAAAGTATTTACTAGTCCTGATATGATTTGCATAACATAATCCAAAAAAGTAAACGAGTAGTAGAATAAGTGTAAATTTAAAATCACTGAAATATTTTGGGTAGAACTCTCTTTTAATTTTTTCACATGATGTTCTTTATTATTTAACATACATATTTGAAATGAAAATATGTATATAATTAAATAATTGGTGACTGATGTTTGAATGTTTACAGGAACAGCAATTCACAACAACTTTTCAAAATTTTCCAGCGGAAAATATTCCTGTTGTAGAGGTATATTATGTGTTATTTTATTTACATACTATGTATATAATTTGTTTAAGTTTCCATATAAATTAGGATGTAGACTGTTAGGTGTAGTTGTAGTAATTAGAAAGAGCCAATAAAATATTGAATCTATGTATATTTACATAAAATTATAATACAAAAGTATGTCAGTTATCATTATTATTTTTTTCAGACAACACAACAGCATGCGATTGAAAGGCAGGCTATATTATCCCTACCTGGAACATCTGGGCCATCTTCTAGGCCAAGTGTTGTTCGCATGGTAAGTAACCTACTACGGATATTTAAAATTTCTTTATTACACAATTTTAACACTTAATATATCATATTCTAGGTATCATTAAGCCCTTTACCGATGTTTCAGTCTCCACCCTGCACCCCACCTACAGTTGGAGGTCCCGCAAGTCCTCCCCGAACTCCATCGTGATCAGGCAGCCATCCACAGCAACGGCTAAGAAATTCACTGCGCTAATTGACTGGATCTCCAGTGCATAATCACCCACTGCCCAATACAAGTAATTATATTTTATCATATTACTAAAATTGAAGGATACCTCAAAGTTATGTTATCTTGATATCTTCTTCGCACCACTGTATTCTCATTTCAAATTTTAATAGAAAAAAGAAAACGGTAAAAATTTAATTAGAACTTTGAGTGAATTTTCGTCAATAATGATTTTGTTCGACACTTCATTGATTAGTACATATTATTGTTTCGTATTCGTATTTTATAAAAAAATTGTAAATCCTTTAGTTTGACATATTTTGACATGATAGTTGTTAGTTGGGAGCACTATGCTCGAAGTTGTTGACGAGTACGTTTACCTGGGACAAATAATCCGACTAGGTAAGTCCAACTTCGACCGAGAGGTCAATTGACGGATTCAACTCGGCTGGGCAGCGTTCGGGAAATTACGACACATCTTTTCGTCAGGTATTCAATCCTCAATCTCTGAAAACTAAAGTGTACAACCAGTGCGCGTTGCCAGTGATGACTTACGGATCAGAGACGTGGTCCTTCACTGCTGGCCATATGAGGACGCTCAAGGTCGCTCAGCGAGCTATGGAGAGGGCTATACTCGGAGTTTCTCTGCGTGATAGACTCAGAAATGAGGATATCCGCAGTAAAACCAGAATGACCGACATAGCCCAACGGATTAGTAAGCTGAAATGGCAGCCGGCCGGAAGAACCGATAACCGATGGGGAAGAAAGGTCGATGCACTGTGCGAGTAGCGACCCACAAAGGGGTTACGACCTGGTAGAACATGCAGGAAGTCGATGGATGCAGGTGGCTCAGGACCGTGCTTTATGGCATTACTTGGGGAAGGCCTATGTTCAGCAGTGGACTTGTGGAGGGCTGTAATGATGATGATGATGATGATGATGACATGATTTTTCAAAAATCCAATCATGCTGTTTTAGTTTTCATCAAAATCGACCTCGAGGCTCCTTTGAGTCTCATAGTTTCGGATTTGGACATCCACGCTTATTGTGAAAATTGATACTAGGTAATTTTGTAATAAAGCGAAATTAGCTTAGTTAATCAGGGGTTGGCCCTTCGATTATTAGATCTCTAGTTTAATGTTTACCTGATGATAGTAAGCCTATATACATAGACCCACTTATGTGTATAGACCAACTTAGAAGTGAATTTATTCTTTTCAGATGTTTTATTGTGATTTTCATACAAATGTATTGTAACTAATTAGGAATAATGTATTTACTGCATCATTTATTATTGTTCTAGCAACATCAAGACTTCGCCACAGTCGTCGAAGTCGTGCATCACCTCCATCTCAACAGCGATCACAATTCCTAAGTTTTTCGGAGCGATTTTTGGCGATAGAAGAAGGAAATTTAGAAATAAATCGCCGAAATTCTGAGCTTTTAGAAATGCTCGTGAATAAAGCAGTGCAGAGCATTGAAGAAGGATTTAAATTAATATCAGAAACTTTAAATTTTTTTTAGTTTTAGTGGTTTTTTATTATAGTTTTCTTTAAATATTAAGTATAAATAATTGTAATATAATTTTAGTAACTTTATTAAATACTTAAACTTATTGATCTTTTAAATACTAAGTGTAAATAATTAGAGTACAACTTTACTAGCTTTATTAAATATTTAAACTTATTGATCTTTTGAATATTAAGTGTAAGTAATTAAAATATAATTTTACTAGCTTTATTAAATCAGAAGAATACTTGTCAGCTTTATTAAACAGACTTATTGATCCTAGTTTATAAAATATTATCTTAATACATAATAATTTAAAATAAACATTATAAAACTGGTACATGTTTTATCCAAAAAATAACAATTTTAAACATTATAATTTTTATTAAAATAAAATATGGGTTTTTATTTAAACTAATGCACGTAACCGTGCTCGCCATAGCATATTAATTAGTTCTTGTCGACGAGACTGCGCTATTATAGCCTCTTGAGATATTGTTTCATTTCTAGCCCCAGCTTGTGTATGAATGACTGTGTGGAAACGTAACTCGTCTTGACTGTCGTAGCCGTGTAAAGCAGGAGCCGGTAGGCCTGCACGATTACAAATGTTGTGTAACATATAACATGCTACTACAATTTTTGCAACCACATCAGGGTGGTAATGTAGTACTCTGTGTACCAAAAGACTTCTAAACCTCCCCTTTAGCCTGCCTAGAGCTCTCTCCACGGTATTATGCGCTGTCGCATGGAGTTTGATGTAGTGTGCAGCAGGTGTATCCTCTTCTACATTAAGTACCGGTATCAACAAATATGCACGTTGTGCATACCCAGAATCCCCTGCAATGAAAAAAAATAATTTTAATGTCCCATATCAAAGTATTTATCCTAACTAGCTGAATCCAGTGGTTTTACCCCTCTGGATATTGAGATTATATTTATATTATATATTTACCAAAGTATTTTTATTGTATAAAATTTCATGTGGCAAACAAAAGGTTTTTAACCTCTCCTGTAATATATTCTGGAAGAATAGTCTGCTTTTAAACAAGCTACCTATATTTGTATAGGTACTTGTAACGTATAATATGCCTATGGTACTTTTTATGTTATCTACACATTATTTTTGAAATATATAACTTGTCGAGTGAAAGTAGGTCACAGGTATTATTAACTAAGGAATACATAATATACCGATTAAGACACGAGGTAACTCACCTAGCAAATGTTCAGTTTCACCAGTTTCACTAAGTCCTCATGGTGGTTCTGTATGATGCTATGATTAAAAATGAAGCTATCATGTGTTGCTCACCCATAGGTAGCATCAACATTTAATATATTTGAGTTCGCATCAGTAATCTTCAAAACAAAAATGACATTATACATTTTGAGTTTTCTACCATTTGTTTCCATAATATATACAAAAGAAATGTTCTTAGATATCATTAAAAATCTTACCAATAGGATATTTTTTGCATGATTTCCTTTACGACAGTAATATCGCTCTTCATTTTCTGGTGGCCTAACCATGATAACGTAGGTACCATCAACACATCCTACTACCCCAGGAATTTTGTATTTCTCGAAAAATCTGTAATGTTATGTACCTATTATTAGGTACATAACATTAGTTAGTTAGTAAAAAAAACGTATTGGTAATGGTAGGTTATTTACATATAGCAAAAAAAAACCAAAAAGACAAAGAAAAACAAATTTTGGGGGCCAAACAAAAAAAAAAAAAAAAAAAAAAAAAAAAAAAAAAAACACACATTTCACCAGATAGTAAGTGGTTGCTGTGGCGCATAGACATCTACATATATCCTTGATTATTAATCAAAATGCAGATGCGTGGTCACCCTTGAGTACTTAGCTTAATGCTGATGTGTTTCTTATGGTGAGTGTAGAGAACCGGAGACCCTTTTTACTGTAAACGAGGAATTCCATCTAAGTCCTCACGGTTGACAACGCATCTGCATTTTGATTTGTAATCGAGAATAAACGTAGATGTCTATAGGCCGCAGCAACCACTTACCATCAGCTGGACTCTGTGCTCGCTTGTCACCCTTATCCAATAAAAAAAGTTTATAAAATATAAAAATATGGACATTATTTTCATATTCATTTTGACGATAATACCTGTGTATTTTTAATAAATATTTTCCTTTATTATATGTGCTTACATTAGGTTTAAATATGTATATGAATATTTTTATTTACTTAATTTTTATTTTGTATGTCTACCTAAGTAAGCACTTTTTTATCTATATTTAATAAGTAGATTTCGAAAATAGTTTTACTTTGTTAAAGTATGCTATACCTAACCATTTAGAAATAAATCTACATAAATTTATAATGTTATTCAATTTTAAATATTAACTTATTTTATTCCTAAATATTTTATTCATTGAAAATTTCTCACCGTAGAAATAAAAGATTGGTAACAAAAGTCTACAATGTGTTATTAGTAAAACAATGTTTATTTTGGGTACATATTAACAAAATGGGTTTAGTTTACTCATATCTGTGTTCATAAATAATATTTATTTTATATCACTCAATAACCCTAAGGTCTTTTAACTCTCCCGACGCGACGTGAAGACTTATCCGAGCTGAACCGGGCTTAAGTCCCGTCGTCTGCCAATCTGATCGCGGCAGGTCGATAAGCGTATGGTACAAGTTGTAAAATTACGAAGTTAAATATAGAAGTTCTCATTCTGTAACAATGTTAGAACTGAGAACACCGTTATTTAAAAGAAAGTAAATAAGCCGTAAAATAAATAATTTTTATTTACCATAACTAATCAACAATGGATAATATATTAAATAGAAAGACGTTGGTTTTGTTTATATCATCCAACTATTATCTACTTCTGACAAAATGAAGACTCTTTATTTAGGAATTGATAGTGGTTATGATAAACCCCTAAAAATAAGCATTTTAAACGAGTAATGTTAAGGCTCTAATGCCAGAAAAATTGAAAAATATTTTTTGTCCTTGGTAGTTTGATACGTGGTAGAGTCACGACTGGGGAAAGACTACACTCTCTCTCAGAACACTTACGTAAAATAGTAGCTTAACTCTTCTGTTTTTCGTAGTGAGAGTGTAAAAAACCAGAGATTCTTTTCACTGGAAATGAGGTATTGGATATTAGTCTGCTGGCACAACGGCCGTCTTTATGCCACAGCCTGTATTTCCTATCAGGTAGAATGTGTGCTCAATTTTCACCATTATTTTATAAAAAGAATTGTAAAAATATTATTTGTATATTATTGTAAATGTAAAGATAAAATAAAATTAAGCACTTAATTACTAGCAATTTTTATGCTGCGTTTTGCTAAAAGACGAAAGAATTACATATTATACTACATACAATATAAAATAATTACAGCTAAAAGACTTAGAAAAGTAGTTGACCTATTACGGTAGTTTGGAAAATTTTGTTCGGCCTCTTCCAGTAGGTTGCGCAATGAGTATCATTTCGAATTAACTCCTGATTTTTATAGTGTAACTCGACCACGGAACCATATAAAGGGTCCAAATGTTTTGATTTACATTTTTGGGACTGCATCAATAAAGTTAATAATAATTTCAGAACATTGATGTAAAATGTATTTACAACTTGACTACAGCGCTGTCTATCGATCCTTACTGGCTATAAAAGATCATATCGCAAAACAAATATTATTATTTCTTATATTTAAGCAACACTACACATTAAATGAAACTATTTTTACGGATTTTATTGTGTTTAATTTAACTTCTTAATTCCCGACGTTTCGGGTGCTTTATAGCACTCATGGTCACGGAGGTGACTGAAGTGTTTGACGTCCTGATGTCATAGTTAGCCCGGCTATCTTCAGATTTGTATATTAATTTTTGGGCCGATCTACGCAGAATGAGCTTACAGTATCTTGAAGTCTTGAAGTAGTATGCTTGGGTTTGGATTTAATTTTTGATTGTAATTACGGGGTCGATCAAGATCAACCCCGCCATTATAAAATCACTTTCCAGTTTTAGAAGTGAATGTGAAATCTTTTTTATAGTCTTATGCTAACAAAATCGCTACCGTCTATAGTAAAGTCGCGTCGTCTTATAACTTAAAATTCTTTGGTATCTGATTAATTGACGTATCAGCACTGAATTCTAAACTGTGTTCTTAAGATTGCAAAAATTTCGTATAGAGCCTAAATAGCACGAAAAGATTTACTTTGTCGATTGTTTGTCAAAGGATAACTGGAGTGACAACAAATTCGAAAGTTTCCTTTTTTAATACTTTTTTTTTTAGTTTCTTACGTGATAAAGCCGAACTCTGTCTATTTTATGGCTGCAGCAATTATCTGCACTTACCATCAGACTTTGTGCTCATTTCTCACTCTTATAATACTATCATATGTGGTACGTAATATACCTATTATATATGTATATACATAAATAAAATTAGAAATAGATTTAAAATATTTTATTTCCTTTAACTTTTCTGCCTAGGATTCGTCCGGGCGGGTAGTAAAATTTTATTCATTTCTGCTATCAAGCTGCAGTATTTGCACAGCTGTAATCCAGTCTGAACTTATAACGTAGAGAGCTAGTATAATTACAGGCTTTGAGTCACTACATTTGACCTTAGAGGTAATAAATGAGCATTTTTTCGCTAGAAGTTGTTTTTGGTGTCCAGGGGTGCATTAGCCACTTTCCATTAGGTGGACTATAACTTCATCTCTTACAAAAAACTTTGTAAGCTTAGGACGATAATCGAGGATTCTCTACTTTACAGAATCTATAACGTGATATCTGGAAGATAACCAGGATAGCCGACACAATCTAATCGATAATATGGATGAAATGAGCTAGCTACATCTGATGTTGATAAAACAAAATTCGAGGTTTTTCTGCTTTTCTCGTTTATATGCAGGAGATGCTGATGAATATATCGAAAGGAAACTTATTAGTCTGATATGCTTTTAGTTAAAATATTTTAGAGTTAGACATTAAGAACTTAAATGCAGATTCGTTGCCACCCCTCAGAATTCAAATGTAATGACTCATTACTAGTGCAAAGACTTAAAGGTTTTCTTTACTCACCATATGAAACACAGCTGCATTATGGTTCCTATGAGATCCATTATTGTTGCATCTGTAATGAATGGGTGCGTTTGGCAGAAAAAAGCGCTAGCAAGCGCTTGTAAGCAAAATGGCGATCGTAAGCGGTAAGCGCTGTCAAATCGTAAGTAGCTATTTTCCTCCAGGACACGATGTTAGTTTTAACCGGGGAACCTAACCTAATTTAAATATATGTTTGTAAAGTATTCATATTAAAAACTTACCAATCATGAATTTTAATAACATGTATATGTTTATTCATGTCATTATATTTCTTAAAACTAATATTGCACAAAATAACTTATAAACTCTACTTCAAAACAAACAAATTAAATAAGCAAAATGGCGGATTGTGTCAGCGCTACTGAAGTAGCAATCGTGTCCTGGCCGAAAACTATTTCAGCGCTTATAAGCGCTTGCTAGCGCTTTTTTCTGCCAAACGCACCCAATATCTAAAATATAGATGTAGTGTGTCTTGACTACGTCAATGTAAAAATGTAATATACAGACATTATCAAATCATTCATCAATTTAATTTTCCTAAAAGTTTTTTTATTACAAATACTCCCAATTTTTCCTAGTTTATAAAACAATATTGCCTAATTATGTGATTCCAAAGTTCAGATGCTTATGACTTACAACTTTCTCATATTACTCACACGAGGTTATGAAAAAGAACTCACCAAAACTTTCTCAGAAAACGTTTTCACCATCTGCGCTATGATTAATATTAAATATTTTGCAATAGATGCGCGGCTGATGGGCGATAAATAAGGCCAGTCAAGTTGCAAGTCTATCGTACAATTCAATGCTATAGTTGTCTGAAGTCACTCGTACCATTTTAGAGCCCATAAAGCTAAAGCTGTAATTTATACTTCGTCAGTTACGCCCACATTATAAAAAAAATTATAAAAGAAATACGGATTTAAATAGAAATATTTCAATAAATTTGTACTCTTTCGTCGCGTATCAACTACACGATTATCATACTCGTATTTTGGTGTGATCTCCAGTACCTTCAACATAATATAACTAACTACACTAGGTGAAAGGACTCCTTTTCTGCCCAGTATTGTATCTGGGTAACACCTCTCAGTTGTTTCTGCCGCCAAACAGCTGTGTGGTCTGAGTTAAGAAAACTAAGAGGGTTTTGGCGGGAACTCGACCGTAGACGGATTGTCGCTTCTGTTTTGTAGCTTAAATAATGGTTTGAAGTGGATTTTGATTTGTAAAAGTGATGCGATTTTGTGAATTAAGTGTCCGCGCGTGTGAACTATTATTATAGAAAACGACGAAACAAGTGCTTTGATGTCGATATAAACCTCAAGTTTTTTTGATTGCCTGGGTGCCTCATGAACTTGAGTGGCTGTCGTCATCATTCATCAACTGTCCGCTGGGTTGAGCTGCCGTCAAAATCTTCCAAGGGCTTTGCAATGTGACGCATCAGCATATTATTGTGAAGAAAAAGAAGGGCTAGAACCCAGAGCCGTAAAACCAGTTAACAAAAAAAAGAAAGCTAAGAGATGTCCGTTTGTACAAACTAAGACATTGTCAACTTTTTTTTCGTGTGATGGGCCATCATTTTGCGCTGCCATCACGCAAAATAATTCATCACCGCCTTTAGTCCTGTGGGTGTCGTTATTAACGACTATGAGATGTGCCAAATAATCTTATGTCTTCCAATAAATGGCAGTAACCATCTCATTTACGACATGTGTAAAATAAAATAAAACATATCAGCAACGAGAAGCAACGCCAAAGGTGCGAGATGTCTGGTACGCCAGTACGCAGTAAAGCGCCAGTATAATTACGGTTGTATAGATTAAAATGGTATATAAAGGTTTATAGACTGTGGGGCATTCCATATTTGTTGAAACGTGCAATACTCTTGAAGGTTTCTTTATTTTAAGTTGGTAGCAGGTGACCGTGGGTTGCAGTAGATACTATCAGGTGAACTTGAAAATATGTACTGCGTCACATAATACACACAGTATTAAGACGAGCATGACGTATATAAATAAAGTTTTCCTAATTACAGAGATATTTGTGCCTGTAGCCACTTGGAGGTGAAAATTATTGGAAAATTTACGTAAAATATAGTTTTAAATTGAATAATTTTTAAGTAAAATTTCTCGTGTGGCAGCTTCGTACCGTTAAGCAGTATAGGGTGAACCCTCACTAGATAGCGTGACAACCTGGTGAGAGATGCCTTGATTGGTTTGTGAAGCACTGATGACGATGGTGAATTTAATTTATATAAGGGTTATTTTGTCTTGTCTGTGTTCATCTTGAAACCTATCCGTTGAGAGGCACCTTTGAGATCATTTAACATAGTGGTAAGTTTATCCAGTGATTTTGCCAAAATAACTATATCGTTAGACTGTTTCCAAATCTCTAAAGTTTAGCAAAAGCGAACTTCACAACACTTTTTATCTTGTTTGTTTGTATTACTAATAATATTCTTTAGACTACGCTATAAATTAATAAGTGGTAGAGCCATGCTGCAGCTATATTACTAGTATAGTTGTTGGACGAATAGGTCAGCTCGACTGGGCAAGGACGCTCTCACGGAATATCAGCGTAAAATAGCAGCTTCAAGCTGCTGTGTTTCAAATGGTGAGTGTAGAGAACCGGAGACCCTTTTTACTGGAAACAAGACAATCTATCTTAGTCCTCGCGGGTAACAACGCATCTGCATTTTGATTCGTAATCGAGGATAGATGTAGTTGTCTATGGGCCGCAGTAACCACTTACCATCAGATGGACTATGTGCTCGTTTGTCACACTTATCCAATAAAAAAAGTTGTCGGAATTTATAAGCCCAGCGTGACTTAATCGCGAAGACTAAGTTGCATAGAATCGTCTAAACATGTGGCCGTGGAAGGAAAATGGGAGATCTCCCGCCGGGCAAGGTGTTCTGCCCGGGGAGCGGCCAACACTCCGTGTAGATAGTTCGGAGAAGTTCTATATATACTGTTTATGATTTGGAATGTTGATAGCGCGATTTAGGATAGAGTAGTTTGAAGGAACAGGAAGCATTATTATTCCAGTGCTGCGATGAACCTTGTAAAGCTAGATGGCTTGCAGGATATGAAGACTGCTGACGATATCTGCTCGGGAGCGAATGGGTGGGGTATTTTATGACGATGATGAAGCTTAGTTTCTGAAAGTTGTTGGTTGCGTGTTCAAATCACGTCGGGTGGTCACGACTGTGGCCATGGAAGGAAAATGGGAGATCTCCCGCCGGGCAAGGTGTTCTGCCCGGGGAGCGGCCAACACTCCGTGTAGATAGTTCGGAGAAGTTCGATATATACTGTTTATGATTTGGAATGTTGATAGCGCGATTTAGGCTTCGGTGTGTTTTTCGCTTGTGGCGCGACGACAGCGCCGCTACAATTTTAGCTAATTAAGGATATTACATAAATTTAATTTTCCGTTTGTTCTGAATTGTCTGACAAATTAGTAGGCTTACATACTTTGGCAAGCGCTTTTTGTTAATTTATTATTATTAAATGAAAGTTTGTCGTTTTATCAGAACAAAAACAATTTATTTGTAAATAGCTTGTCTTCACAATGTTGACATCTATACATATAATAAAACAGTAACGAAAGAAAAACTGTACATTGAGAATTTTCGAGAAAAAATTAGTGGCTTTTGTTAGAAAAACGTAACTGATGATAAAAAGTGACTTTTTACAATTTTTGTCTGTTTGTCTGTGTGTATGGTACGGCTTCACGCCAAAACTACTGGATAGATTGAATTGAAATTAAGCAAAAATGTTCTTTGTTTACCAAGGAAGGCTTTAGGCTACATATTATCACGAGAGGTAAGCAATATTGATTTTAAAAAGTTTTTCTTCGTAATTGAATACACAAAATAATCATTTAAAGATTATTTGGTAAATACAAATTATTCTTACGATAATAAACCGAAATCACGTTCATTTTTTGCTCCATATCGTGATTTACAATACTTTAATGCACAACCAGGCATATTTTCATTAAAAATGCTGTGACCACGCGCATGTATTACACCCTCTAACGAAATATAGCAATACTACACTGAATATTTACTTAGAAAACATTTTAGCTATTTCCCAGTAGGTGACACTACTAAACATAAGGTTAAAATCCTATGTAGGCACATCGTTAATCACTAACGTATTTGTAAATAAATAGTGATGTTACTGGATAACAGAGGGCACTTATTACAATAATGATTTTTCTTTCTTCTCGAACAATATACTAGAAATAATAACATTTAAAGATTATTTGGTAAATACACATTATTCTTACGATAATAAACCGAAATCACGTTCATTTTTTGCTCCATATCGTGATTTACAATACTTTAATGCACAACCAGGCATATTTTCTTTAAAAATATTTTTAAAATTATAAAATGAATGCGTCTTGACCTTTTGACGATGTCACTTAGACTAAATGACAAAAATCGGAGATATATCATATAGGACAAAAGTTACAGATGACAATTTTGTTACTGATGTCCGGTCTGTTACCACTACCTATTTAAATGTCTTTGCTTACTAAGCAAATTTGTTGTAAGTAATTGATTTAAGTATGTAATTCTTAGTTTTGTTCCTTGCTGCTGTTACTATATTTTTTTAATGCAAAAATAATGTACTTGTCTGTTAAATTAACTACAATTTAGTTTTAATTCATGATTTAATTAATTCATTTGGGTAAATAATATGTAGTTTCCGTTTTCTAACTAGATGTCGTTGGCGTTGAGTTAGATCGCGCTATGGTTTCGTCCCCAAAAAGTGATGTTATAGGTGCCGATGGGCCGCTCTCATTCTATCGAAACGGCAGTTACATTTGTTGTCTGTGTTGGTTGATGTGTTTAATTTTCCTGCGAATAATTATTATTCTACTTAACAGCAATTCTTACGTTAAGTACATTCGATTACTTTTCATTTTCATTGTTTTGAATATCGTTAGTATCGGACTATCGGATTAATTTATCGAAGGAATTTTCAAAAATTCCTTCTTAATAATTTTAGCTATGCCTTTTAGAAAAAGATCAAATCTGTCTCGAAACTCAAGGGTTTCTAAGATGCGCAGGTTAGTTCGATCTTTCGAAACCGACGCAGAGCGTGAACAACGGCTGGGTGCTAACCGTGAGCGTAATGCACTAAGTTTGTCCACAGAAACTAGGACTTTAGAATTTAAACGAGTCCGCACTACCGCTTCTCGATCTCAGGAAAGTGTGGAACAAGGAGAAATGCGTTTAGCTATCGAACGGGATCGTCATTCTTTGTCTCGCGCATCCGAAACGGTTACACAGATGGATCAGAGGTTGAGTCTTCAGAATATCCGCTCTGAGACTGCTCGATTACTTGAGAGCAGTCAGGAGCGTGAGATACGACTTGCGCGTGACCGAGAGCGTCATTCTTTATTTCGCGCTTCCGAAACGGAAACAGAGAGAGAGCAGACGTTAAGTCTTCAGCTTTCCGCACTGAGACTGCTCGGTCACTCAAGAATAGTCAGGAGCACGATACACGCCAAGCAAGCGATCGCGAGAGCCACGCAGTATCTCGCGCTTCGGAGACTTACACGCAGAGAGAGTCGCGTTTAAGCTCCCAACGTATTTGCACTGCCACATCTCGATCAGAGAAAAGAACGTGAGACGCGACTTAGTGCAGACCGCTCACAGCATGCTTTAGCTCGGTCTTTGGAGAGGCGAGCAACGCAACGCACTTGCTCGGCAAAGATATCACGACATGCGTGTTGAAGTGCCTGTTCATTCCACGCAAGAACGTGAGCGGATTCAGGAAATTCGGGCAAGTCACTCAGTCGAACAGCGTGTGGCCCAAATTGATCTAGACCGTATACGTCGCAATCTTCGCAATTCATCCTCATCTGATATTGAGTCTATGGTTTATGATCTTGAAGAGCAACCGTGGTTCAATAAAGAAAGGAGCGCGTTTTCCTATAATCCATTTATTAATTACATCGAACACGGAGACATTGGCACCATGTCTGAGGTTTGTGCACATTGTCACGCGCGTAAGTGGAAGGGAGAGACTAAGGGAATGTGTTGTGCGTCTGGAAAGGTACGACTAAACTCTATGCAAGAGCTACCGGAGATCTTACGAGTTCTTTTGAATAGCAAGCATCCCAAGTCCAGCCATTTCTTAAGCAATATTCGAGCCTACAACAGTGCTTTCCAGATTTCATTTGGAGCTCATCAAGTCACTGAATCTCGATTCATGCCGACTTTTAAAATTCAGGGGCAAATCTACCATCGGATAGGTTCCCTGCTTCCCACCGAAATGCCGAAATTTTTGCAAATATATTTCATTGCAGATTTTGCTGAACAGGCTAATGTCCGATGCCGACACATTCCTAATTTAGACTTGAGCCTTATAAGGGGATTACAAAACACTCTGCATAGTGTCAACCCATACGTTACCGATTTCAAAACCGCTCTGGAATCGGTGCCTGAACACGAGCGCGATAATTTTAAATTCGTTATTAGCGCAGACAAATGACCGACCGCAGCCCATCCAGGACGATATAACGCACGAACGTTAAACGAGGTAGCCATCCTCTTGGTTGACCAGGATTGCGACAAAAGAGACATTGTTTTACGCACACGTGATGATCGCCTACAGCGTATCAGCGAGACACATCGCGCTTATGATACCCTACAGTATCCCCTAATGTTTTGTCGCGGAGAGGATGGCTATCACTTTGCCGTATACAATGTAGACCCGCAGACAGGTGCCCCAAATTATAACAAAAAGACTTCCGCCCTCCAGTTTTACAGTTCCATGATTCAGCTCCGTTCCAATGACAACTCTCATCTCCATTATTACCGTGCACTCTTTAGTCAATTTCTGGTAGATGAGTATGCCAAAATTGAAATGGAGCGGTTGGTGTTCAATAGAACGAATCAACGGAAACTAAGGGCGGAAAACTACGTGCACCTAAGGAACGCCATGCGAGAGGACTCTAACGCGGAAAATATTGGACGGATGGTGATACTCCCTTCCACCTTTACGGGAGGTCCGCGGTACATGCACGAGCGGACACAGAACGCATTCTGTTAAGTGCACAAGTACGGTCGACCGGACCTCTTCATCACCATCACTACCAACCCTAAGTGGCCCGAAATAACCAGCGAGCTCTTAGCAGGTCAGGTGCCACATGACAGGCACGACTTGATTTCTCGGGTGTTTCATTTAAACTAAAAGTGCCTGATGGATCTTCACACAAAAGAAAAACTATTTGGTGCTACCAGATGCCACATGTATTCGGTAGAGTGGCAAAAACGCGGCTTGCCCCATGTGCATTTGCTTTTGTGGTTGAAAAATAAAATCAGGCCCAACGAGATCGATGATGTCATAATTGCTGAGCTACCAGATCCCAACGTTGACCACGTTCTGTACCAAATTGTAAAGGGTCACATGGTGCATGGTCCTTGCGGAGCCCTAAATCGCAATTCTCCTTGCATGAGGGACGGACGGTGCTCAAAAAGGTTCCCGAAGCGATTTAGCAGCGAAACACTTACAGGTGAGGATGGATACCCTTCATACCGGCGTCGATCTCCTGCTGAGGGTGGCAGTCATGCCGAGTTAACTATGCGTGGCCAGGCTGTCGAGATCGACAACAGGTGGATAGTTCCATACTCACCTGTACTTTCCAGGACGTTCAGTACCCACATTAACGTCGAGTCGTGCACAAGCGTACAATCGATTAAATACATCTGTAAATACGTCAACAAAGATAGTGACCAGGCAACGTTCGCTTTACAGAGTACTGACAGGGATGAAGTGACCAAGTACCAGTCCGGTCGCTACATCAGCACTTCTGAAGCAGTTTGGCGGATACTGGCCTTCTCCATACACGACAAGCATCCAACAGTCATGCATTTAGATGTCCATTTAGAGAATGGCCAGCGCATTTATTTTGACTCTGATAACGTTGCAGCGAGATTGGAAAATCCGCGCCAAACCACTTTGTTGGCCTTTTTCAGACTATGTGAAGGGGACAACTTTGCTAGATCACTCACCTATGATGAGGTGCCGTCGTACTACACGTACGACAAGCAAGGAGGTGAATTTAATCGACGTAGACGCGGACACGCCGTGGACGGGTTTCCGGGAATTTTTAAGGACACCGCATTGGGACGGGTTTACACTAAGTTTACAATAATGGCGAGTGCTATTATTTGCGAATGTTACTGCACACAGTACGGGGCCCAACATCATTTGCGTTTCTAAGGACAGTCGATGACATTCAGTATCCCACATACCGCGCTGCTTGCGTAGCACGCCACCTTCTCGACGGTGATCAGCACTGGGACAACGCACTTGAGGAGGCCAACATTAGTGACAGTCCCAGTCGTTTGCGACATCTGTTTGCCATCATGTTGGTGTTCTGCGGTATTGCAAATCCGCTTCTGTTGTGGGAGAAATATCGGCATCTTCTGTCCGAAGACTTCCTAAGAGCTCCGAGATGCACTACTGGAGATAATACTGAGGCAACTGATGAGCACGTTCTAAATAGTTGCCTTAGTTCACTTCAAGACATGGTCATTTCGATCGGCGGCAGTTCTCTGGTGGATTATGGGCTACCGTCTCCACAACATCTGGATGTACAAGAGCGTGGAAACAGAGAGTACAACTCTGAAATAAATTATGATCCAAGAGCTATGAGTACCGTCGTCAATGACCATGTCTGTAAGTTTACCTCAGAGCAAAAGCAAATTTTCGACACCATCCTTGAAAGTGTTGGGCTCGGCCAAGGTAAAATGTTTTTCTTGGATGCTCCTGGTGGAACAGGGAAAACATTTGTCACCGCTGGCATTCTCGCAGAGGTCAGGAGGCAAGGCAAGATTGCCATTGCAGTAGCATCGTTAGGAATCACCGCAACACTGCTTCCTGGTGGCAAAACAGCGCACGCAATGTTTAAGATTCCCATAGATTAGAGAGTAATGAAACACCTGTTTGTGAAGTGCCACGCAACAGTGACAAAGGGCACGTGCTTAAAGATTGCTCTTTAATCGTGTGGGATGAATGCACTATGGCGAACAGAAAAGCAGTAGAGGCGGTAAACAGGACTTTGCAGGACATCCGCAGGAACCAGCAAATGAAGGGTGGCGTTACAGTTCTGTTTAGCGGCGATTTCAGACAAACGCTGCCTGTGGTGACGCGAGGAACTAGGGCTGATGAGGTAAATGCTTCGTTGAAATGCTCTTTCTTATGGCCACATATTCATAGGTTGCGCTTAACGATGAATATGAGCTTGGCGGGAATGTACACGCCCAAGAATTTTCTGATGTTCTCTTAAAATTGGGTGAGGGAACGTTACCAGTAGACAGTGGCCAGGTGGTTCTACCTGAGATACTTGGGAGAGTGGTGTCCTCCTTAGAAGATTTGATTCGCCTGGTGTACGGGGACATCAATAGGATACTGCACCAAGATAATTCTTGGGTGTGTGAACGAGCCATTTTAACACCCAAAAACGACCAAGCTTCTACGATCAATGAATGCATTCTCGCCGAAATTGAGGGAAATGAAGTGATCTACACTTCAATAAACACTGTGGTCGACCGAGATGACGCTACACATTACCTCGTAGAATTTCTCAATTCCCTCAGTGCAAGTGAACTGCCAGCGCACACCATTAAGCTAAAGGTCGGTGTCCCAATTATGCTTCTTCGGAATCTCACTGCGCCAAAACTGTGCAATGGGACCCGGCTCAAAGTCGTCTCGCTGCAGAGAAATATCATTGAGGCGAAAATTCTAACGGGTTGTGGTGTCGGCGAAACAGTGTTTATACCACGTAAACCACTGATTCCCCACAATTACCCCTTTCAATTCAAGCGCGTGCAGTTTCCTGTGAGCGTGTGCTTCGCCATGACAATAAATAAGTCGCAGGGGCAGACACTGAAGGCTGCGGGTGTCGACCTCAGGACGAGCTGCTTTTCACACGGACAACTGTACGTGGCTTGCTCCCGCGTCACCAGTCCTGACTCGCTGTACATATGAATGAGACCGAGGGAAAAACAACGAACGTTATTTACACAGAAGTGTTACAGTAAATTACAACACTTCTGTTATTCGACGTCACCAAAATTTCCTTATTAACCTGACGTCTTTTACCAGTAAATTAACTACATAACTTTCAAATTTGAGTTTACTAAGCTAAATAGTTTTTGAAGTAGGTATCTAAGCTTTAGTATAAGTATGGGATGTGTCTTTTGAGTGTTTCTGTAAATCTACAAACTATCACTAACTATTATTAAAATAAAAATAGAATAAAAAATAGTTATGCGATGCGTGGGCAAAGCCACGTGTACAGCTATAGTTTATAAAGTATTTTTTGTAGTGCGTTCCGCACTGGATCGGTGAAACATACGGGATGAAAAGTTTTTTGTTGTATAGGTGTTAAGTCTAGGCAACATATAGGCTATAATTTATTTTGGAAAATGGAACACCTGATGCAGAACCGCAACAGACCAGCTAAAGTATAAGAGATATAAAAATGGTGCCATAGCAAAAAATATTCTACGAGAAGAGTATTTTCTGCTGTGAGAATAAATTTGAAGACCTGGAACACCTGTTGTATAACTCTAAAGCCCAGCGACATTATAACATATATAGGAATGACGTCTAAGCAAAAGTTGTTTAGTCTGATGGGCATTTCCTGTTGACTTACAAAAATGAAAGATCTGGAACGCCTCGAACTGTTTGGCGCATCACGTTGTTTTCCCGTCCCCGGGCTCTTTGAATTTGATTTTGACGACCCCGTTGTCGCTGGCATAAGCAACAGGATCCGCGTACGAAGTCGCGGGCAGAAGCTAGTTTTAAATAAATAAAGTTGACAAACGAGCACTCAATCTAGGTACAGGATGGTAAATGAATTCTTTGGCTCAAAGAGACCTACATCTGTATTCGGTTCAGAAATAAAATGCAGATGCATGTTATTATACTAAGGGTTAACATGCATTGACACGTTACTTTAAAAAGGGTTTCCAATTTTATCCGTTACCAAACGAAATATAGCAATGTTAGCTGTTCCCCTCGACTTCGTCCGCGTTGAATTTATTACGGTTGGATTTTTATTACCGATGAAAAAAAATTCACGATTGAAGAGCACTACAATAAGCAAAATGATAAAGTGTACGCTCATAGTTCTAAAGAAGCGTCTCAACAGCGGAAAGCGGAAAGGTACAACGTGGTTATCATCCTGCGTCAGTGATGGTTTGGTGGGGCGTGTCTTATCAAGGCGTCACAAAGCTATATTTTTGTGAAAACGGAGAGAAAAATTCAGCCAAAGTGTATCAAGAGACAGTCTTGAATCGTGTTGTGAAACCTCTCAGCAATACACTTTTTAAAAATATACCGTGGACTTTCCAGCAGGACTCTGCACCTGGTCACAAGGCACGAACTACCCAAGCCTGGCTTGAAACCAACGTTTCGGACTAATACTAATACTAACTTATAAGAACTGAAGACTGGCCCTCATCCAGCCCAGAACTCAACCCTTTAGACTACAAATTATGGTCAGTTTTAGAGGACGTGGTTTGTTCTAAACGACACGGCGACATTGAGTCTCTTGAAAAATCTCTGGAGCAACCAGTGGCGAAATTTCTTATGGAAACAGTGCGTAAATCCATAGATACGTGGCCAGACAGATTAGAAGCCTGTATAAAAGCCAAAAGTGACCGTAATAGAATATTGTTTTTGTTTTTTGCTGAGACTTTAATAAATATGTACATATAAGTTTTAGTATAATATTACATTATTGCATTAAAAATGCATTTTTATTTGTAACAGAACTTACGGCCGAACTAGGTAAATAAGGACTTTTTTTTTATACTTAATATTAATCATCACGTAAAAAATAACATATTTTTAATTCATTGAATAAAACAATTACTTACGGATTTTATCGCGTTTAATTACTTTAATTTATTTTTATGATTATCCCGACGTTTCGGGTGCTTTACAGCACCCATGGTCACGTCATGATAATCATAAAAATAAATTAAAGTAATTAAACGCGATAAAATCCGTAAATAATAGTTTTATTCAATGTGTAGTGTTCGCGTAAATTTAAGAAATCATTATGTGAACCAGTACGGACTGGTAATAGCAAATAAAATTCGCCTATTAGGAGATCTTAAAAACAAGCGCGCAAGATATATAACATCTTTAAATTTCTTGAAGAGATGCAGAGACCATAATCTCATTCCTACGTGTGTCAAAATATCAACAAAGAAGGACATTCGAGGAAGCGCTAAGATCTTAAATCAGGCAAGTAAACAGTTGTTACGGACGGTGATTCAGCAGAAACGGTTCGATTTACATTTCATAAACAACACCATAGACAATTTGTCCAGTGAACTAAAGACAATTTTAACGACATTTGATTTTAATTATTGCATCGAAACTTTAAACAAACGAGAAACATCGAAATACAATGAATGCAAAAATAAACAAATAGAAAAATACCAAAAATTAACGATCAAATCAAATGCCAAACATCCAAGTCAACGCCAGAACAATAAACAACCGTTGACCATAGACACAAACTATAAACAACGCACTGTCTATAATTTGTCAAAACATACACTGGACGAACCGACAATGAAAGTATTAGCGAAGGGAATGAACTTCGCATTAACTCCGCGAAAAATGCCGTACGAAGAAATTATCTGCAGTGTTAATGGATTGTCTGTTTAAGAATAATATCGGTAAGGAAGATTTGGAGGCCATACGTCAAGATATTTCGTCCTTGTTACGTCGTAGTTCAGTGCCGAAACTAAACCTTCCCAAAGACGAATTTACAGCACTAAATAACTTACGGAACAGACCAGAACTCACGATTCTCCGCGCGGATAAAGGAAATGCTACGGTAGTAATGGACGCGTCGGAATATAATTTTAAAATACAACAACTTTTATCGGACGAAAGTACATATAAAAAGGTCAAAACAGACCCTACAACTAACACGCTTAAAACAACTAGCGCTTTAATAAAGAAATACTCCGAAAAATTAAATCTCGACGTGAATTCGCTAATACCATCATGTGCCAAACCACAGAGGTTGTATGGGTTACCGAAGATACACAAACCAAACGCTCGACTACGTCCCATAGTGAGCCAGATCGATTCACCAACTTATAAGCTGGCACAATACTTAGCAAAAATACTATCACCACTGAGAGGACATACCAGAGCACACACAAAGGATTCGTACCATTTTGTGAGTGAGATAAAAGACCTATATCTCGCTAACAATGAAACTATGGTCAGTTTTGATGTTCAGTCACTATTTACATGCTTACCTATTGTGGACTGTATCTCAATTGTAACTAGGAAGCTAAAAGAAAATAACATGCCTCAAGAATATGCAATGCTACTTGAACATTGCCTCACATCTGGCTATCTATTGTAGAAGGAGGAGTTCTACAAGCAAGTAGATGGTGTGACGATGGGCTCACCTGTGTCTCCCATAGTCGCCGACATATTCATGGAGGACTTTGAGGAGAAAGCCCTTCTTACTGGTCCTGTAAATCCAAGGTTCTACAAGCGGTACGTAGACGACACTTTCACAATTTTACCATCTGACAAAGTAACTGCATTTTTAGACCACCTTAACTCCATAAACTCTAAAATACAATTCACAATGGAGTTAGAGACAAATAATTCTTTATCCTTCCTAGATGTTTTAGTCATCCGAAATCCTGATAACACTATTGGTCACACTGTGTATAGGAAAAACACCCATACCAACCGATATCTAAATGGTGAATCTCACCATCATCCTTCACAGTTAGCTACCGTGGGTAAATCTTTGTTTCAGAGAGCACGAGGGATCCGTGACAGAAAACATCTGGCCGCGGAGCTTCAGCACGTCAAGCAAGTATTGCAAGACAACAAGCTTCGGGTCCCGCGCCCACGTCACAGTGAACGAGTGAAGCCGGCCACAGTCGAGCGCGCGCCTACTCTACTACCATATGTCAGAGGAATCACGGACAAGATTGGCTACATCTTGAAGCGAGCGTCCATTAAGAAATACTACAAGCCGCTGAAGAAGATTAGTCAATTTTTACCATCCATCAAATGTAATATTCCTCTACAAGATGCAGGTGTGTACAAGCTAGATTGTGAATGTGGTCTTTCTTACATAGGTCAAACAGATCTATAAAAACCCGCGTGAAGGAACATATAGCTGATGTGAAGCACCGACGCTCCGGGAAGTCTGCCGTCTGCGAACATGTTCAAAATCGTCCCCACCATTACATTAGATTTGATAAACCACAAATTCTCGCAAAATAACACCGATTCCTACCAAGAATGATACGCGAGGCTATTGAAATTAAAAAACATCCAAATTTCAATAGAGAAGATGGTTGGGTGCTACCATCTGCTTGGAATCCTATAATTAACAAAATTAAACCCAAACCCAAGCATACCACTGCAAGACTTCATGATACTATAAGCTCGTTTTGCGTAAATCGGACCAAAAATTAATATTAGAAAAAAACTGAAGGTAGCCGGACTAACTATGACATTGGGACGTCAAACATCTCAGTCCCCCCCCCCCCGTGACCATGAGTGCTGTAAAGCTCCCGAAACGTCGGGATAATTATAGAAATAAATTAAAATAATTAAACGCGATAAAATCCGTAAATAATAGTTTTATTCAATGTGTAGTGTTCGCGTAAATTTAAGAAATCATTATATTTTTAATTCATTAAAAATAAAGTCTTCATTGTCACATTAACATTCTAAACAAATAAAATTAATAGAATGTACCACTTAAGATTTTGAATTTAGAAACAAAGACATGCGAAATAGCTCAAAGAATACAAAGGGCTGTTTCAACTGAACAAATTATAGGTTAAATGAGGGTTTGGACCCCGATCAAGAAATTTATAAATGGATTACATTGTGGTCACGAACGACGCATATACTCGTAACAACTTGATCGCTATAAATATTAAGGTTGACGCATTAAATTTTCCGTTTTAATTCCTCTAGCGTTCTCGTGGTGGAAATTAGATTTTTACAGTATTCTTTACCGTGTGCGTTATGCCGTGTAGTGGCGGTTAAGAATATCCACTACCCCATATATTCCCGTGGGTGTCGTAAAAGGCGACAGAGGGAAACAGGCAGGAGAAGAGCAGCAGCATCTTCCTGATAACAGCAACTGTACGACAAAAAAAAACTGCGGTTGCCAACCCGCTCGCCAAGCGTGGCAACTATATCAATATACCCCCCATGAACAATTACACAAATAGACGGTCCCCAGTCCCCGGCGGCCCCGCTATTCCTGGCTACGGTGGCGACCATGGTAACGGCGGGGCAGGGGGTGCTAAGAATCTCCGGTGGAGGTTCGGTTGCCACCTACGACGACTCGACCTGGCAACATTTAACGCTCGCACACTGAGGACTGACGAGAAGATCCTGGAGCTGGAAGAAGAGATAGACAAGTTGCGCTGGAGTATTATAGGATTATCCGAGGTCCGAAGAGAGGGGAGGACACGGTGATTCTCGAATCCGGCAACTTGTTCTATCACCGGGAGGGCGACCATCTGTCCCAAGGAGGTGTCGGATTTATCGTCCACAAGTCTCTCGTCAACAACGTTGTAAGATTGGGAGTGTGTCAACGAGGGTCGCGTACCTGATACTCAGAATCACCAAACGGTATTCGCTGAAGGTCATACAGGTTTACGCACCAACCTCGGCACATTCCGATGAGGAGGTGGAGGAAATGTATGAGGATATTTCCAAAGCCATGCATTCCTCCAAAACCCACTACACGGTGTTGATGGGAGACTTCAACGCAAAACTAGACACAAGAGAAAACGGTGAGCTGAAGTTAGGGAAATTTGGAGTAGGGCAACGGAACCGAAGGGGCCAGCAGCTGGCCGACTTTATGGAGAAAGAGGGACTCTTTATGATGAACTCTTTCTTCCAGAAGCGGCCCCACAGGAAGTGGACCTGGTCGAGCCCCGACGGTTCGACAAAAAATGAGATTGACTTCATTATGACGACAAGACGCCAACTGTTCAGTGATGTCTCAGTGATCGCAAGGTTGAAAACTGGCAGCGATCACCGAATGGTTAGAGGCACACTGAACCTAAACGTTAAGTTGGAGAGGTCTCGTCTAATGAAGTCAACGCTCCGATCTCTCGTGCTCTAATCTAAAATCCCGAAAGCTTTCAGCTCGAGTTACACAACCGCTTTCAGTGCCTACAAGATTGCAATGCAGTGGACGATATGAATGACAAGCTCGTGGAAACTGTCCATGCGGTCGGAGCTAAGTTCTGCAAGATCCGCCGCAGAAGAACACAAAAACTCTCCGATCACACTCTTAATCTCATGGCTGTTAAACGGGAGATGAGGCTGCAATCGTCAACAGATTTGACAGCATACAGGCAACTGAACAGACAGATCTCCAAATGCATGCGGCGAGACTTACGCAACTTTAATACTGCTCGTATTAAAGAAGCGATCGAGCGGAACCAGGGCTCCAAAGTCTTTGCCAGAGATCTGTCTGCCCGTAAGAGCCAACTGTCAAGGCTGAAGACTGAGTGTGGCAGCATCGTTTCCGGGACACCTGAGATTTTGAGTGAGATTAAGAGGTTCTATGGGCAGCTGTACACATCATCGTTGGAGCCACACGCAAGTGTGAGTAACGATCCAAGAGCAAGTCTTATCCGACACTATTCCGATGATATACCGGACGTCAGTCTAAGCGAGATTAGAAGGGCTCTCCAGCACCTTAAAAACGGCAGGGCCCCAGGCGAGGATGCAATTACAGCGGAGCTTTTGAAAGCGGGTGGAACACCGGTACTTGAAGTCCTTCAGAAGCTCTTCAATTCCGTCCTCCATGGTGGTACTACTCCAGAGGCGTGGAGCAGAAGTGCGGTGGTATTATTCTTTAAGAAAGGCGACAACGCTCTGTTGAAGAACTACAGACCGATTTCCCTTCTGAGCCGCGTCTACGTGCTGTTTTCGAGAGTCATAACGAATCGTCTCGCACGCAGACTCGACGACTTCCAGCCTCCCGAACAAGCCGGTTTTCGAAAAGGCTTCAGTACCATAGACCACATACATACCTTGCGGCAGATTGTACAGAAGACTGAAGAGTACAATTTTTCACTTTGCCTGGCGTATATGGACTATGAGAAAGCCTTTGATTCCGTCGAAATTTGGGCGGTACTGCAGTCCCTTCAGCGGTGCCAAGTTGACTGTCGGTATATCGAAGTGCTGAAATGTTTGTACAGTATGGCTACGATGGCTATCCGAGTACAGAACCAGAGCTCGAAACCTATCCAACTGCAGAGAGGTGTAAGACAGGATGACGTTATATCCCCGAAACTCTTCACCGCTGCTTTGGAAGAAGTTTTCAAGCTACTGGACTGGAATGGATACGGTATTAACATCAATGGCGAGTACATCACTCACCTTCGATTTGCCGACGATATAGTCCTTATGGCAGAATCGCTGGAGGACTTATGCACTATGCTCAATGACCTCAATAGTGCCTCCCAACGGATAGGTCTTAAGATGAACATGGACAAAACAAAGATCATGTTTAATGTCCATGTCACACCTATGCTGGTAGTTGTTGGGAGCACTATGCTCGAAGTTGTTGACGAGTACGTTTACCTGGGACAAATAGTCCGACTAGGTAAGTCCAACTTCGACCGAGAGGTCAATCGACGGATTCAACTCGGCTGGGCAACGTTCGGGAAATTACGACACATCTTCTCGTCAGGTATACCTCAATCTCTGAAAACTAAAGTGTACAACCAGTGCGTGTTGCCAGTGATGACTTACGGATCAGAGACGTGGTCCTTCACTGCTGGCCGTATGAGGACGCTTAAGGTCGCTCAGCGAGCTATGGAGAGGGCTATGCTCGGAGTTTCTCTGCGTGATAGACTCAGAAATGAGGATATCCGCAGTAAAACCAGAGTGACCGACATATCCCAACGGATTAGTAAGCTGAAGTGGCAATGGGCCGGCCATATAGCTCGAAGAACCGATAACCGATGGGGAAGAAAGGTTCTCGAGTGGCAGCCTCGTACCGGTAGGCGTAGTGTAGGGCGACCCCCCACTAGATGTAGTGACGACCTGGTAAGATATACAGGAAGTCGATGGATGCAGGTGGCTCAGGACCGTGCTTTGTGGCATTACTTGGGGGAGGCCTATGTTCAGCAGTGGACTTGTGTAGGGCTGTGATGATGATGATGATGATGAGTATTCTTTATCAAACGTCAAACAATGGGTGTCCATGGAGATTCTTGAAAGATGTGACACGAGGTTAGTACAGCACCTACACTAAATAAATATCCAAATAGTTGCATTTTCCGACATGCCAATTGGTATATTCTATTTTTTTGTACTCGTAATTCTCACATAAATGTGAGACCTAAATGTCCCAAACTAATATGAGATAATTTTTTCTAGTTTTTTCGAGTATGCACCCACTTCAGAATTTTTGAATTGGAAGCTTTTCTGACTATAAGTCCGTCTAGGTAGGTACGCTCTAATTTATTTCTTCCACCAATACAAGTTGCTTGCACTGTTGTGTTACGGTCTGACGGATGTAGAGATCCAGTACAATTACAGGCTGTGGAGCATTCATCTTCATCAACACATCTGAAGTCTTCCTTGTTTTAAGTTGGCCACAGGTGTCCAACGACTGCAGTAGCCACTTACCATGAGGTGGAAGCTAGTCTAATTTATTTTGATTATCACTTACAATAATTACTACCTGCACGAATAACGTTACATTGAAAAATAATTGATATAAAAATTATTAACAAACAGGCAAAAACCTCGCAGCTTATTACAAGGTTGTTTGTATTTAAACGGCAAATCTGATTATTTTTAGTGACATAATAATTGAGGTATACCATCTTAATCATCATGTACAATACTTTGCAACTTCACTGCTGTACAAGGGCTATACCTAAGAAATTTTAGAAAACACGGTCTTGAACCATCAAGCTATTTGCTCTTCGACTTCCTGCAAGCATTACCAGCTCATCTCTGCTTTTTGGAGATTTTATTTACGTACTATTTGCACATATTTTGAATAGTTCTTGATGTTAATACTCCGATTAAATAATAAAATTGTGCAAAACCATAAATACATCCACATGGACGAAGTTACGGCTAAAACTAGTTACTTATAAAACAGTTGACTATTATTCAGAACGCAAGTCAATGTTGTCACAAACTGAATTATACATTCGTTCATCTACATACTCATAAATATTGCTCCAATCGTTGGACCCTACTTCTTGGACCCTCGCCTTTACTGTAAACATTTCGTTAATAATTGCCTTTAACCCTCTCTATGTTTTATTCATATTGGCATGTAAAGTTGATCTAGCATAATGAAAAGGGACACCGACGCATAAACTCAGTGATTACGTTACACCGTACTGACATAGTTATTGGTTTACCTAAATAGGTTATAATACGCTTAACCCCTCAGTCCCTTTAAAATTCCCATGCAGTCACATGAGCCCGGTAAATCCCGAGCGCCGTATGCGACCGCACGAACCCACAGCTTTTTAAACCACTAAAACTTATATTTAGAGACTAATTTTCTATGAAGAAGTTGGGCATTATAAAATCTATACAAAATTCTCTATATAAAAGTCAGGTTTTACTTCATTACAAAAAGACTATTGTATTTTGATAACAAAAACAAAACATACCAAGCGAATGTCGGCAGCGTGAAAATCACAATTATTTCTATATATATATTACTCGAAATAGTAGTTATTTATGAACTTCTGGAACTTTGTTTATAACCTTATAAGGTGTTCTTTACATAAATATATAAACTGATTTTGGTTTGTTAATTTTTATCACAAGTTTAAATCAAAATTTGTCGAAGGTAAATGTTTAGTGTATTTATTCTCTCATCTACGGTGTCATTGAGGAAACAGACCAAACTCATTAAGGGTCTACACCGGACGTAACATTTTGATATCTTACTAGTGATACATCTTAAAGTTGTGAATATTGTTTCACAGTTTAGACACCGTTTTGTAACTTCATTGCCTCTACCTTTATTATGGAATAAGCTCATATAGTTAAAGTTTGTTTAATAAGGTCTTTCTCGTTTAAGGAATTTTTCAGTATTCCCCGTCGAAATTGGCAAATCAAAATACTTACAGAATCCCCTCGGTATATTTTTTAAAATAGAATAAGAATGAAGAACGAGCTGTCAGTCTACCTAATAGAGCGGATGCGGTAGATCTTAGAAATTTACATCTATCCTCGATTAAGTATCAAAATGCAGATGCAGTGTCACCCCTGAGGAAAAAGGGTCCCCGGTTATCTAAACGTACCATACGATTATACAGCAACATTAACTGCTAGTTCACGATGGAGTTCTTTGAGAGCATGGACCGTCCACGGTAGATACGATGCATTCGTGCTACAACAATAATATAACTTCAGCTTGGTTCTAACACGCTAGACGCAGGATTTTGACATATAGGCTTTAACTTAACAATTGAAGGATTTAGTAAATACGCTAGCTGAGCACCGTGTCTTAGATTTAAATCCTTAGTTAATATAAGATTAACTTAGCATTTGGCTCAGAATTAGATGGTTAACTTAGGAGAGCGCAGAATAGATAGACTCTGAATAGTTATTCTGCTTTCCTTATATAGTTGCAGAGTTGCTTTATAAATGTACACCGTATTTGTCTTTCTCAAGAAGTGTTTAAAACAAACTGAATTTTGGTATAGTTATTATATAATAAATTATTATATTAGGTTATATTCCCCCTTAAATAAATTTTGATGCCCGACGTTTCGGGTGCTTTCCTGTACCCCGTGACCATTAGTGCAGATTACAAATTAAGCAAATTAAACGTGATAAAATCCGTAAAAGTAGTTTCGAAGTAGAATCAAATAAATCCTCAAATATATGAAACATATGACTTTTATATAATGAGTAAGTTTTGTTTAAAAACATTAAGATGAACGCTTATCTCCCGGGTAAAATAAAGGTTAAAATTTATTTCTATTTAAATTATTCAATACTGCTTAATATGAATTTTTGCTTTATTAAATTGGCTAATATTTAAATTTTAGTTAATACCTAATCTCTTAAATTACCTACTAAATGGATTTTTGAACGAATCCATCATGTTTCTTACCAAATATATAAGTTATTTTAAAGTTATTTGAAATCGGGAAACGGTACGAAATGAAGGTCGTTAGGTATTTTCATTACACATACTCTCCGGAGGCACGGGGCGAATGACTAACATTGTTGTTAAGGGGTTGTAGCTGGACTTTTAAATTCAAATACATGAGCGAGACGGCTTTAACTGATTAAATAACTAAATAAACTACATTAAAGTTAATAGTGTATTAAATTTAATTTTGTATGACAAATGATTTGATTCAAAGGATATTTAATGAGCTAGCTTAATGGCTTGTGGACTTAGACCTCATGATATCCGGTAGACGGCGTTATAATTAAACGCTTTTATGCAAGACGTAAAATATCTAGACCAGCAGCGGAAAGCTGCAGCATAGGTGCGTGGTACTGCAATCGTCCATCCACCAGTCAGCGTGATATACTTAGAAACTTTCAGTATTATGATTTTATTAATAAAAGGAAGTGTTTTAAATCTATTTGCAACACAAGGAAGTCTTAAGTATTTAAAAAAATGTACTCAAACTACAAACTAACATTTATAAACTCAAAAAATTGTTAGTTTTGGTGTAGAGGACTAACGTATGCAGCAGTACACAAGTGAACACTGGCAAAACGTTTTTTTATTTATTTATTTATTTATTTAACTTCATATACACAGATGTATATAGGCGGACTTAATGCGTGAGGCATTATCTACCAGTCTACCTTAGAGTAGTGCAGAGATAAAAGAAGTAGGTTTAATAAGAAGTATGTACAATATATATAAACTCATACATAAATAAATGTATATAATATATATATATATATATAAACATATAATATATATATATATATATATATAAATATAAAAAAAATATATATATATATATATATATATATATATATATATATATATATATATATATATATATATATATATATATATATATATATATATATATATATATATATTATATAATGTATATATAATATACATTATATATGCATAAAATGATCGATACATACACACACACATATTAAATATAATATTAAACACGGCTAACTACGAACTCTAAGTTGATTCTGCCATTTTATTGACGAGCATTTCTCGCACTTTAGATTTGAACGAAATCCGGTTTTCGGCACTCCTGATTTCGGAAGGAAGAGCGTTCCAAAGAAGAACAGATTGAACAAAGAACGATGATTGTACAAAGTTAGTACTAAAAGGGGGGCACTGAAGCAAAAGGTTATTACTAGAACGGATAACTCTATCATGATTGGAGCTAAGATATTGAAAATGAGGAGTTAAATAAGATGGAGTATTAGGAGATATCAAGATAGAGTAGAGAGTAGTGAGTGCACGTAGACTACGGCGCTGACGAATGGGTAACCAGTTAAGTTGAGAGCGATAAGTAGACACATGATCATACTTTCGAAGATTAAAAATGAATCAAATGCAGTTATTAAAAACATGGTCGTATTTGTTCAAGAGTTCTGCATTCAGGTCAAAATAACACACATCACCATAGTCAATCCAAAAAGCCAGGTCTGCACAATAATCGTCTTGGTCCTGGATGGGAGAAAGTTCTTCAGGCGGTAGAGAGAACGCAAAATACCTGTCACTTTCTGACAAACATTTGCCACTTGAGTTTGCCAGCTCAAGGTGGAGTCAATGTGCAATCCAAGGTCTTTCACATTATTATTACTCAGTTCTAAAATAAAACCGTTAAAAATGATCGGCGGTAAAGCTGTGGGATCAAGTTTCTTTATCATCCGTTGGCTACCTATTATTATAGCCTGACATTTGGATGGGTTAACTTTAAGACCAAACTTGTCAGACCAGTTCTTTATATACTCTAGGTCCCTATTAAGAGACTCAGTTGCTGTAGATATACAGTCAACCTTCGAGTGTGAGTACAACTGCAAGTCATCAGCATACAAATGATACGCACACTGAAGATTTGGGGTAATGAGATTTATAAATGTTGAAAATAACAACGGAGATAGAATACCGCCTTGAGGAACACCAGCATGCAAGTTACACCAACTTAACGCTCGTCAATGCGAACTGACTGCTGGCGGCCTCGAATATAAGATGAAAACCACTCCAAAGACTCAGATGAGATCATTGAAAGTGAAAGGAATGATAATAGGATGTCGTGACTGATGGCATTGAAGGCGTTAGAGAAGTAAACCAAAACCAGTACTGTGACTTTATTTTCCTCCTTGCTTGCCCTAATGTCACCAGTGACTTTGAGGAGCGCGGAAAGAGTGCTATGACCTGGCCTGAAACCAGACTGTAATGAGCTTAATAGGTTATTCGAGAAGATAAAATGTGATAGCTGTTTGTGTAAACAAGCCTCTAGCACCTTTGATAAAAAGGGAAGAATGGATATAGGTCGGAAGTGATTAGGTAAAAAAGGATTAGAAATTTTTGGCAGAGGTATAATGTAAGCTTTACGCCACAGCAACGGAAAAACTCCAGAATCCAGAGAGAAATTAATTATATGGAAATTAGCAAGAAGGAGATGGTCTATAATATTAATAATCATACGGCGACTGATATTGTCACAACCAATAGCATTAGTCTTAATGGAGAGTATAACCTTCCTGATCTCATTCGTCGCTATTGGAGAGAAGCGGAAAGGAGCGATATTAGGACGAGATAAACCCATTAACTGATTAACAGTTTGACACTTGGTTTCGTGATCCAGAGATGTATGTGAAGAGAAGTGTTGATTGATATCATCTCCCATGGTTCCAAGGAACTTCAAGATATCTGCGGGGGTAGAGGATATGATGTTGTTAAGAATATATCGGCGTTTCGCGTTGCGTATCATCTGATTACACCGATTTCTTTCAGTTTTAAAAATGAACCAATTTTCCTCACACCGCACTTTTCTATATTTCTGAAAGGCTCAGTCTCTACGCCTTATCACAACGCGGATCTCTGTTGTCATCCAAGGTGCTGGCAGCCGCTTTAGCTTTACTTTTTTAATAGGAGCATGCATATTATATAGATTAATTAATATGTTATTAAATGCGCTAACCTTTTCGTCTACCGTGGGAGCGGCTATTTTATACGTGGTATATTCATACTGCGGCTATTCTATGGTTTTAGCCCGACAGGGCTGGCTCGAACGGGTAAAGGCCACGCCCTTACGGAATACTTACGTAAAATAGCTGGTATTAAACCGCTGTGTTTCTTATGGTTAGTGTAGAAAAATGGAGTTTTTTTTTATAGGAAAGGATGACAAACGAGCACACAGTCCACCCGATGGTAAGTGGTTGCTGTGGCCCATAGACATCAACATCAAAATGCAAATACGTTGACATCCGTGAGGACTCAGATGGAACGCCTCGTTTCCAGTAAAAAGAGTCTCCGGTTCTCTACACTCACCATACGAAACACAGCAGCATTAAGCTACTATTTTACGCTGGTATTCTGTGAGAGCGTGGTCCTTCCCCAGTCGGGCCGACCCATTCGTGCTACAACTATACTAGTAATATAACAGCAGCATGGCTCTACCACGTAGATAAATATATTTTTATTGCTATAATAATAAACTAGCGTTCTCTAAATCTCAATTCATATAGGGAACCATTATCATTACAGAATAAATGAGTGAATAATTAATTCTTCAAACACAACACAACGGAGAGCTTGGGAGACAATGAATGTTCGGGACGTCCAAAAACTGCAACTACTGACGACAACATCGCTAAAATTTACCAAATGGTGCTAGACGACCGCCGAATTAAAATGAGAGAGATAGCAGAGCAGAGGCTATGAAAATGTCCGAAGAATGTGTTTGTCACATATTAAATCAAGATTTAGGCATTAGAAAGCTTTCAGCGTGTTGGGTGCCGCGTTTGCGCATATTACCAACCCCTTGTTAGCGCAGTTTATACTGTGTATATGTGATATTATAATAAATCCTGGTTTTGGCGCCGATTAATTACTGTAAATGAAACTTGGATACACCATAATACGCCCACAAAAATACAGCCAAAACACTGCACTACAATCGACGAACCGGTTCCAAAAAATAACAAAAATTGTTTTTTTTTTGGCTGAGAATGTGATGGCGACTGTTTATTGATTGTCATGGAAGTTATCTTAATCGATTATCTTCAAAAAAAAACCTCTTTCACCATGACAACGTGCCGTCTCACACCTCAGCAGTTGCCATGGCGAAAACTCACGAGTTACGGTTTAAAATGCTTGATGATATCATAATAAATCCAGGTTTTGGCGCCGATTAATTACTGTAAATGAAACTTGGATACACCATAATACGCCCACAAAAATACAGCCAAAACACTGCACTACAATCGACGAACCGGTTCCAAAAAATAACAAAAATTGTTTTTTTTTTGGCTGGAGATTAATCGATTATCTTCAAAAAAAAAAACCTCTTTCACCATGACAACGTGCCGTCTCACACCTCAGCAGTTGCCATGGCGAAAACTCACGAGTTACGGTTAAAAATGCTTGACCATACGCCTTACTTATCTGATCTAGCCCCAAGCGACTACTTTTTGTTCCCTCATCTCAGAAAGAGATTTTGGTCAAATGAGTTGTTGAAATTAAAAAACATCCTAATTTCAATAGCCTCACGTATCATCCTTGGTAGGAATCGGTGTTCTTTCGCGAGGATTTGTGGTCTATCAAATCTGATGTAATGGTTGGGGCCGTCTAGACAAAGTAACTGCATTTTTAGAACATCTTAATTCCATAAACGCTAAAATTCAATTTACTATGGAGTTAGAGGCAAATAATTCCTTACCTTTCCTAGATGTGTTAGTCATCCGAAATCCTAATAACACCATTGGTCACACTGTGTATAGGAAAAAGACCCATACAAACCGATATTTAAACGGTGAATCTCACCACCATCCTTCACAGTTAGCTACCGTGGGCAAATCTTTGTTACAGAAAGCACGAGGGATCTGTGACAGCAAACACCTGGCCGCCGAGCTTCAGCACGTCAAGCAAGTTCTGCACGACAACAAGCTTCGGGTCCCGCGCCTACGTCACAGTGACCGAGTGAAGCCGGCCACAGTCGAGCGTGTGCCTGCTGTACTACCATATGTCAGAGGTGTCACAGACAAGATTGGCTATATCTTGAAGCGAGCTTCTATTAGAACATTCTACAAGCCGCCGAAGAAGATTAGTCAGTTCCTACCATCCGTCAAGTGTCATATTCCTCTACAAGATGCAGGAGTGTACAAGCTTGATTGTGAATGTGGTCTCTCTTATATAGGACAAACCAAAAGATCAATTAGGACCCGCGTAAAAGAACATATAGCTGATGTGAAGCATCAACGTTCCGGGAAGTCTGCAGTTTGTGATCATATCCTAGACGGCCCCAACCATTACATCAGATTTGATAGACCATAAATCCTCGCGAAAGAACACCGATTCCTACCAAGGATGATACGTGAGGCTATTGAAATTAAAAAACATCCTAATTTCAATAGAGAAGGAGGCTGGGTACTACCACCTGCTTGGGATCCTATAATCAATAAAATTAAAACTAAACCCAAGCATACCACTGCAAGACCTCAGGACATAGTCAGTTCATTTTGCATAGATCGGACCATAAACAATAATTAAAAAAAGCTGAATGTTCTCCGGGTTTAACAATGACATCGGGACGTCAGTCATCTCAGTCCCCCCGTGACCATGGGTGCTGGAAAGCGCCCGAAACGTCGGGAATTAAAAATAAAAAGTAAAAATAAACGCGATAAAATCCGTAAAAGTAGTTTTAGTATTATCAAGTTCTGAATGATAACAACAATTTCATCAACTGTTTATAAGGATACGTAGCCCAATAGTAAGTTCAGAGCGGTAATACCGGGAAGTCGGAGGTTCAAATCTAACACTTTAAAAAAATTTATAGTCTTTTTTCATTTCTTATAAAATGGCATCAAGGGTATAAAAATATTATGCAACAAATGTGATAAGGAAATACATCATAAGGAATTTCTTAAATGTTATGTATGCAAATACATTTATAAAATTGAATGCTTAAGTATAACATCCAAACGCTTCTATCTAATGTCTAAAGAACGTAAACTTAAATGGAAGTACCAAACTTGCTTAGGACAGAATACAGATGTTACAGAAGCTAAAACCCCACAAAAACTAAGCAATGTGACAAAATCATGTTCATTAAAAAAAACTTTGCGTACTGATGAAAACATAACACAGAGAAAGCCAAGAGTGGGTAAACACATTTCAATTGAAGATTTATCAAGTAATGAGATCTTAGAAAACTCCACATTCTTAGACGATATTTCACAAAGTTTACCTAATTTGACAACCACGGAAAGCTCCCTGATTAATGATCTAAGGAATGAAATACATGCGCTTTCTACACAACTATCTAGCGCACACAACGAAAAAGATTTATTAAATTTGGAAATCACAAAACGTCAAAAAGAAAATTACTGAACAGCAAAAGAAGCTCGATATATACAAAAAACTTTTTGTCAAATGGAGAAATATCTTCACGAAGGTCAACACCGTTGAAGTTAGATAAAATTACACCGATAAAATTAGATAAAATTATATCCAAATCACAGGATACGAATAGTAAAACCAATTCGATCACAGGAAAAGACCTAAAACTGCAAGAAACTTGCATAGAAAAAAAGAAAGATGTATGCAATACATCCATTAAAACACTTATGTCCCCTTCACCTTTAGCAACATATACGGAGGCAAAACCTCATAATAAAAAGAATACGATCACAATTCTTGGGGATGAAAATACGTCGGGTTTATCTTCAGCTTTATACAAATCAAGAGAAGGAAAATGGAATAATAAGTATATGCCATTAGCTATAATAAAACCAAACGCTTCTTCATGTGATATTTTAGTGCATTGCAACTAACTTGAAGATACAGTAACATTAAGTGACTATGTTATATTGTGTGTTGGGAGCCGTGACAAAAATCCGTATAAATTATATTCTAATCTTAGCGTTGCTTTGTATAAACTCCGCAAAACTAATGTTTATTTATTACCTGTACTAAGTAATTTGTATTTAAATGAAAAAATGATAAATAATATGTATAAAATATTGACTCAAAATCACAAAAATTGTAGGCTTATTGACATTGATTACAAATACTGCAATATAAATTCAAAAACCGATTACATAAATTACCTGTGTTATTCTATTAACATGTCTATAGATAGTCACGAGTATGATAAACAATTTATAGTGCAGAAAAGTAGGCTAAATAACTTGGCTGAAAAAATTGTAGATAAAACTTCGTTATTAAACGAACCAAAGAAGGGAACGATACCTTATTATTTCAAAAAACAACTTATAAAAAATCAAAAAGTTCATGAAGTTCTTAATTATAAGAAGGGTACCATCGAATATTTCTTCGAAAAAATGAAAATGAAGAATTTGAAGTCAACGGACGGGCCTTTGCAAACTTGTAACGTTAATATAAATAATCCTGTAGCGAACCGCTGCATAGGTTCCTCATCAAGTAATAAAAAAATGCTTTTTCGATAAAAACCAGCCTAATCAGAAACTACTTCTTTTATATCAAAATATTGCTGGAGTTTTAAATAAACAAGATTTGATTGCAGTAAGTTTAAATCAACTAGCTTATAGTAACAAATATATTCAAATCATTTGCTTCACTGAGACCTTTATTAAAGGTGGCGAAGACCCTAATCTTAAGCTGCCAGGTTTTCGGCTGGCATCATTCTACTCCAGACCAAAAGAAAGACGTGGCGGAGTATGCATAGTTGTAAGGAAAGACATAAATTATAATGATTTAATGGTAACGAAAGAATATGAAATGACAAAACATTTTGAATGTTGCGGAATTGAAATTGGTAATTTTAATCTTATAATATTATGCATATATCGAACACCTAATTCAGACATATACATATTTTTCGAAAAATTAAATAAATTATTATTAAAATTATCAAGAGGAAATAAAAAACGAATAATCATAGCAGGAGATTTAAATATAGACACTATAAAGGTTAGTAATTACTCTAAGAAGCTTAAAGATTTATTACTAAATTTTAACTTAACTCAGCACATAACCTCCCCAACCAGAATTAATTCATGTATTGATCACTTAATAAGCAATGTTACTGAAGCAAAAGGTTCTATACATTATTTGGGCCTCTCTGACCACACGGGACAAGTACTGGAGCTTCCTATGAAAATCAGTAAAACAGTAAAATACTGGTTTGAGGTAAAAAGGGACTTTGCGAAAGATAATATAGAAAAGTTCTTGGAATGTATACAATCAATATCTTTTTCTAAAATCTATACCGAACAAGACACCAACAAAGCATTTTCAAGCTTTTATAATATTTACAAACTGTTCTTCGACTTGTGTTTCCCAACCAAATTAATTAAGATTTCGTTAAGAAATAATAAAAGTTATTGGCTTACAAGAGGCATAAAAATCTTGCGTAGTAAAAAAGAAAGCTATACTGTAAATATCTGCTTACAGCGGCAAATAAAAGTCTAAATAAATCTAGATATATAAGTTATGCTAAAATTCTTAGGAAATGTATTTTAAAGGCACAAAAAAATTCAAAATGAAAAATATATATTAGCATCAAATAATAAAGGTAAAGTAATATGGAATGTCATAAGAACAAATATAACTAATAGACTAACTAATAAAGAAATAGATACCATAAATTACAGTGGAAGAACCCTGGTAGAAGGATATGACATTGCAAATGGGTTTAATAATTTTTTTATAGATTCGACAAATAAAGACAAACCAAATATGTCAAATAATTGTATGTGTAAACAATTCCGTCACTCAACTATATTCTTACGACCTACGACTCCTGATGAAGTTAATCAAATTATATTATCTCTTCGAAACACTAAGTCGGTTGGGTATGATGAGTTACCGACAAAAATATTAAAACTAAGTTCTTTAAATATACCAATGCTTAGTCATATCATAAACTTATCTTTTACCCAAGGAATTTTTCCTGCAGATCTCAAGTATTCAGTTTTAAAACCCATCTTCAAAAAGGGCGATACTAAAGATATTAATAATTACAGACCTGTTGCAATGGTGCCCATTTTGTCAAAGGTTTTTGAAAAAGCAATACTTAAGAGACTTAACGATTTTATGGAAAAATTTTACATTATTAATAACGCACAAAATGGTTATGTAAAAAAGAAGTCCACAACATTAGCGACCTTTCAACTCGTTAAGCTTATTACAGAATGCGTCAATGACGGTGTATCGGTGGTAGCTCTTTTTTTGGATATGAGTAAAGCATTTGACTTTGTTCATCATGGCATACTTCTCAAAAAACTCGAAAGATACGGAATACGTGGGAAAGCAAATGAATGGTTTAAAAGTTACCTCGGTCAAAGACAGCAATGCACTGAAATAACAATGCTCAAAAACCTTAAAAAGGTGCACATTCGGTCGGAATATCGGTTGAACAAATATGGTGTACCACAAGGAAGTATTCTGGGTCCTATACTCTTCCTAATATATATTAATGAGCTACCAACAATAACTCCTCATAAAACGATTCTTTTCGCTGATGATGCAACAATCATTCTTAAATGCACGAATAAAAAGATTTTTGAACTTGATATCAATAGTACACTAAAACATATAATCGATTGGTTAAATTGTAACAATATGACTGTAAATATAAATAAAACTAAAATAATGCAATTTCATACAATTAGAAGTAAGCAAATTAATTTAAATATAATGTACAATGAAAAAGTGCTACAAGAAGTTGATTATTATAAATTTCTTGGTATCACTATTGGCGATAATTGTAATTGGAAAAGGCATGTTCAATCGATATGTGACAAATTAAACAGATTTGTATTTGCACTTCGCCGACTTCGAGAAATAGCATCTGCCAAAGCAGCCTTAAACGCCTATCATGGCTATGTTTCATCGATATTGCAGTACGGACTTCTAATATGGGGCAACTGTTCTGAAATAGAACGCGTATTTAAAATCCAAAAAAAAAATGCATTCGAGCAATCTGTGGAGCACATTCCATGACATCGTGCAAACCATTATTTAAAGAAATAAAAGTGCTGCCACTCGCATGTATGTATATAAAACAAGCGGCGATTTTTGTCAAACAATTCCCTGAATACTTCCCAAGTAATAACTTTTTAAGAGATAGAAGTTTAAGAGAAAAATCTAATAACAGAATATACTTTCCAAAATGTAAATTGATGCTCTTCCAAAAAAATTCATATAAAATGGCGATTAAAATCTTTAACTCTACCCGACAAGTTTAAAAATTTCCCAGTGACAAAGTTAAAAAACCAACTTCATGAATGGCTTTTACTTAATTGTTTCTATACTGTTAATGAGTATCTTGATCACAAAAATCAAAATAAATTACATATTTAAAAACTGTGTCCAAAAATGCTTGAATTTTTTTTGCTTTGGACTTTGATAGTTATAGAATAATTATTAGTTAGTTAATTTTACTGTTTTTACATATGAAAATTTTGATATTTGTAAACAAGTTAAATTCATCGAAAAAAATTGTCAAAATTTGCACGCCTCGTCAAGGCAGAATGGAACTTTCATGATTTAATAATACTATTGTAATATCTACCTACATTCTATGCAAATAAATAATTATGAATTATGAATCGCTGGGAGAAGCGTGTAGAGTTACAAGGAGTTACTTACTACACTTACTAGTAAGAAATATAAAATGTATTTATTTTCGGATGACTAGATTTAAAATCATCGTCATCATTGGTCATCACAAGTCCATTACTGAACATAGGCCTCCCCCAAGAAATTCTTAATGGAAGAACGATTCTGAGCCAACTCCATCCATCTGTTAACTGAATCGCTTACTAGGTCGTCCTTCCATCCAGTGGGCGCTCTGCACTTCCATTAACGGTACGAGGGTACCACTCGGAAACATTTTTGGCTTGGTATAGATTTTTTTTATTTTTACTTAGTTAAATAAATAATAAACTCTTTAAATTCTGTAATATTATGGATGGAACAGTTTGTGCAGTGAAATATTAAACAACAATCAAAGTTTTTTCATTTTAGCTGGATTACAAAGCTTAGACGCAAACTTTGATATCATTTTTCCGTCGAAACCCTTTATTTGTCAAAATATGGAATGATAAATATGGAATGTTTGTTTTAAATACAATTCCTTGAACTTTTTAATTTATCAAGCTATCCTTTTTTGTTATAAAGCTGCAGAAAGCCTCCACCACTTATAAAACTACTGTCATGTTTTCATGAACAAATTGCAAATATTCCAATAGCAAATATAACATACTATTACATGTGTAATAGAGTTTATTTATACACTAAAATAGCCTCACAACCGAGCTGCGAAAATTACAGTGTGTAATTTCGTACTCAAACAGCCCGTTGCCTTTGTGCAACTGTATATTGTGTTATTTACAGTTTTATATATTAACAGTATTAGTGGAATTTACATTTATGTTTTTATTTCTTAATCTATTATAAAACATCCTTTCTTAAACACCATCCTGAGCCTGTATAACATTCATGCTCCTGCACATTATGTAAAAGTCAATCGTCCTCCTGTTTCCTGGATGACTAGATATACACAAGTGACAATAGTACGACGATATCGGGCTTTCCATAAGTATAAAAAAGATCGCTCCGAACAAAATCGGTCTAACTTCAAATTTAAACTTCCTTTCTCACTGTCTCTTAAATAAGTTTGTGAAGGCTGCTACTAAAATTGTCTTTACAGAAAAACCAAAAGACTGATTCTGATCCAACATGGGTTTCAAACCCAAGACTTCATGATCAAAATTGAGTTTATGACAGCTAGACCAACGAAACAGTCGTATGCAGGTACATATAATAGGACGTTTAATAAGGGCTCACCAAAAATATTTTCAGTTACGCAATCGAGTTTTATCTTATATATAACGAAATTATAAATGTAATGTTACGAGCTTAAGGTTCGTGACAATAAAAACTGCCGTTAGAATTACCAAAATTTACACTTTTATTATCGAACTCCAATTAAAACTTAAATCACACTAATAAAGTAAAGTGTGAGTGTGAATAATACACTTCACACTTTATTTCACTTTATTTCATTCCCAAAGCTTCGCTCGTATCGCCAATTCAATATTGCCCCGATCGCGGCTTGCAGCGGCTTTAAATCCATCTTTTCCACCGAAGTATCCAAAATATTCCAGCAAATACGGGCACTGTCCGATCAGGCGTAGAAATTTCGAGAGTGGACCCTTCTAGAGAGCTTAATTCTTCTGTTCGATACTAGATGGCGCTGTTGATGGAAAGTTCAAGATTGGCATTTTCTAGGAAGCCCTCCTCGCTCTGTTCCCCGACACTAGATGGTGCAAGTGCCAGGTACCAGACATCAACTTAGGCGCGCAACAGTAATATGCTACTATTACTCGTTGATTTTCTATACGAGTAGATATATAGCCGATTTACCTGCAGATAATATCATCTGCAGGTAAATCAGCTATATAGCTGCAGCGTGACTACTACGTGAAAAATATGCCATTTTTGTCTATAAATATATATTATAGTAATAACTTAACTACGATGTTTTCAAACATCATAACATAACATAAACTCTCACACCTGTTACCCAGATGAGTAATTAAAAACTATATACTTCCATTTTGCACAATTATACTACACCTTTCCCGTTTATGTCACATAAACGCATAAATGGTCGTCAGTTAACCAACCCTTGGTGGAAGAGAATTCATAATTCGACCCGTGAATATCTAACATGCGAGTAAAGGAAATGCCTGCCATTGGCTCTTTTCGGCATTTCCTCTTCTTCTGCTGATGACGGCATAAATATTTCGTTTACGCCACTGTCAAAACGCGGGAAGTCTGATAATAAGAATGGCCACATTGGCTATCATTTTATTTTGGATTCATGATAAACATGTCAAGAATCTACGTTCTTTTTTATAGATTGGATATAAATTTATAATTTTGCGCTGAAAAGAGGGTCAACTATGACACTGGGAAATTAATCAACTCAATCCCCCAAAACCTCAGAAAAATTTAATTTAAGGCCTTTTTTACTTCCTCACAACACCTATTATGTTAAATTAGTAAACAAATGTTCGCGTTACGTGATCTAGTCATAAAAACAGACTAAACTCATGAACCAAAGCCGGAGGTGAGTGGCTAGTAAGTTGTAAGCTCAAAAAAGCACATAAGACATATATATTTTATGGACAAATAGCTATAATTTTTAAATCGTATCGATCCGGAAAAATCTCGTGCATACGGCTCTTCTGATGGTAAATAGTCACCGCCACCCATAGGCTATTGCAACATCGGAGCCAGGCATTTAAATAGAGCTTCTCTTGTATGTCTGTAAGGCATATCGGTGTAAGTCTTATAGTGATTCTTGGCAATCAAGAAATTTTAACAGACCTGTCAATCCTTAATAAGATCGATCGATCGATCGAAATAATTCCCGCTGGATATACATAAATATTTTTTGGATATTAAAACTCGAAAATAATATTTCTTAATCAACACAGAAATTCTTATTAAATTTTACTGTATAAATAAGTTAAGCCTTACCATTTTACATTAGTTTCAAAATACTTCTTGTAATTTGAAACTAATGTAAAACTGGTGTAAAATATTCAACAGCGAAATATTTTCCATATTTCGCTGTTAAATATTTTACACCACCGCGCTCACTGAACTGTGGCAGCTTTTGTGTGGACTTGTTGGACAAACGTTTCCTGATATATTAAATGTTGTACATACATTAATTTGTACATATTCATTCTTTAATCACAGCCTAAGAAAGTCCACTGCTGGTCACAGGCCTCCTATTTTTACCGTAATTGCAACGCATTGACACGCGGGTTGGACTCAGCAGTTTTTTTATTATTTATGCTGCTGGCCTTAACTTGTTTTATTTCCTTCTGTCGCCTTTTACGACACTCACGGGTTAATATGGGACAATGAATTCTATTACACCGCTACTACATGGCATATTATTTTTGGTGTATATATTTTGTATTTATGTGTATGTTAATCGATTTCGAGCTCATAATGAGCTAAACCTTACATAATTTATAAAGAGTGTGATGATTAGTATATCCTCCTGGTTGTCCAACATGGTGTACAGAATAAACCAGCGCTAACTGCGCATGAGATATAGTGCTGCAAGTGTAATCCACATTCAGAATCACTCATCATCTACACAGTGATAAAGACTGCGAAAAATTCATACAGAAAGCGGCGCGCAACGCACGCACACAAGCACACAGAAAAAATAACGAAATATTTTTTGTTGCCGACGAAGGCATCATCTTTTTTCACAGTGTTTTTGTTTCAATTCAATGACTAACACAGTAATAACAGGAAATTATTACAGTGCTAAGAAGCTTATTGGTGACACCAATATATTTAATACCAGTTTTACCAGCATCAAGTGCAGGCGCAAAGTCACCTTTCGATATACTTCGATTATGGGATACATTTCGGACAGTGTACTCAGGAATTGCACGCCTCTATTTACATTTCCGTCTTCAATAAATCACCGTACTACCAGCCGCTGGGCCGTTGTCTTTTAGTTGTAGACATAAGCATTTGAACCAAAATGTTTTCTACGTAGTTCATTATGCGGACATCAATGTAATGGAATATCTTGCCAGCACCTGTCTTACCATTCGATTATAATGTGGGCGTGTCTTCAGAAATAAAGAAAACCTATGAGTGGTCACCAGTACACATTTATAATGGAAGGAAGGTAGATGTGATACTAAAGGCAAGACAATATTTTACTTAAATATTAGTAGACTCTTTACAACTTTTTCATTAACTTTATCATTATGAGAGTTAAAAAGTCTGATAAATATATTGTAGGTTACAGAAACAATTAAATATTATCACCGAATTCATTAAGCCATTTATTATCTCGCACAAAAATGAACGCAAAGCAAATCTTTAAAACCTTTCTCTTTTCCGATTTACTGCTACTAAATTAAATTCAATTCCGTCCTCCATGGTGGCACTACTCCAGAGGCGTGGAGCAGAAGTGCGGTGGTCTTGTTCTTTAAGAAAGGCGACAACGCTCTCTTGAAGAACTACAGACCGATTTCCCTTCTGAGCCGCGTCTACGTGCTGTTTTCGAGAGTCATTACGAATCGTCTCGCACGCAGACTCGACGACTTCCATCCTCCCGAACAAGCCGGTTTCCGAAAAGGCGTCAGTACCATAGACCACATACATACCCTGCGGCAGATTGTACAGAAAACTGAAGAGTACAATTTGCCACTTTGCCTGGCGTATGTGGACTATGAGAAAGCCTTTGATTCCGTCGAAATTTGGGCGATGCTGCAGTCCCTTCAGCGGTACCAAGTTGACTGTCGGTATATCGAAGTGCTGAAGTATTTGTACAGTAGAGCTACGATGGCTATCCGAGTACAGAACCAGAGCTCGAAACCTATCCAACTGCAGAGAGGTGTAAGATAGGGTGACGTTATATCCCCGAAACTCTTCACCGCTGCTTTGGAAGACGTTTTCAAGCTACTGGACTGGAAAGGATACGGTATTAACATCAATGGCGAGTACATCACTCACCTTCGATTTGCCGACGATATAGTCCTTATGGCAGAATCGCTGGAGGACTTAAGCACTATGCTCAATGACCTCAATAGTGCCTCCCAACGGATAGGTCTTAAGATGAACATGGACAAAACAAAGATCATGTTTAATGTCCATGTCACACCTATGCCGGTAGTTGTTGGGAGCACTATGCTCGAAGTTGTTGACGAGTACGTTTACCTGGGACAAATAGTCCGACTAGGTAAGTCCAACTTCGACCGAGAGGTCAATCGACGGATTCAACTCGGCTGGGCAGCGTTCGGGAAATTACGACACATCTTCTCGTCAGGTATACCTCAATCTCTGAAAACTAAAGTGTACAACCAGTGCGTGTTGCCAGTGATGACTTACGGATGTGAGACGTGGTCCTTCACTGCTGGCCCTATGAGGAATCTCAAGGTCGCTCAGCAAGCTATGGAGAGGGCTATGCTCAGAGTTTCTCTGCGTGATAGACTCAGAAATGAGGATATCCGCAGTAGAACCAGAGTGACCGACATAGCACATTGGATTAGTAAGCTGAAGTGGCAATGGGCCGACCATATAGCTCGAAGAACCGATAACCGATGGGGAAGAAAGGTTCTCGAGTGGCAGCCTCGTACCGGTAGGCGTAGTGTAGGGCGACCCCCCACTAGATGGAGTGACGACCTGGTAAGATATGCAGGAAGTCGATGGATGCAGGTGGCTCAGGACCGTGCTTTGTGGCATTACTTGGGGGAGGCCTATGTTCAGCAGTGGACTTGTGAAGGGCTGTGATGATGATGATGAAATTAACTCATTCGTTTTTGCCCTACCATGTAAGCAGTAATATTTATTCAGTTATAAGTATATTATATCAGTCCCGGGTCAGCTTTACTCGTAGGAAATTTTGACTTCCCACGCATAGATTTTTTTAAATATGCTAAAAATATCGCTAAGTATTCACCAAATCACTAAAATTACAATTACATCGTGAGCCAACATTTACAGGCACCGTGTGTGAGGTGTGAGGTTGGAAATACTTCAGGATTGTGGCTAGCATTCATATTATCGATAAGGCAACGTGACTTTTACTTATGTTATTGCGTTTTAGATTTCAAATGCATATAGAGAAACGTATTTTCATTTGTTCGCGGCGTTATAGGATCCACCGCCCTATTTTATCACATGAGCGTCAGTAAATATTTCCCCTATAAAGTGCTCAATGGAGAAGGCCTATTTTCAGCAGTGGTTTTTGAAAGGCTATTATGATGAAAATAATGATGTTGCATTATAATCATTAATTCATTAACCGTTTACTGGCTGTGTAAGAATCTATAGTGAAAAAATGAAACACAAGATGGGCAGTAGCATCTTCCTGATAACATCTCAAAATAATAAATAACCTGCACTTGCCAACCCGCTTGCCCAGCGTGGCAAATATGGCAAATCCCCTTCCCCCATGAGATTGATGAGGGTTGTCCATATTCAGCAGTTAACTTTAATATGCTGTAATTGAATGTCCAGACTTAAAAGTACCAGTTATGATATAGTTTCGTATTGTCATATCATCCTTTGATATTAATCGTTTTAATAACCCGCTCATCTCAATAGAGTAAATACAGCATAGGGAGAATTAAGACAAGTCTAACAACTGACACTGCAATCAGTTTAACTTACTTAATAGGCTCTGGACCTCAGAGGATATTCTGTAACTTCCGTTAGGAACTAGATTCAATTAAATCCAAGTTTAGAAACCTGGAAGCAGACAAACTTTGTTCTCAAGCTGCTTGTCTCAATTTGATATTTTATTAAATTTTAACTTAGTTGTGAAGCCCATTTCATGTGGTTTCACATAAGTATGTATTTTACTTCAAGACGAAACGGTATCGTGGTCACGTAGGTTTGAAGGGGGTGAAGCAGACGCGGTCGAACGATCGGCGTGCGGGTTTCCTCGCGTGTCCGGCTAGCTAGCTGCTAGCAATATTCCGTTTATCTACTAATAACGTTTTGCATAATGTAGTATACGATAAGGCTTAAAATGGTATTACTGAACGGTTGGATGACGAAAAAATACGACAACGACCCATGAATGTTTTTGTAGCCTCTTTTGTTGTTTAATGTTTTGTCGATAGTTAGACTTTAAAATATATCGAAATTAATACGAATTCGATACTCCAACGTAAAAATATATAAAGTATATGTATATATATATATATACAACATGTCCCAAAATTCAACGATAAGCCAGCACCGAAGGATAGACCTGTCCCGGACTAATCAGGGAAAAAAAGAAAAATATATATATCCCAATTATATTTTATGTTATATAAAAAAAATGAAATTCTTCAGAAATTGAGACCGTTTGCGATATTTTTCACTACCGTGACCACAATTTTTTTTAATATTTGTTTCTTTTTTTATAGGCAACCTGAATAGCACTGCTATATACCACAATTCTTAAAAAATCCAGAATAACTCTTGTTTTATCATGAAGACTTTTACTTTTAACCAACTTTAACTTATCGTGGTGTAAAAAAAAAGTATGGCAAGTTTTTTTAAAAATTGACGCAACTAACCAATATTCCAAAATGGTATAATACTCTAGGAAAACAAGTTATAAAAAATATAGGCCTATTATTTCTAAACAGGGGCCAAATTCCTTAAATTGTAATTGTCAGTAATCACTTTTACTACATGCCCAAAATGAGTTCTTGTTACAATTTCTAGGAATTTTAATGGGGCATACATACCTTATATGTTAGAGAGAGATAGATAGATAGAGATATTTACTTAAAAAGAGACAACAACAGGGCAGGTAGAGAAGTTGTTATTATTCTCAGCAAGTCAGTTCAGTACGCTCTGCTCCTTTGTTTACTGCGCACCGTTCCCAATTCAACTTACGTGGCTCTCGTACATACTATAGACTTTTGCCTTGGCTTTTAGGACTGGAATCGACCTGCAAACTTAACTGATCTGGCATTATTTGGACTGGAAGTGATCTGCAAACTGAACTGACCTGGCATTATCTTGGACTACGATTGTGTGTTTTGTGATTTAGAGTTCTGGCGCATTTTGGACTGTACGTGGAGAAAACCGCTATCATAACACAATTCGGACTTTTCGAGTTTCCTCGGATGACCTTCGGTTTGCTTGGTGCGGCACAAACTTTCCAGCGTTTTATGAACTCCATTTTACAAGGGTTTGATTTTGTCTTTTGTTATTTAGCCGATTTACTTATCGCTAGTGACAACGAAGTTCAACACAGACAACATTTAGAAATTATTTTTAAAAGGCTTAATAAATATGGAATTTCAATTAATTTGGCAAAATGTCGTTTCGGACAAACTAAATTAGAATTTTTGGGACACAAAATTTGTATCGAAGGCGTCAGGCTATTGCAGGATAAGTTTCAGGTAATTGTGGAATTTCCGAAGCCGAAAACTGTTGCAGAGCTAAGACGTTTTCTCGGTATGGTCAATTTTTATCGAGCTCATCTTCCCAACACTACTTTATATCTAACAGAATTAAATAAATATCTTAAAAGCTCAAAGAAAATTGGTAAGACTACCATCGTCTGGACGGATAATACGAACGAAGTATTTACGCAATGTAAGGCAGGTCTCACACAGGCCGCTACATTGGCGTACCCTAGAGTAGGTTCCGCACTTGCTATAATGACTGACGCATCTAATACACGCGTAGGGGCAGTCTTGCAACAAAAAGAAGGAGATAGTTGGAAACCATTGGGCTATTTCTCGAAAAAATTGACCACCACCCAACAGCGAAATAGCATATACGATCGCGAGTTGCTCGCTATATACTTAGCTATAAAACATTTTCGGAAATTATTTGAAGGTCAAGAAATAACAGTGTATATGGACCATAAACCTTTAACTTTTGCATTTGAAAAGGTAGGACGCGATGAAAGCGAAACGCTTCGAAGAACGAGACATTTAGCTTTCATAAGTGAGTTCACTACAAATATAAAACATATAACCGGTACCTACGAATAACATCGTAGCTGAAACCTTATCGCGCATCGAAGCCGTAACTATGCCAACTGCGTTGAATTTTGATGACATTGCAAATGAGCAGCGTAGCGATAGTTATATCATGAATGTTATGTCTGGTTTAAATACCGATAATATTTTGTTGAAGGAACTAGTTATACCTATGTTAAATAAGTCTATTTTTGTGAGATGTCTACTGATATAGCTCGTCCGTATCTACCGGAATAGTTTCGACGCCTAGTTTTTGATAGTTTACATAATTTGAGCCATTCTGGAATTCGTTCTCCGCGAACGATGTTAGCTAAAAAGTATTTCTGGCCTAGTATTAATCGTGATGTTTCTTTATGGGCAAAAACGTGCATACAATGTCAACGTTCTAAAGTTAACAGACATACGGTATCGAATCTGACTAAGTTTCCAGAAGCAGATCGTTTTAAGCATTTGCACATCGATATCGTTGGCACACTTGAGATCTCACCACAGGAGGACTAGGTGGCCCGAAGCTTTTCCGTTACGCGACATTACGGCAGAAACTGTTGCCAAACATTTATATGAAGGTTGGATTTGTCGTTACGGTTCCCCGATAAAGTTAACTAGTCTTTTTAACCAGCTGTTAAAAATGTTGGAGGTTAATAGAATTCGAACTACTCCTTATCATCCGCAAAGCAATGGCGCAGTTCAACTTTGGCATCGTTCTTTAAAGACAGCACTTTTAGCTCGCCTGTCACACGGGTCCTGGGTGGAAGAGCTACCTACAGTATTACTTGGGCTCCGCGCGGCCGCCCGCAGCGACTCAGGGGTTAGCGCCGCCGAGTTAACGTTCGGACGAAACTTACGTCTACCGGGAGACTTTTATGACAGCTCTTCGAACAACCGTAACGTCAACGACTATTGTTTAGTTGATAAGATTAGAGATACTATTCGTAGTTATAAGCCGACATCCGACGATTCACGTAATTGTCAAAGTTTTTTGTGCACAAGGACTTACGTAACTGTGAATATGTCTTTGTTAGGGATAATTCAATACGTAAGCCTTTGAAACCACCCTACGACGGTCCATACCGCGTGATAAAAACGGCTTCAAAGGTTTACCTAATTCAATTACCCGATAGACAGGTACATATTTCTATCGACAGATTAAAGTCTGCATATGTATTAAAGGAATATGATAGTAACGAAGCAACGCCACACCATAGTAACACTGACAACGCAGCGGATGTGGTACCCGCGCATGTACGGTTCGCGTTACCACCGCCCACGCCGGTGCCGTCGTCGTTACCCGGCCCGGGCAACCCGATAACCGTGAAAACAACGTGAAGTGGTCGCATTGTTAAGTTACCTCCACGATTTATGATAAGCTAGTGGTAATATAAAATATGTAATCCATTTACATTATAGTGTAGTGCTCCCACGATAATATACTTTAGTGTTAAGGTAGAATAATGAGGCAGTCTTAATAAAGTTTTAATTATTTAAGTATTACCAACCAAACGTCTCATTCATTGACAATTTTCCTATATTACATGGCGACCCTGCCAGGCGGTGCGCTGCAACAATGCATGCACACCGCCGGGCCAAGTTAAAAAGTGGAAAGAAAAAAGTACTTAATTAAATAATGAAGATAAAAAAAATTATATACGGAATGGATGCAATACCGGATTTGACAATAATAAATAAGCCGCCGTGACTGAAATTCGGTCTGGAGGACATTACATACATTACGTCAAGGCACTCGGACCACGCTTAGCCCAAAAATATAGGTATAAATGGAAATTTGTGAAACAAGTGATAGGTGGAAAGCCCATTGGACACGCAATCACAAACCAAATATCAATAACATGCTAGATATTCGTTCCACGATTGAAAAGGGAAAGAAGTAGTTGTATTCTAGCGGGCATCACCCAGAAGGATGTGAAAATTGACACCCTTCCTATATTACATGGCGACCCTGTCAGGCGGTGCGCTGCAACAATGCATACGCACCGCCGGGCCAAGTTAAAAAGTGGGAAGAAAAAAAATACTTATATAATGAAGATAAAAAAAATTATATACGGAATGGATGCAATACCGGATTTGACAATAATAAATAAGCCGCCGTGACTGAAATTCGGTCTGGAGGATATTACATACATTACGTCAAAGCACTCCGACCACGCTTAGCCCAAAAATATAGGTATAAATGGAAATTTGTGAAACAAGTGATAGGTGGAAAGCCCATTGGACATGCAATCACAAACCAAATATCAATAACATGTTAGATATTCGTTCCACGGTTTAAAAGGGAAAGAAGTAGTAGTATTCTAGCGGGCATCACCCAGAAGGATGTGAAAATTAAGCCGAAAAGAATTAAGAAGAATTTGAGAGGTAAATTCGCATCTGTGTGATTTTTAATTCCATTTAAAACTTTAATAATATGAGATTTTTTAATGTTGTTTTTGTTTTAAAAAAATGTTATGCATAAAATTTTCTGTATTTAAAATATTTTCTGTATTTATCAGATAATTCACTGCACACATTCATGCTATTATTGTTTTTTTTTTCTTTTCTAAAGGCATTAAATCATTAATTTATATAATAACCTACCTAAAATATTAAAAATTGTTCTTTATAATGTTTAAATAAATTAATCTATCGTTGTGTGAATTTTATAGCTTTTAGAATTTTATAGTTTAAGTTAGTTTATATTTGTTACAAACATGAGGTTTATATTATGAGTAATAGTAAAAAATGGAAGTTTAAAATTTGTTTCATTAGGCAACACTAAATCTTCAATTTGATTCAATGTCAAATGAAATATTATTTATACCCCTATTACTACTACCCTGAATCAGGGTTCCTATGTCCTTAATCAGGGTGGTGTATATGACAAAGGGAGTAAGGGTCCCTAATTAGGGCGTCAAAAGGGACCCTGTCTGCTGTGCCCTTGCCACAGTGCAGTATAATAACACTTAGGGCAGTTAGGACACTTTTTCGATATGCGACTAGGGATGCAAGCAATACATCGATTCTTACAAACATTGATATATCGTTCATGAACATGGTTCTTCATGAGCTATGTTTTACTTTTATGAACGATGTTTTGGCTTGCCGTCAAAGGTTACGAAATAACCATGTTCGAAGATAATAAAATTCCGTATGTTAAAAGTTGCGAACGGTGATTATCAAGAATTTGATGTCGCCTAAAAATATATCAAAGTTAGATAACGTCTAATTTTTAAAGTTAGAAGGTAGGAACTCAATCCCGAAAATTTTAATTACAAATCAACAAACAGGAGAATGGTCTTTCAGCCGAAAATAAATATAATTGAACTTTAGGAGTGCAATTGTCTTCTATCGGTAATTTCATCTTCGATATAAAATTATAGTTATTTTATTGTGATAATTAATTAACATAAGTTTAGTAATATTGAAAATGGATTGAAATTGTTTTATTCATTTTCTTATTAATAATTATGTTGTTGAGCTTTACTTTAATCAATAGCTTAGGTACAATCTTATATGGTAATAGTCGTTTTGTAACGTAAATTATTTTATTGGCTTACGGTACTTCTAACTTCGTTACAATCACTTTTCTGAAATATTGATTTTTATGAATGAACGGTTATTCACCTGTTTGTATTTCGGTATATGTAGTTTCGTAAATGTATTCAGAAAATTCGATAATACTGTAGGTGACATATGGAACTACCATAAATAATTAAGACACCACAACATAAGAAATAAAAAAAAGCAGAAGAAAAGTTTCATATATCAAAGTAATCACCTGTCACTCCTATAAAGGGAGATGCGCTGGAGATATGGGATGCCATGAAAAAGTTATTTCCCGGGCTTCATAGCCTAGTTAAGATTTATTTGCTTATCGTGGCAGCTTCGGTAACCCGTGAGTGGTTATTCTCAGAGGCTGGATCACCCAAGAGAAACCGCTTACTGGGCGACAGGTTGTCGAAATTGTTATTTTAAAATTCAATTCTATAGAAATAAACGTACAAGCAAAAATTTTTTTAATTAATTCTCGTTTTCTGTTAAAAAATAATAATTATTTGATAAAATTAAATGTGTAAAATTAAATAGTTTAAAACTTCCTAAAATAACATAAATATAATGTTTGATTATTACACTTCTTTGTTTCATTTCTGTTCTAAATTATTATTTATTCGATGTACCTTTAAAATTAAATAGTGATAAAAAACATTGAAAGAATTCGATATATCATTCATAAAGTTTGATCTAAGAGTTTGATGTTCTTAAAATCAATGTTTCACTTTTGAAAATATCGTTGTTCTAATATCGATATTTTTAATGAGCGACGTATGCGTGCGCGAAGAGTGCGGGGAACGGAAAGTTAATAGCTCCTCGAACTCCTCTTCTTCCATTCTCAAGTAATTTCGGAATTCATTTGGCTCCAGAACTCCGAGAATCCGCATACTTGAGGGATTATTCCTAAGCTTTAAATATTCTTTCAGACATATCTTTCTTTTCCTCCGCTTTTCTTTATTATTGATTGCTGTCGCAATGACAGTCATAGCAATAGCGACTTTTTTGTTTTGATAATATAGGTGGCATCTTAGACCAATTATATATATATATATATATATATATATATATATATATATATATATATATATATATATATATATATATAGATATAGATATAGGGCAGGTGACTTGACGTTCAGCCGTTACAAGATATCCTCTCAGACTGAGTATAAGTTACTTGGGTTGGCTTGGGTAAATTATATCGATATTTATTTCAGAGTATCGAAGTCGTATCAATTTCGATATATTTTAAAATTTTATATTTATTTTATAATTTAATAAGACAAAACATTAAATAACAAAATCAATCATGTGCTGTTGTCAAACGTCCATTAATAAAATTTTAGCTTTTACCCTACTACATCATGCAAAATATGATGTATCGATATTTATCACGCGATATATTACATTGATACTGTTTAAAAATATCAATATATTTTTTTCACTTGCCTGTCCCTATGACTGAGTTAGGGCGTAAAATCAGTGTAGTGTAATAACTGACCACCCCAAGTAGGGGCCATGCCCACCCTTCATTCAGGGCCCTGATTCAGGGTAGTGTAATAGAGGCATTAAGAAATATGTCCCCGGATTGTGCATGTGCTTATTTCTTGTTATTTCGTATTTTTGAGTATTTTCTCGTAATTGCTTTTGTATAGCACAAAACATGGAACTCAAGAATGTTCTCTTTAAATCATCTATCTGCTTTAAAGTAGATTTTGTGATTGGTGCAGTGACAAATATAATAAAATACTTATAAAATACTATGTTAATTTCAGCCCTGTAATTTTTATGATGGTTTGTAGTACTTAACCCTACAAGGCTCAATTTTTTTTCTGTTGCTAATAAAAATATATGTGATGTGATTAGTGATGAGTACTTGGAAAAAAAATAATTAAAAAAAATCAAAACCCAATATTTTACTAGAAAATCAGTTTTTTATTTTGGTTCCATATGTGGTACACTGAGCCTTTACTATATTTTTTGACATTGAGCTGGATCTTTTAAATTACTAGTAGAAGAATATGTTACCATTTGAATTATGTTGAAGTGTGATTTAACAAATTAAATAAACAAATAACAATATATTTATAACAAAACAAAATAACTTTTTTGTAGAGTACCGATTGGTGAAAGTTCAACTCGACATTTTTTACACGATATAAATGTTTTTCCTTTGCAAACGGAGTATTTACAGCATTGGCTTTTTTGACCCTAAATTGGAAAATGCTCAAACCCATCACATCTGAATCCACAAGGGATTAGGATTGCTGTATTTGGATTCTTTTTCTTTATATCAATTTGCTCAGGCAAACGGTCAAACTTGAAGTCCTTTAGTTTTAGTGGGATTGTTGTTTCCTTTTGCTCCCCAACTCTTCTGTATAGTAACCAGCTATTTATAACAAAAACATTGAGAAAATTATAAAAAAAGCTTCAAATACCATTTTCTCGACCTTATTTTTATTTCATATTTCCCCAGGAATAAATTTACTCATCAACAGATAGTGCCCCTCTTTTAGGGATACTTAGATATTTTTTCAGTTTCCAATATTGGTCTTATTTTATATAAACGTATGATCATTGGTGTATCTGAGTAGGTGAGAGTGAGGTGGTACCTGGTAGTTGCGCAGTGTTCTCATTGAAATGCAGGAACTGGATTTTTTTTTGAAATTTTTTAGCGACACTGTCTCCATAATCAGAGAAATACCCAATTCAGGTGCCCAATACATTCGAATATTTAGCAATGGTAACAAGCTCATAATCAGACAGACACCTAAAAACTTTTTCAATTCTTTAAGTGAAATGTTGAATGGTTTTGAAGATTTTTTTTAAATTCTAAATTTGTGTCTGAAAATCTTCTACAATATGCTCTAGTAGTTCATCCTCAAGAAACCAGGAAAATATTGAACCGGACTTTTCAATTCTATAATTGGTGACTGTAAGTTTACGTTTCCAGTAAACTGTGAATATGGTGATGGAAAAGATTTTTTTCAAATAAACTTTCTTTTCTTCAGTTTGGTGACAGATGCAGAGCCATGTTATCTAGTTCTGCTAGCAAAAGCAATACTCACAAAAGTCGATGATCGTCTCTTTTCACGTGATTGTCTGTTGTTACCTGAAGTTCTCGCTGAAGTCACGCCTGAAGTACTAGGTTGAGTGTTTATTATTTGTTGCACGCTCGATAAATGAACATCTACGTTAGTGGGAGACAAACGGAGATGTCTCTGCGGTGATGTTTCTATATCATCAAGGGATTCAGAGAAAAAATGAAGGTAGACCGATTTTTTTTATGTACTCATCACTTCCAGCTTCAGAAAAGTCTTCGCCATCTTCATTCCTTAATGGTATACCCAAGAAATTTATCTATCTCGAGTCTCTTCATCGCGCAATCGTTTGCTCTACATAATTTGTTATAAATAAAAGTGTTCATAAGTACACTTCTCGTAGGTACGTAGTCGTAAAAAAGGAAGACTAAAGCTCAACGTACCGTATGTGGAACACAGATTAAAATACGATTTATTAATAACTATAATAAAATAATAGAAAAACTAACTTACCTCACCAAAATAAACACTTTTTTACAACACGTTATATTTTTTTCGGACCAAAACCCTAATGTAACAATACTTTATTATTTATTTAATTTACGCAAATGTCAAACGCAAATTTTTGGTATAATTTTCGCTGTTTACTGACAGTAATCAGATCAAAAACGACATCTACACACAATTGTTTGTGTTATATCATTGCTAAATTTTCAGTATATCCCTTAGAAACAAGGAAATTTCTCTGTTTGTATTTCATAAAGCTGTAGGAACCATAAAAGTGGTTGTCCCGCATATGGTACTGAGTGCCTTGTAGGGTTAAGTTACTTTCTACATTATGTACAGACAACATGGAATTTTATGACATATCACGTTTTGGTGTTATTTTATTTTCAAAATATAATCTTGTTTAAAATTGTGAAATAAATATGTTAACAATACTGAAAATCTTTCTTTTGTGTAAGTCCTACAATTTATCGAGAGATTTTATGCCGATTCCTAAGTAACAAACACTGTTTTTATTGTTATTCAGTAAGTGACTACCATTACCCACTGACCCCTATTACCCGGTCTTCCTCTAACTTTGTGTTTTTGACACGGTCCTGCATCTAAAATCATTTACAGCCAAGTACATGGTTGAAGGTACACATGTGTTCATCCAGCTGTGGAATTTCTTGGCCTATAAAAGATAAAAACATAACTGTAGATACGAGCACGCAAACTGCGCGCGGCGAAGTCCCCCCAAGAACGTCTCCTCGTTCTTGACACTAGACGATCTAGGATCAGATCACCGACCGGTCTCCCTCATTCTTGGCCATCAGCCACCTCCCCCAACACACACGAAAACTTTCACTAACTGGAAGGGATTCAAGGAGTCCCTAGCTAAAGCTTTGGACTCACAGGACTCTACCAGCTCCATACCGTCGGACTTAGATAGTCCCGAAAAAATCGACACCGCGGTCGATTCACTCTCCACCCTTATTAAATCCTCCCTTAAGGAGAACGAAAGGGTCGTCCCGGTTGCTAACAATAGTGGGCTTCCCCTACATATTAGCAACCTATTAAAAGCCAAAAAAGCTGCTTTCCGGAGAGCAGCAAAATATCCCACCCGAATATAGGAGAACTCCGCTTCCGCCTCTCTGAATTTCGAGACCTGGAAAAGAGTAAGCTCATGGAGAATATTTCTCCATCTCACACAGCGTACTATCAGATGGCTAGAGCCCTCCGCATACACCCCCTCTCTCCCGTCCCGACGGCACGGTTGCCTTCGAGGACGAGGAAAAGGCTGAGTGCTTTGCAGATAGCATTGCCGCTCAATGCTCTCCTAGTTCTCAACCCGTCGACCCCTCTCACGTCCAGGCAGTGGAGGATGAGGTCCGCCGCCGGAACTCACCCCCTACGGCCTCCGAACCTATCTCTGTGTCCAATGATGAGATTTCATCCCTCATCAAAGGACTTAAGCCCAAAAAGGCTCCGGGCGCGGATGGCATCTCCAACCAAGCCCTAAAACACTTTCCTGAGCAGGTGTTAACCTTTTTATCTATTATCTTCAACGCCTGCTTCAACCTCAGTTATTTCCCCACTACGTGGAAAGAGGCTACTGTGATTGGAATTTCCAAGCCAGGCAAGCCTCTCAACCTCCCCCTCCAGCCATCGCACCATTAGCCTCTTCAAGGCAATGGGCAAGCTCTTCGAAAGAGTCATCCAAACGCGTATGAGGCGCTATCTGTTTCCCACAGACGGCGACCCTCTTATCATTCCCCATCAATTCGGTTTCCGAGCCAAACACTCATGTCTCCAACAAGTTCACCGCATTGTGGAATATATCGTCAGCGGTTTCTATCCTCGTCGTCATAAGACCATCGCGGTCTTTTTCGATATAGCTAAAGCTTTCGATAGAGTCTGGCACACAGGCCTCATCTACAAGCTCTACAAAATAGGTCTCCCCGATCGTCTAGTTCGTCTCGTGGCCTCCTATTTAAAACATCGTACCTTTCGTTTTAGACACGAAGGCACGCTATCTTCACAGCGAACTATCAAGGCTGGTGTCCCTCAGGGCTCAGTACTTGCTCCTCTGCTGTACATCTTGTTCACCAACGACATTCCCATCCCGTCGAAAGGTGTTCAACTCTCCCTCTTCGCAGACGACACTGCCATCTACTGCAAAGGTGTCTCACTACCCTTCATACGGAACAAGATCCAAAAGTCAGTTGATGACCTAGGAGCTTGGTTCAAAAAATGGCGCATCGATGTGAACCCGGAGAAGAGCTCCGCCGTTCACTTCGATTATAAACGACGCCGTCTTAAAAACGCTCCACCAATACGTATGCTAGGGACCCCTGTCCCCTGGCATACGTCCGCCAGGTGTCACCTAGACACAGGGCTCACTTTCAGGCCCCACGTCAAAAGAGTAACCCGTCACGCACGGTTTTACCTGAGTAGGCTCAACAGTATGTTGGGCAACAGTAAAATGTCCCTTCGAAACAAGCGTACCCTTTACAAGGTCTGTATACGACCAGTCATGTCCTACGCGGGCCCCGTCTTTGCCCACGCAAACCCTAATATTATAAATGAACTCCAAATAGTTCAGAACCTATTCTGTCGTCGAGCTGCGAACGCACCTTGGTACGTCCGTAATGCCGACTTTCATCGGGACTTAGAGCTCCCAACAATTCAACAATTTCTTAAAAAACTCTCTGAGAACTTCTTCAAAGCCTCAGAGTCCCACCCAAATCATTTAATTCGTGAGGCAGCTTCTTATGCAGCCCCACCCCCCTCTCGCTATCGTGTACGCAGGCCGAGAAACTCTCTCTCGGACCCGCCTAATAAACTGTCAAACGACCTGAACTGTCTCCTGGCGGCTCAGGCTAACTCTAATTAAATTATTGTAATAACTAACATTAATCTGCCTTCGTAGGCACTCCCTCAGCGGCACTTAGCCGCCTGCGCCCTCTTTTCCCAAAAGAGGGTCGCTCATGATAAGGCACAATACAGCTTAATCAGCCGGCTGCCTGTCCCCAAAGGCGGTTTTTAGAGGGTATCACTTAGGGTCCCCGGTAGGACAGTGAGCCCCTCATAATCACGATAGACCGGCTATCGTGGTATGCGTAATGCATTTTCCGCCTCCCTACGTATAGGGTAGCTCTTTAATTGCTTCGGGCGCAAAAAAAAAACTGTAGATACGGGAGGTATAGACAATAGGTTGATAATGGAAAACAAACTACGATGTCATTTAGTGCTATTTTTATTTGTATCAAAATTTCTGTAGGAATTTTAATTTCGGTTGCTCATAAAAGGTCCAATTGGCATGAGTGTCTACTACCTTATTGCGGAAACAAATAATGATAAGTACCTAATCTTTATCAAAAACGGGTCGACCGATTTTGACGAAATTTTTTTGTGTGTTCGAATGGGTCTCGAGATGGTTCAGATTTACATTTGTACCTGTTAGGTGACGCTGTTGTAGAGATTCTGAAATCATCCGTTGGAAGCCTGTGCTGATCACTGATATAAAATTATAATTTTAAACATAATAAATAAATAAATTATAACTGTGTCCGAAATTTGAGAATCATAATCATCGTCGTCGTCGTCCTCCTTCTCATCATCATCATTTCATCCCATCACAAGTCCTCTGCATAGAAATTCCCCGTCCACTGGCGCAAAGCATGGTCCTAAGCATCGACTATATAGTAAAGGCCTCTCTATAAGTCGCTGCGACTTTGTGTTTCCTCATAAAGTCAAGAGTAGATGATCAAGTTACGGTTCTATAGGTCATCACTGGCAACAAGAACTTGTATTTTTTAATATTTTTATATAGTAAGGATGATAAACAAGCACACATTCCACCTGATTAAAAGTAGATGCTGTGGTCCATGGATATCTACATCTATTCTTGATTAATAATAAAAATGTTATCGACATGTTGTCACCCTCGAGGACTACGATGAAATGCCTCGTTTCCTGGAAAAATGCTCTCTATTAAAAATACTGGAGCCGCTATTTTACGCTGATATTCTGTGAGAAAAACGATAGGAGAGGCGATAGAAGGCCGACGATATTCCATTCACTTTTTTATTCTATTCAACCGTGATGTACCGTTTTATGTAAAATAACTAAGTACCTTAGAGTATTTATAAACAAGTGCTTATTTATACTCTAAGCTGCGTAAAATAATCATTAAATATAGGTTTTTTTACCTTAATTTACTTATCACATATAACTTCATTTTTATAAATTGCTTCGGTATTCACATTTTATTTTACGTAAATAATCACATTTAACACGAATATTGTCACAGTACGTGAATATTGAAACGGATAGAATGAATATTTCAAGAATCCGCCTCCTTATCAAGAGAACGGCACTCGTACAATAAACGCTTAAATATTACGGAGGCCGTACCTCTACCTCTACCGACCGTAAACCTAAAGTAAACGTGACGTAAACCAAAATCAGACTCGTTGAGTCTCGCACAGTACATTCGAGATTTATGATCCTTGAACTGCGGCCGATGAGGGATGAAAGTTGTGATATGTAAATTTTTTTTTATAAGATTAAAGAAATAAATTTACTTTTATTTCAATACAAACCTGACGAACAATATTGTATTTTAGTAATACGTGGTAGAGATTTACGTTGCAGCTATTATATTTATAGACGTCGCAAAAATGGATCAGCTTGACCGGATAAGGCTCACGGTCTATCAGAATGCATATCTGAATATTATCTTAATACTGTTGTGTATATAGAGTAGAAAATCGTAGATCCTTTTTACTGAACTTTGACCCTTATGAAAGTTCGTTAAGTATGAAAAATAAATCATACAAAGTAAGAATTTAACTTCCACCAATTAAACAGCATTTTTTATAAAACTAAAGTGACATGAAAAAAGTAACTGTCAATTCACGTGATGGTAACCACTGCTGCCCATGTACATACATCTGCAACCGACTTTACACACAGAAAACCACAGACGCGTTGTCACATCTTTGTCACTAAAATGGAATGCCTCACAGTCTGTTTTACTGAACTTTTTTGCCCTTCAAACCGCCTGCTTGACGGCAGAAATAGGAAACACGGTGATTTCTAGTCAGGCGAACACCAATGCAGAAAGGTAGTCCTACTACTTAAAAGCTGAAAGTAACCCGGGCTTGGTCCCGTGAGCATTGCTATTCAAATACACACGAAATATCGGAAATATAAATAAGTTAAGTTAAACGAAATAAAATTCGTAAAAGGAAGTTTTGTTCCATTGCTGACCATTTTAATTAAAGATAAATAAAAGAAATATTATGTGGTGGCGCTGTCGTCTCGCCACAAACGAAACACATCGAAGCCTAAATCGCGCTATCAAAGTTCCGAATCAAAAACAGTATGCTACATAGAATAGCTTCGAACCATCAAACGGAGTGTTGGCCGCTCCCCGAGCAGAACATCTTGCCAGGCGGAAGATCTTTCTTTTTCCTTCCACCGCCAAACTGTTGACCACCCGACGTGATCTGAACACGCAACTAACAATGCAACCTTCGGGAACTTCATCTTCAAGCTTCATCATCGTCGTAAATATACCCCACCCATTCGCTCTCGAGCAGTCTTGATATCCTGCAAGCCATCTAGCTTCACAAGGTTCATCGCAGCACTGGAATATTAATGTTTCCTGTTCCTTCAAGCTACACTCTGCGCTGCAGTGTTCGGCACGGCTCTGAGCCTTACTGCTCGCCTCTGCTTCGCGGCACTCTCGCAGATTACTTGCCGTCTTCTCGACTCACCGCAGACTACAAGGTAATCCCATGACACTTACACATTCGTCGATAACTAGACTGTACCATCGATCTCCGGTCTGAGCAAGGGTGTGATGTGGCGGCGCTGTCGTCGTGCCACAAGTGAAACACATCGAAGCCTAAATCGCGCGATCAATGTTCCTAATCAAAAACAGTATATATAGAATAGCTCTGAACTATCAAACGGAGTATTGGCCGCTTCCTGGGCAAATCACCTTTCCCGGCGGCAGAGCTCCCTTTTCCTTCAATGGCAACAATTACATTCATAGTTTATACAAAAAGTGTAAAATGATAAAGAACCCTACGAAATGAAAATATAAAATAATTTAAAAAATAAAGATGTTTTCTTATTTTTTGCTACAAAATTTCATAAATTGTTAAATAAATAAAGTATTATGAGTAGTAAAATTTATATAAAACCGATATATTAAACTTTATTACCGGTGTAAATATGGTTACTACCTCCCCCTGACCCACATCATCCCGTGAGAGTCTAAAGAGGGAAACGAACCAAGGGATGGGCAGCAGCGTCTATCTCATAAAAACTAGGAAATAAATACTGATATTGTTGCCAAGCGTGGTAACTATGGCCCCTTATAAGGATCCTCCCCTTTGGAAAGGACTTTGTTCAGTGAATGACTACACGTTGGCACGTTATTCTTAATAACCGAAAAGACGGTAGTAAGTGAAAAATAACAAAAAATGTGGAAGTAACCTAAATTCCAATATTCGAATGCAACCATTGAACGGAAATGAAGCAGCTCACGACGTCCGCCCGATACTGATCTGATGGAGCTTCCATTTGAGTTCCGGTGGGTCCACGCCTTTATAACTTCCAATTTAATCGCAAGCTATGGCCGTATCTTTAAAAATCTGAAATAATATTTTTTATTTGAAATAAATTGGAAATGTGTTTTGTTTATAGAGTAAGGGTAACAAGCGAGCATACAGCCCACCTGATGAAAAGTGGATACTGTGGCCCCTAGACATCTACATCTATCCTCGTTTAAGAATTCAATTGCAGATGCGTTGTCACTTCTGAGGACTAAGATAGAATGCCGCTCCCATCCACTAAAAAGTGTCTCCGGTACTATACACTCACCTTAAAAAACACATTGAGCTGCTCTATTTCTTTTTACTATCCTAAGCCAGCGCTGGACTACTATCCCACTTGATGGTAAGTAATTCAGCCGAATATGGTGAACTGAATAAAAGCCTATTCACTCTTGCCTTGAAGACGTTGTTATCGGAAAGAAAGACAGATGCTGGCAATTTATTCCACTCCTTTGCTGTACGCAAAACGAACGATGAAGCAATCCATTTGGTTAGAATACGTGGTAAGTTGACAACGAAAGGGTGGAGAGGGGTTTCTGGTTATCCGATGGTGGAAGGGAGAGGTAGAATTAAGTTAAGCAATTCCTATGCACAATACCGCAAATGCGTCTTCTTGAAAACCGAATCGTTGACATATTTAGCATATTTTGTTTTATCTGTCCTCTTACACCACCACTAGAAGATACGATTTTGTAACTATAATACTATAAATAAACACCAGCTTATGCCAGTTACTACAATCGACATATTATAGTTTATTCATAGGACAACTTATTGGACTTATTATTATTTATCAGAAAAGCGTTTCCATGCGACTAATAATAAGCCCTGAATTTTTCGTCTGGATTATTCACCAAGCTATTTCCAAAGTTGTGTTTTATTGTCAAATGAGCATACAGTCGATCTGATAGTAAATGGATTCTGTGGCTCATAGAGATCTACATGTGTTCTCGGTTAAGAACCAAAATGCAATTTAGAATGCCTCGTTTCCAGCGAAAGTGGAATCCGTTTCTCTAGATACGAAAAACCGAAACAATTAGCTGCTACTTCATGCTGGTGTTCTTTGAAAGCGTAATCATTCTCCTGTTTAGCCAACCTCTACATGTTACAGCTGTAATATTCTTCATATTACATATTTTAAAAGAATCCTAGTGAGTCTGACTGGTCCTTTCCAGGATAAAATATTTTGAAAACCAGTGGGAAAATAAAAACGAGTTTAGTAAATAAATAGTAAAGTTATAGTCTGTCTCACTGGCGCACGCCTGCCTCCTCCCATATCTAAGAGGGTTATGAAGAAAATTCTTAGGCGCGCTGCTTTGAAATATTTTTATTTCTCTGGTTAAACAAATTTTCTGTATTTTAAAGATTGCAATTTTTTAAATTTTAATTATGTCTGCTTTTTTCCAATTCATTCTTTATTTTTAGAAAAAATATTTAGTGGCTTTATTAATAAAACAAGCATAATTTTCTTTGTTATTAAGATAATCAGACAATTATAAATTTAAACTGCAATAATTTACGTAAGTAGGAAGTATTTCGTTAATATCTGTTCATTGCCGATATGTCCCTGATATGTGGTGCAGCAACAGTAATAGTAAAATATCTGAAGAAGACAATTTCAACTTTCATGCTACGCCATTATTGAAGATTGGCACTTAAACGATTTTATCTACTTGTATCATCGAGAAAAATTGAGTGAACGTTTAAGTTACATTGCTCAAGAAGAAAGTTTGTCCAATTTACTTTATACTTTATTTTTCTAGCAAACAAGATGTTTAGAGAACTCTAAAGGACACATTTTATGAAAAATAGGAAGATTAAATGATGAGAATAAAACTTAATCTTAAGTGTTATGGAAAACCATTAAATTTTCCCTTAGTCGCCTTTTGCGACACCCACGTCATGAAAATGATTGTTGGACTTTCTTACGCCACCTCAGCACTGCTCCTTGTTATAACAATTACATAATATTTGTAATATTCGGTAATTGTTATCTGTTGGTGGTATTGGTAATATTATATAGTGGTAATACAATATTACCAATTAAAATAAATTTAAAAATATTTTTTTTAATTTTGAACGGGGCTTACAAAAACTTATGCTTTGAAAAAATTAACTTACAAAGTATGAACGGCTTACGAAGCACGAGAAATCGAAAGTTATCAAAAACATGTTGATAACATCGCTTAAAAAGTTAACAGTTCGTACAGAGTACAGCACGTTGGGACAAACAATATGGCGGACTTGGGTGATTTACGCACCGCGCGGATATTGTTAAATTTCGCGTCGTATCTTAGGGATTGAATATTCAATGCTTTCAATTGTAATATAATAATGTAAAGTAATATTTTACGTACTTATAATTTAACTTTATTTGCACATCGTTTTGCGTCTGTAACCCTGCTTTGTGACGCTAGTCTAGATATTTTACGCCCAGTATAAGTAAAATTTTTACACCACCATGTAACTGAAGGCTTCTACTGAAGTCTTTAGACAACTACAGGTAAGGTAATTCGGCCACGCCACTACCGCACAGTTTTTTCTAATAAAATAAAGACTTTTTTTGATTAACTTAAAGCAACTGCTATTAGTTGTAAACGAACAATTTGAATTTATTTCATTCAGATTTATAGCTAAAATTGTGCACGAGCTTTTCTTTGCATTAGGATAATTATCGTGTTCCAAAATACATCCGATACTATAGTAATTTAAATTTAATTAAGTAAATAGGTATTACAATTTAAAGTGAAATTTGATCAAGCCCCACTGATAAAATTACCTTTGGTATGTATATTTTTGAACAAAATATTCTTAAATCTCAATATAAAAAATATCTTTACGCAATTTCTTCCATTATTGTAATTATTTCAATATATTAGTATAGAAAAATAGGAACATCATCAGCATCAAGATTTTTTAAGACAACGTTACAGTCTATTCCAAAAATCCAGCATCTGAAGACTTGACAATATACATCACACTATGTAGGCGGATTGGAGAAAGCAGAACAGATTCCCTCACATATTATATGTTCGTGATAAAACTACGCTGCAGCATATTATGGCTGCTGTAGAAATTAGTCGGCTCGACCGGGGAAGTACCACGCTCGCATAGAATACCAGCGTGAAATAGCAGCACAATGCTGCTGTGTTTCAGATAGTGAATGGTAAGAACTAGAGAACCTTTTTATTGGTGTTCCTCAGAATGTCAAATACTTAATGGAGGATAGATTTAGGTATCTATGAGACACAGCATTCGATTGCCATCAGGTGAACTTTGTGTTCATTTGTCATTCTTACATCTATATAACGGTAAAGCTACTCCCCATAACTAACTCTTATATTTAATTTATGTATTTCATCGTTGTCAGATTACAGTTTCAATCGGCAGGTTGTGCCACGAGAAAGTAACGTCAAAAGGAAGCAACAAAAAAGGAACGCGTTCTTTTCTATGAAGCTTACACTACATGTAAAAATAAGCAGGAAGGGCCAAATTTATAATGGTCATTCACGTGTACCACAGTAATCAGGCCGGAATAACGTCAAGAAACGGGTGGCATATTTGCAATTGCAACCAAACACAAATAACAACGACGTTATAATGTTCTTCAGTCCCATTTATACTAAAGTTCTACCTTTAGAATAAAAACAAAACTTTTGACCTATGAAGTACTTAAAATAGGGTATTTTACTGATGCAAGCCCTAATGCGTTAATAAACTGTCTTCTCCGGATAATTGGCACATTCTTTAAAACAAATTCATAATGAAAAAATTAGATCAGATAAAAAAAATATTTGCAAAACATGTGGTGAAACAGCTTCTATGAGATATTTAATTAAAAATATTTTGAAAAAAAAATATGTGCGCGTAAAATACCTAAAACTACTGTGAAAATTATTAATAAGTATTTCGATGGGTACTTCTAGCACTAGACACCGCATGTATAATAAGCTAATAAGAAAAGAAGAGAACACAGACATAATATGAAACAATTTTTTTATCGATAATAAGTTTCTGTCATCTACATACCTAACTTTAGACAAACGGACTGTACAGGCATGTTACACTGCGAAAAGAGAATATTACTTAAACGAATTCCATCACGGTGTTGTAAAACTAAATTTATCGGTCCTAAGTTCATGATATCTACAAACATGTGTTGTTTTCATGTTTGAGATAATTCTGTATAATAAAAGAAGCCTAAATATAATTGCGATATTAACGAATTTAAATGATATTCAACCATCATCATCGTCACCATTACATCGCTACGTCAAGGATGCCCGGTCATTGTCTAGTAGTGGATGGGTAATGAGTTGACATCGAAGTTTAGTCGCTCCGTGAACTCAAACAGTACATTACCATTAGAATTGTTTGTAAGCGAGTTCCAGGAGAAATGTTTACTGTTGAGGTCTCAAGGAGATAGCTTTTATGACACTGGGGCAAGATTACGTACAAGATTGAGTAATTTTTTAATATCAGATTATATTATACGCACATCAAACGCCGAGAAATGCATAGTATCAAGGGACATCAGCCTGCTGGTTATCGGAAACAGTTCATGATAGTATACGAACGGCAGACTCTGCCGTTCGTATACTGTCATGAACCACTCTTAACACAAGCATTTTAAGAGTATTTTGATGCAGTTAGTTAACGCAAATAGATAATGTTGATAAGGTTAATACGAAAAATATTTAATACTAAGATTAAGATTTCAGTGGACTAGCATGATTTCATTTTTGTAGAAAGCAGCGTCGATAACCTCCGGAAAGAGTTCTTTAAATCCCATTAAATTTCAACTCAAACCATTAAAATTCAATTCCATACATATATAAAGTCTCGCATCGCTCGTTTTTAACACCTTCATAATTATAGTAGCTAAATGAAAATTGGCGGTATAATCGTAAAAAGATCAAGACCTGCAAGCCCTGTTCACTAAATATGAATTTTAATAATAAAGAGAAGTATTTAACCGCGTCATGAAAATATTCCAAAATCAGGATTTAAAGAAAACTGTATTTTTATGGTTGCTGTTACCTCGGCTTGCTTACTCTCGGCTTAATCCTTAATTACAAGTTGACTAGATTTTATGAAATGTTTATGCATTGAGAATAACATATGAAATAATTTTCTTACCTCATTTGGTTTTTGGATGTGTATTGTTGGCAAAAAAATTAAACAGGAGATGAGCAGCAGCCTCTTCGTGATAACAACTAAAGTAATAAAAATGCGGTTGTCGACCCGCTTGCCAAGCGTGGCAACTATGGCAAATATCCTACATAAAACAATCCATTGAGAAGCTGTGTTCACTGTGGACATTTGATAAGCTGTAACGGATGGATGGATTTGGTTTTACCGCTATTAGATGACTCGATAGAGCAATGGTTAAGTTAATCCGATGCGGTAGCGGGTTTCGTAAATGAACTAACAAGTATTTGTAGAGCCTACAAATGATTGTGCCGCGTCTGGTTATTGGCTCGCATGCAATTTAATACGTATATATAAAACGCCTCAACGTCACATACATTCATTGTGAATTGCTTTTGGGTAACCTTTTACGTAAAGGAAAAACTACATTGATTTTATTATTGTTTCGTGCGAAAATAAGAAAAAGAAATCGTTATTGAATCACATCCTTGTCAATCAGTCTGTCAGTGACGTTACTCTCTAAGACTGTTTTTTGAACTAGTAGATGATTGAAATTCGGCATAGTTATAATTTGAGTTTACTCAAATACAGTATACGAGCTTAATAATATAAATTTTAGACTCAGTTCGTCTTATTACAGTGCATGCTTTATTTATTTTCATAACATTTAAATGTATACAATATTAAAAAATCATAACAAATAAAACTAAAATGATCATACATTCCTACGTCCCGGCGGTAAAGTGCCAAGATCACTTTCTGCGTTTTCTCGCTGAACGGCTATAGGCTTAGTCTTAAAATATCTATCCTTATTAATTTATTGAAAGTGTTGTAAGGGTCTGGATGGGGGTAAACGTAAAACATTAAAGACTTTAGGATAGGAAGAGGATTAACAGGCTCATGTTCAAAGCTTCTCTGCATGATAGAATTTGAAATGAATACAAATAAAATGGCCCTGACTGGCCGTGATGAAGTATCGTTATCATGGGCCAATACTTTTATTGTTATGCACATATAGCATTTGTATAAAATATAATTCTGTATTTAAGTTACTATAATGAAAAATCACCTTTTACGGTGTTGGTCAGCGATTCCTAAGGTGGATTTCTTGGAACCTAAGATTCAATGAAAAAATAACTAGGGTTCCGCGAAATTGTTTGTTTTTATTTTTATTATTTAAAAAATAAAATAAATAAATCCAAAGTTAGTGACTAATATTATTTTGAAATATGTGATGAGTACCCATTACGGTTATCCAGGTATATGGGTAGTTAGTGAGTATTCAGGACTATACTGCGGCGCATTAATTAGTAATTTTACTTTTTCAATATTTCACTTGCATTGATTTAGTTAAAAGTTTCACTTTTAAAATATTTCTAATCAATGTTTTTATTCTTATTAAAGTGTAACATGTCTTTTTTAATCATATGATGTAAGAACGCTATGACTTACCACGCAAGGTTGGAGGGGGCGCTGGGTCTACCTTAGAATCACTTATGTACAGAACAAAATTTTTTTAATTTTTCAATGGATAGTAAAGCAAGTGCCGCAAGTATTTTACTTGTTGCTTTTTCATTATGTTTCATATAAAAACAATAAATAGATTGTAAAAATAGGACACAATTATTTCTTCTTTTATTGACTGACTGGACGTGATTCAAAGATTTTAAACTCTCTTCTCTTTTCTCTTCGCCACAGGAAGAACGACTTACAGGCCCACGCCGCAAAGGAGAAAATCGATCTTTTAGGTTCCGTTTTTGAGTCTAACTCGACTCAAGTTGACGGGGAGAATACACCACCGACCATCCGCGCTATGATTGTTCTATGCTGTATGTACGGTTTACACGGCGTTCAGTGTGCAATGCACTCTTTTTCTAGGACGTCATCAACAAGTGTGGGCCTGAGGAGTTCCTCCTTTTTGTGTGATGGGTGCTCCGGATATAGCAACGGTTCTAAAGCATGTTTTCCGGTACTCTTACCCCTCAGGCGTAATCCTGAACATATGGAAGACATCTTTAGTGTACCCGATCCTTAAAAAGGCGACCGCTCAGACTCGTCCAACTGCAGGCTTATCACCATTGCACCCTTGTTTTCCAAAATAATGGAATTCGTTATAAGCTATCAGCAAGTAAGTTGTAATTTTAGTTCTAATCTTTTAATTTACCTGATTCACAGATGAGCAGAAGCAGTGGAGTCGAAGAACGAGGCCTTGGTCGTTACTTAGAACATAGCGAAGACCTTTGATGGTCATTAAAGCACTTCGTCAGAAACTTCCTTCCTACTGGCTTCCCGAGAAATTATGCAATGGGATCATCAGTTTTTTTCTTGCAGATTGGGGCATCAAAGTCGTAGTAGACAGTGCATACTCTAAACACGAGCCTATTAATGCTAGTATGCCAAAAGGCTGCGTGCTATCACCTACGCTGTTCCTTCCGTATATCAATTATATGTATGTTACCATTACTGGTTGTAACACTGGTGATGCTTTTTACACCGGCTGTGCTACTAATTCTCGGAAACATGTTATCGAGTATCGGAATTTACTTGTGTCTGAAGTCGAGTCCTTAATAAACAAAATCTTGGATTGGAGACGACTCTAGTCCGGTTTAAACTTCAGAAGACACAGGTTTGCGCGTTAACCTCAAAAAAGAACAATTTTTTTGTATCTCCTCAATTTTAGAGCACCCTCCATGCTGCCTTAGCCAGCATAGGAATCGTCGGCATCGAAATATGGAATGACATATAGTTCCGCGGTCACTTGGAAGGGGAGGCTAAATTCGCCTCTTCAATATCCATTATATTGACGTCATTGGTTTAAACTACCTAAATATTTTATGAGTTCATCGCTTGGTGGGTATAATCGTCTTTTTATAATTACTACATAAGTTATAGATTCAAAACAAACAATGAATGAAGTTAAATCTCTCATTAATCGCCCATAACATATAAAGTTTAAAATTTCGAAAGTTTTAAGTTGAGAGTGAGGACTAAATATTTCATTGTTTGCATAGAAAATGCAGTTAAACTAAGCTTCATTAAACTTTGCTTTTTTTATTTTATTATTTATTTTAGACCGGAATATTGAAAAGATGATTTTCCATCTGGATTAGAATAGGTGACAAATTCTCTTTTTTTAATTATTTTTGTCAGCGCTTATTTGCAATCCCACCTGATGTTAAGTGGTGATGTAGCCTAAGATGACGAAGCGCACTGACTTAACAAATGCCTATTCACTCTTGTCTTGCAGACACATTACAATTTAAGAGACATTACACATTACAATCGGATGGAAATACAGATGGTAGCAACTTATTCACAAAAACGACGTAGCAAACCGTTTGATTCGAATGCGTGGTACGTCACCAACAAAAGGGTGGACACTGGTCGAATGCTTGGTTGTCCGACGGTGAAAGGAAGAAATATCTATTATATGATCTATATATTTAAAATCATATATCATTAAAACGTCCTAATAATGCGTTTTACAAAACGGGTTATTTTATTAAATCTTAAAACCACTTTCGTTTATCATTATCAGACTCTTCACAGAACGCGAGTAACCCGGGTTCGAACCCCGCCGGCACCAATGAAATTGTTAATTACAATTTTAAGTGCTGATTTACCACGTGCTCGGCGGTGAAGGAAAACATCGTGAGGAAACCTGCATGTCTGAGGAATAAGAAAAAAAATATTTCGAAGACATGTGAAGTTCGCCAACACGCATTGGGGCAGCGCGGCGGACACTTCCTTGCCCTAAAACCCCCTCAGAAATGAGGGAGGCCTGTGCCCAGCAGTGGGACGTATATAGGCTGTAACTTTTATATATATATATAACGGAGGGAAACAAATCATGAGGTGGACAACAACGTCTTCCTAGTAACAACAAAAATAAAAAATAACCTGCGATTGAGGCTGATTTGAGACTGCGAAGCAAACAACCCGCTTAAAACGTGGCAACTATGACAAAATATCACCCTATGAGACAATCCTAACCTATGTTCAGCCGTGCTCACTTTAATTGGCTGTAACGGTAACTATATATATATATATATATATATACTTTTACCCAAACCAAACCCAAACCACATAACATATTTATCTCGTAAAGTTGACGGGTGGCGTACTTAATACTTGCATAGCACGTTTGATGAAGTTACCTGTATAAACCGGCATAAACTAGATAGCACCACCGTCGAAGTTGTGAAATATTTCCTTTAATTTACCTATGTACCTTTTACTGTATCGACGGTGTGAAATGGACACGACTTAACCATCTATTACTATATATGTTCATTATAGAAATGCATATTTTAATATGTTTAAAATAAAAACAGTCATACTATCTATTCTATTGGAGCACGTCCAGCAGTAAGCTGTCAAAAGACTGAAGATTAAGGTAACGATAGCGTGATAATTTAAATTTTCTACTACTAGGAGATCTTTCTTTTACTAGGATTGAAACTGGTTGAAAATACCAAGCATTTTAAGATTAGTTGAAGTAGTTAATAATCCCATGTAATTAATGTTAATAGTGTCGCTAGTATTTTTTATAAAATCATGAGCGAATAAAATTAGTCATATATTGTATAGAAACGAAAAATAACTGAACAAAAAGGAACCGCCGACTATTATATTACTATATACCTGAATATATATAAAATATATATTTTTAATCTTTGAGTAGACAAAGGAATATAACAATCTCAATATTTTCTAAATATTCACATTAAAAACTTCATCCCTATTTTTCCACCCTTAAGAGTGAAATTTTTAATCTAAATTTACAATGACCACCAGTGAAGTATAATCTGTGTAGTTCAAGTATAGTCCAGTTCAGTGATTCCCAAAGTGGTCTAAATCGACCCCTGGGGGTCTATGACAACCTGCAAGGGGTATACGTCAGCGAAAAAACAATTGGGGGTCCATGAAATGAAAATGGGGGTCCACGATAGTGGATCTCAACACATACACTGATAGTACCTATTTACTTACATCATACTATCTTATAATATCAAAACATATACATTATTTAAAAAAAAAGTACCTATGAAGTAAAAAATTTACTATATATGTTTATAAAATTGTGTAAGTTGTAGGATGTTGGTATTCGCTTTGTGGTCGCAATACATTTAACTTGTAAAAACCTGAGAGTCGCAGTCTCAGAGCTTCGCTACCTTGCACTGACTTGTTCAATTCGTCACTCTATAAATACGAATGTGGGACAAATACGTTTATTCGTTTCCTGAATCTTGAAAAGGAAAGTGCTAAGAAAATATTTTATAAAATATAAACAGATAGTATATCACACAAATTATAGTGAGTCAGTGTTATTTTGTTTGAGAGTGCTGGAGAAAAGTAAGTACATTATTTTTTATTAAATTTTAGTTTTGTACTCGTAGTTAGCAAAGATAGATAAATTACGCCAATCATGACTTTAGTTATTAGTAGTTTAATATTCAATCATGCATAATTACATGAGTACTCCTCAATAGTTTCTTTTTGAAAATTTTAGCAATCGGTATTATAATTACAGTGCAATCTCCGTAATTCGAGCTTATTGTTGCAAGAAGATGTTCGAATTATGGAATGTTTTCGGAAAAATCAAAAAAATATTTTTAATATACAGCTGCTGGATTTTCTGTCTTATTTAAATAATTTAATTTTTCCCGCAGATGATTGATGCCATGTCCGAATCTAAAAAGAGTGTAGACAGTACAGTGTCGATTATTTGAAATTTGGCTTCATTCCATCATTGCCAGACAAACAATTGCCTATGTGTCTTTTATGCAACAAAGTTTTGGGCAATGACACTATGAAACCATCTAAACTGCAAGATCATCTGAGAAGATGCCACCCTGATAAAACAGAGAAAGATTTGAAATATTTTCAAACACTCAAAGATAAACTTCAGAAGAGACCTACACTGGACAGAATGTTCATTTCGACGTCACAAAGAAATGATGATGGTTTGCGGGCATCTTACAATATCTCGTTACTTATAGCAAAATCCGGAAAACTGCATACTATCGGAGAGAAGTTAATATTGCCAGCCGTTGATGAGGTTTTAAAAACTGTTTTACACAAACCTGCATCTGATATAATTAAAAGAATTCCCTTAAGCAACAATACTGTTGAAAGACGTATTGATGAAATGAGTTCTGCTGCAGAAAGCTTCGTATGTAATTATTTGCAAATGACCCATTTCCCTATACAACTGGACGAGTCAACTATACCTGATAATGCAGCATAATTATTGGCATATGTTCGTTTTATTATGAATCAAGAAATCTACGAAGAACTGCTCTTCGCAAGAACTTTGATAACCGACACTAAAGGTGAATCAATATTTCATGTTTTGAAGGATTACTTAATTGAAAAAGCAATTCCTTTATCAAATATAATATCATTAGCTACAGATGGAGCACCTGCCATGGTTGGACATTGTCGTGGATTTATAAGCTATTTAAAACAAACGGTGTCAGGGGTGTTAGCAATACATTGCGTCATCCATCGACAACATTTAGTTGCTAAAAATTTGAGTGTTAGATTGCATGGATCACTTCATTTAGTCATTGATGCAGTAAACCAAATCCGAAGCAACGCGTTGAATACGCGGTTATTTGCGCAGTTGTGTGAAGAAAATGACGAAAACTTTCATCAATTACTACTTCACACTGAAGTACGCTGGCTGTCGAAAGGTTTATGTTTGGCAAGATTTTTTGTACTTTTTGAGACTATTTTAGAATTTTTGGATACTAAAGATAAAATTTTAAAAGAAAATTTAATGAAGAGGAAAACAGACATCGCCTATTTAACAGATTTGTTTACAATATTTAATATGGTTAATTTGAAATTACAAGGCGACAGTTTAAATTTGGTTAAAACAAAGTCCATCTTATCAGCTTTCTTACCAGAGTTAAACTAATGAAGCAAAATATTGGACGGGGCGAATTTTCTCAGTTCCTCAATTTGTCACAGACAAGCTGCCAGGAAGACGACGTTTCAACTTACGTTCAACATTTAAATGCCCTCTATTCAGATTTCGAATCTAGGTTTGAAAATATTTTGACTATGGTAACACCACCGTGGATAATTAATCCATATGGTGACATAGAAGAAACGAATGTCATAATACAAGAGAAATTGACTGAACTAAGTACAAACGAAGAACTTAAGGTTCAGTTTAAAAACGGATATCAGCAATTCTGGCTGCAAAACAACATACCCGTTAATTATCCCGTATTATGGCGACGTATATATAGCGACGAAATTTTTAATTTCCTTTCCATCGTCATACCTAGTGGAAAGGGGGTTCAGCGCTGTTACCAATCCCCTAACGAAAAAAAGAAACAGACTGGACATCATTAGCCGAGGAGATTTAAGATTAACCCTTACAAAATTGACGCCAAATGTTGATAATTTATTATTAAAGCAATAGGTTCATCCTTCTCACTAAAAAGATTGACTTATTGCTCATGTTATTTTATTTATAGTTTATCTTATGTTTATTTAATGCTACGTATATTTTACATAACAGATACAAAATTTTATTTTGAGTAGTTTTAATTTAAATTCAATTAATAAATGTATAAATTAACATGTGTTTTTACCTTAAGTTTTTAACACTAAACTTCACTACAGTTAGAAATTTACAGGAAATCAATATCAGGTAAGTAGGGGTCTACCCATCACGGAAAAACATGGCAAGAGGTCTACGACACAAAAAAGTTCGGGGAACTCTGGTCTAGTTAATAAAAAAGAATTATCAAAATCGGTACTTAATTGACGAAGATATCGCGTTAAATACATACAAACACTCATTGAAAAACATACGACTAAAAGGAAAATGTCGATAGGCATTAACATATTGTCATAAAAAATTATATTGTTTTTGTAAAAAGCAATTTAAATGATAAATAATAAAAAATGAAATAAAAAATGAATGAAATGGTAAAGAAAAAAAACTTTCTTCACAACTACAAAACAATACGAATACTGGAACAATCTTGCTGCAGTTCTGTTGTTCTGTTGGCTCCACTGACACCTCTCATAGTAGTGTTACGAGCTTGAGGTTAGTGACAATAAAAATTGCCGATAAATTTACCTAAATTAACACTTTAATTTACATTACACAAATTAAAACTTGAAACACTAATAATTAAACACACTAATTCACTTTATTCCGCTCCAAAGCTTCGCTTGTCTCGCCAAATCCAATACTGCTCCGATCGCGTATTGCAGCGCCTTTATATAGGGCTCTTCCACGAAAACATCAATAGATAGAAGATAGGCAATTCTTCTCCTGTGTTTATTTTATGTTGAACTAAGCCAGTCTTTCCAATGTCAGCATCGTTTGATGAGAATACATCGGCGTACTTGAGTAACAACTTCTTCGCCTTGACCAATTCGTTCGGGGAGAGAAAACTGCGACAGTCTTCCAAAAGTGTGGCCACTCTCGTTTCTGCATCCTTGCTGGGGGTCCCACTCGATATATATTGGCACCGATGTAACCAATCCACTTCCTCACAAGTACCAATCAGTGTGCCTTTTTCTATAATCTGTTCCCGGTCGCAAAGGTTCAGCACACGTACTCCTGAGATGTCAGTTGTTCTGACCAAGGTTCGAGCTACTTTCTATGGAAGGTCATCGATTACCCTTTCCACAAGTACACAACGGTGAGCTTGCCCATCGTTTCGGGGAAGACTAACCGGAACAATCGTTTCCGATCTCGGTGGAAGAACAATCTTCTTAATGCTGTACAAGTCACCTGGTAACGCACCTTCCATAAAAAGTTCCTCTTGTCCACATTTCAAAACACCTTGCTTAAGTCGATCTCCCAACAATTATTCCTCATAAAGTCTAAGCCTAGGATGCAGTCGTCCATTATATCAGCCACGATGACATTATGCAGGTAGATCACGTTGCCTAGCTTCAACTCCATCTCCTTCTCTCCACGGACGGGTATACGCTGACCGGTGGCTGTTACCAAACTTCAAATTCACAAAAGTGCAGATATAGTAAGCCATAGTTGAAAATTTTAACCGTTAAAACTATACAAGACATAAAAATTAAAATTATAGTAGAGAGTAGAGCACATCAATGCAGGCCTTGCTATTTCAGAGTCAAAATAAATAAAACTGTCTCACTTCTGTTTCTGTAGATATATGCGAGATTATCTTCAAATGTTCGATTAAATACTGAATTTTGAGTCAAACTGATGTAAATCGCATCTATGAATATTTATAACTGAATAATTTTATTTAAGTATACGAATTTTAAGTGTTTTTAACTTGTCAAAATTGTATTTCATTTTTAAAAATATTCTTCTCCAACAGTCCGTAATACCCCACAACTGAACACGGGACTCACGGATTGAATGAGCTTTTTCCGTAAACTCTGCGCATGCCGAGTGGATTCGCGTTCACGCTAAATTTTGAGTTGGTTTCACTCCTATAATACCTCTATCTCTCTCTATATATAGTTAATTTCTATTATTTCCATAGGATAATATCATATGGAATCATGCTGTGGGTAATGCAATTGGCAATTTGCAGAAGAGAGCCATACGAGCAATTTATAACCAAGGTCCGAAGAAATCTCTTAGAGAAAAATATTAAGAAATAAATATTAATAATGTTTTGACCTCCGAATATATATACGAAAATTATGGTGTCTTTTACATAATATAAAATTAAGGTAAAAACACAATAGGCAGCGTAATACACAATTAGCAAAGTTTCAGTTAAATTTCAACTATGTCTTCTCTAAACACATATTTTATATTTGATCAATACTTTAAGCGAACTAATCTTGTATGAATGAGCATAACCATATACGTATGTGATTGGTTTAATAGAAACAGCTCTTAAGATTTAAATGAATGGAGAATGGGATTTTTGGGGCCTGAAGTTAACAAATTGGTTTAAACTAATTAGTTATATTTTTCTAAAGTAAAATACAAACAAAAATAGCTTTTTTACAATATAGAATTCGAAAAAAAAAATAACATACAATAAGAAATAAGCTTTAATTATTTATTCGATTATAACAAAAAAAAATGAAAAGGCTTCCAAGGATTCGTTTAAATTCTCTTATTTATTTTGAGTGATATATTCATTTGGAAGTAAAATATAATAATAGCATAAGGAAAAAATAAATAAATGTTTTAAGAATACACTAGTAAAAACCTCGTTTCTGAACGCTACTATATAGAAAATGAGTGGCATTTTCTATTTTGACTTCAAAACTATTCACTTAAAAAACTATTTCTGAATCGATTTGAAACGAGCGCAATATGATTGATTCTGGATTGAGAATTATAGCATTTGTTTTCGATTATTTTTAAAAATAACCAATAACAATTTATTTACAATGTAAAATCTCCCGTTACATTGTAGGTAATACGTAACCTCACTTTTACTTATTATACAATAAATCAGCTTCTATATTGTCAAATCATGCCAGATTTTCAGCTATGAATTCTTTATATATAAGATTTCAAATGGTTCCACAGTGGGTCCAAGAATGTATGGAGATGTCTCCTATTTTTGTGAGTAAATAATATTTTTCTTTCCAGTAGTATAGTTACAGTAGTGTGGTTGTAGTAGTATAGAAGGATTATGAATGGGTCGGCTCGACCGGGGAATTACCGCGCTCTCACAGACCAGCGTAAAATAGCGGCTTAACGCTGCTGTGTTTCCTGTGATAGGTGTAGAGAACCGGTTCTTTTTTGCTGGATTTTTTGCCGGATCTTTTTTGCTGGAAACAAGGCATTTTAATTTAGTACTCATGGGTGACAATGCATCTGCATTTTAATTCGTATTTGAGGATAGATGTAGATGCCTATTGGGCACAATAATCGCTTACCATCAAGTCAACTGTGTGGTCATTTGCCGCTTTATCCTATAAAAAAATATTTTTGTTGCAAAGCAAATTGCGGTGGTCCATGTACTAAATATATTTATTTCGGTAAGTTATTAAAAAGCATTATCATAACACGTCTATATCAAACTTAAGTGGTAATGGGTTAACCATACACCTAGGAAAACCGATAGCCGTTGGGGAGGAAATATTCTTGAGTGACTACAAGAGATGCAAGGAGTCGATGAATGCAACTGCGTCAGGACTTTCCGAGGATTTCGCCGGGGAGGTATATGTTCAATAGTTGACTTGTGCGGGGCTGTAATGATGACAATGCTGATGAAGAGGTAAGGTGTTAGTGAAGAGAATTCTATAGGAAGTGCAGCGTGGTTGCACGTTTAGTTTTTTCTGCTGTCACCACTCTTAACACTGCAGTCCTAGAGCGTGTGTTTCATAACGAAAACTGAACGCCCCACTTTCACTGCACGCTCTTCATTCGGTTTCTACCTAAGGCGTGGTGGCACGTAAAAAACAATGAAAGTTTGTTGCTGAACATAGACATCTATAGATTTCCTTATAGGGAATTTTTGCCACAGCGGCCACGCTTGGCTGGCGAGTCGGTAACCGCAGCTTGTTATTTATTTTGAGTTGTTATCAGAAAAAAGCTGCTGTTCATCTAATATTTCAGTTCCCTTTGTCTCCTCTTACGACACCCTAGGGACGATATGAAGTAGTAGATATTCTTAACCTCTGCTACATAAAGCCTCAGGACACAGGATAGTTAATACTCAGTACTAAACTGCTACTCAAAAGCGAGGAGCGTGCACGTCGAATGCCTTGATTTTATAAATGCTCGAATGGGGACTTATTATATTTACGTGCTTCTCTATATGACTTACATCTTTACGCATTTATAACTGAGAACTCTAGTTAAAAAATGTTGTTATCCTTTTTTTGTAAAATATAGGTGAAAAATGAGCACACAGTCATCCTTATAGAAAATGAATATTGTAGCTCTTAGACATCTACATCTATCTCTTTTTAGATAGGACTAAGATGTAATGCATCGTTTTTAGTGTACAGAACCGGATATCCTTTTTGTTTCCGGTACTTCAGACTAATCATACGAAGCACAGCAGAATTAAGCTGCTTTTTCACTCCGGCATTCAGTGAGAGCGTGATCCTTTCTCGTTCGAACCAACCCATTCGTGCTACAACCATAATACAGCTACTTAAGTACCATATATTTTTATAAATTATTAATGAAGGTGGTATACGACTGGTATACGACGGTGGTATATGACTTAACAACAGTTTCGCTGCCTTTTTTTAAGCAGGAGGATGTTAAATAGTAGCAGAGTAAGGTAGCTAATAAACTCGTAGACATACGAGTAATTAGTGAAAGAGCTACCGCACTTGGTTTATTGCAGGTACCTTTGGGTAATTATAAAATATATCTTATGCGGGGTTGATGCCATAAGCGACTATATTCCGCGAATTTTGTTATTTGTATTTGTGTGTATATATATATATATATATATATATATATATATATATATATATATATATATATATATATATATATATATATACATATATATATATATATATAATAGCTAAATTATATATAAAATAGCTAAATTTTGTATTCCTACATAACTCAACATGTTATTGGCGTAAAATACTAATTATGCTTAATTTTTTTACCTAGGAGTATTATAGCTATATACGTTAAAGGTTAAGTACAATTTCAAAAGGTTATGAGTGATGAAGCCATACATAGTACAACGTACTGTTTTATAAAAAAAAAAAAAAAAAAAAAATATATATATATATATATATATATATATATATAATAACAGAGTTCGTATTTTTCGCAAATATTGACACCCACACGGCCAAAAACGGGTAATTTCCTTTATCCGTTTTTGGGTACGACCTTTTTTAAACATAAAATAGCATATTTCTTTTATATATTTATATCTTCATCTCTCTTGATTAGACAAAGCGAGATTCCTACAAAACCCGAATCAGAACCTGAATAAAAAAGTTACATAAGCTCCATTCAGTCAATGTATTTGACAGTCGGCTTACTCAGTCATCTCAGTTATTCCCAATGTTTGATAAAAACTCAGTCTAATATCAGTAATTCTAAGGTTTCAATGTGATTTGAATGAAGAATTATAACAAAGTTCTGTAAAGTCATTTTCAGCTTCGTTCATATGATAGATTTACCTTGAAAGTGTACTGATTGCATATATTTGTTACATTAAAAACTTATGTATTGGCAGCCTGAACATAATAAATAATTTCGTATTTTCTTAAACTTTAAGAGTGACTAAGTGGGCTAGCAGCTATCTGACGTTAAAAGGTTACTGCAGTTCATTGATATCTACCATTATGTTTATGCTAATACATATGCATATGTATCATGTAATGCATGTCTTTTCTCAAGATTATAAAGTTTAGAAAATCATTTTATTTCTTAGTTTGATGAATAAAGTATGTTCAATAATAATGCATCCATTAACATCGTGTATTACTCATTAAAAATAATTATGCAGTGATGTGAAGGAAATACCTTGAATTTCAGTGAAATTTGTAGAGCGCGAGAGCGCTACTTTACGTGCTAGGTTTATTGAGAGCTGCTATAGGTTTCGTTGTGTATGAACACGTTAATGTATTTAAAATTTACTACTAATTAACTCTTTTACGTGCGGTACGTGATTGCAAATTGAATGTATAAAATTGATATGGCGCAACGTACCATGACGTTCATAAAAACAAGATCATGTACGGCGGAACGTTCATTTCCGACGAACTTTCAAATAAAAATTCTATGATTAGGACCTTATGTCACAACATATCAAATACTCAGAACTTTACAATAAAGAAATATAGAATAGATTTTTGACCATTTCAAAAATGTGTTCTTGGTCAATGTGTGGAAAGCTACACACACGCGCACAACATGATTATACGTCCCGCACGCCTCTTGCGTCCCTACATTTATTCTGACCATGTCACGGTGGGGTGCATGCGCGTTTTAGCTTCGCAGGAGCGATTCGTACCACTCATCATCGCGTGAGTATCGCTAGAGGCAACAGAGGGACTGAAGCAGAAGACGATGAGCAACATCGTTTTAATTACAACTGAAAATGAATAACACTGCCTGTTGCAACCCGCCTCTCCTAAGCGTGGCAACTATAGCAACATTATCTACACAATCTAAACTATATCTATGGGGAGGAGAAGTTGTAAAGATGATTATAATGATGAATCAGCCTTAGCCTAGAATAATTAATGCAATGCAATCTACGACTCTATTAACATAATATTATAATATCATTAGTTATATTATGTCTACGTAGAATACAAAAATACAGTTGTAGGTTTTGTTCTTTATATACCATAACTAATAAATATAAACATGTTTTGCACACATGTTTTACAATAAATAATGTAACGAAAATGCAACATTTTAAAATCGCTTATCGGTATTCGCTTAATCCGAGATGTCTTTCGAGAAATTACGGTTTAAACGAATTAGAAGCGAATCAAATAAATTTCTACCAAAAGGAGATATTTTTTAATTAATTTCCGCAAATCCATATAAACTTGAATTATATGCCTGTTCAATTCATTGAAAATTATACTATTGTTCTAAAGTTTTAATATGTTTTAAATCATTCGAACTCATACGAAAATTTATTTTAAATCTAATTTGAAACTAAAATGAAAATAAAATTTCATATATTAACTAATAGCAACTGTGTAGGTCTACCGTATGGAGGCAGGGTAAGAGTATGAGTCATTATTATAATATATTCTGTGACATCCTCCATATTTGTCTCGTGAGTGTTATTAGAGGCGATAAAGGGAACCAAAGCAGGAGTTGGGCAGCAATGTCTTTCTAATAGCAATAAAAACACACATTGATGGTCGTTATACGAGATTCAAAGTTATTACGCAATTAAAAAATAAGCTAGATATAAACAAATAAAATCTCGTGAAATTTAATCTACAAAGTGCACGTTCGCTACGCAACACTTAGCGCGGTTGGTTTGGTCAAGTCAAAATGAATGTCAACCTGAACTCCTGTTAACAAAGCTTGTTTCGTGTCGCAGATAAACCAATTTACTTGTACGTGGCTTCCATAAACTCTCGTAAAATACAAACATATATTTAAGTGATTTTCATAAAATAGCTTTGTTTCAATATTTTGTTGACTTTTATGAGTATTCTCGATTGACTGGACATACATAAAGTTCGATTAAATATATTAAAGTTTAATAGGGTACAAAATATATTATAATATATGTTTTCGTTTTTAAGAAGACGCAGCTGCCTATCGCCTTATTTGTTTCCTTTTGTTGCCTCTCACATTCACTCTCATAGTTCGATGTATAAGCAATCCGACACGAAAGAGTATATAATCACTGCATTTTGTGATATGCGACAATACTGGAGATCAGGATTTTACGCGCTTCCCAAGGCACGGTGTTAAAATACCGCTAACTTCTTAATTTTTTATCAAAGTATATGTTGGCTTATTTATATCTTTAAGGATTTTATCGTTTAATTTTCGGTTTAATATCGTTAATTTTTTTTTTGTTTCATTTTTTTTAAATCCCGACTTTTCGTACATTTTGCAGCTTTTACACTGATGTGTTGATGTCTTAATTTCATAGTTAACGAAGGCTGATTTCAAAATATTAAGCATAAATTTTTGGTCCAACATACGCAGAATGAGCTCACAGTATCTTGACAATGAAACCAGAATCAGTTTTGGTATTAAGTAACTATTTACATGCCTATCTATTGAAAACTGCTTGCAAATTGTGACTAGGAAGCTAGAAGAAAATAACATGCCCGAGGAATATGCAGTACTACGACATTGCCTCACGACTGGCTATCTCTTGTGGAAAGAAGTGTTCTAAAATCAAGCAGATGGCATGACAATGGGCTCACCTGTATCTCCCACTGTCGCCGATATATTCATGGATGACAAGAAGAAAGTCCTTCTACTTCACCTGTTTATCCAAGATTCTACAAGCAGTACCTACGTAGACCACACTTTAACAATTATACTAACAGACAAAGTTACTGCATTTTTAAACCACCTTAACTTCATAAACACTAAAATTCAATTCACTATGGAGTTAGATGCATATAATTCTTTAGCTCTCCTAGATGTTTTAGTCATTCTAAACCCCCATAACACCATAAGTCATACTGTGTATAGAAAAAACTCACACTTAAACGGTTAATATCAACGCCATCCTTCACAGTTAGCAACCGTGGGAATAGTGACGAAGCTAGAGCTCCAAGCTAGGGCAAGCCCAAGATATAAATTGATAAAAATATAGATTGTTGTTTTTAGTAGTTTTATAAAAATAAACCAATCTTGATCTGTCTCCACGCTTCAGTTTCATATTCAGTGCTGTCAAGGACATGCTTAACAAAGCACACAAAAGGCATACCACTGCTAGATAGATTGTATTACATATCTGCAATTGCATGGCTTCGGTGGCTTTGAAGAAAGCCGTTTGGGTTTGTTTAAGCGAAAGAAAAAAAATATTTACATCCAATACAATACATGAACAAAAGTAAAACACGAACAAAGTACAAGCAAATAATGTACAAATTAAAAAAAAATATTTGCATTCTAATGGATAAGAGATAAGATATGATAAGTGGAATCGTCTCGCTTTCTTAAGGAAATATTTAATTACGTCCACGTAAAAGTTGGTGAACGTTTTAATTGTACCAATAATTGTTTTTAATTGCGATAACTGATAAGTCTCAAATACACTCTTAACCTTGTATATTATCTCAACAAAGTTTAAAGATTTCCTCTCCGATTATCACTTTAACACGCTTCAATTCATCACAAGGAACACTATTATACTCCATTTTCATTAAAAATCTTTAAAAAAGCATAAATTTTGAACTCCTAATATTAAATCGCTTAAGATAAGCACACAGAGTAAATAAACATTGAAACGTGAAATGAACTTGGAAACGTATTGCCTTTGCGCTTTTAACAAATTTATTCCCAAAAGCCTGGCTTTAAATCTCTATACTAATTGCTATATATACAATCGTAGTTATATTTTATTATAGAATATTTTGCCACAGGTTAGAAAGAGAGCGATCGTCTTCTCGAAAGCCCCGTAAAAAGTCCACGCGAGCGAGGGAGACAGCTATTAACTCTATTAAAACTCATTTTTTATGACAGCAGCAGTATCGCTAAGGCAATACGAGGTCATCGGTCGACATGTCTCGAACAGTGGAGTGCGCGGGAAATTTGAAATAGCTTGAAACATTTTACGAGTTATTTTATTAGTTGATATTATTGACTGATATTATTAATTGATTCAGGTTTAATAACGCAAACCCGGCTTTTCGGATTTAATGGAAGCTTCGCCACTGCGTGGAAAAATCTTTATTTCAGAGAGCGCAAAGTATCTGTGACAGAAAAAACGTGGCCGCTGAGCAGGTTTTGCATGACAACTAGCTTCGAGTCCCACGTCTCCATCACAGTGACAGAGTGAAACTGACCACAGTGGAGCGTGTCCCTGCTGTAATACCATACGTCAGATGAGTCACAGATAAGACTGGCTACAATTTGAATCTGGCTTTCATAAGAATATACCACTGGCCACCGAGGAAGATTAGTCAATTCTTACCACCCGTCAAGTGTAATAACCCTCTACAAGATGCAGGAGTGTACAAGTTTGTTGTGAATATGGTTTTTCCTACATAGAACAAACAAAAAGTCCACAAAAAACCGCGTAAAATAACTTATCGCTGATGTGAATAACCGACGCTCCTGGATGTCTGCAGTATGTCCACATGTTAAAGATCGTCCCAGCCATTAAATAAGATTTGATAGACCACAAATCCTCGCCAAACGACACCGATTCCTACCAAGGATTATTCGCGAGGCTATTGAAATTAAAGAACGTCTTAACGTCTTCCTTAGAGAAAATGGCTGGCTGCTAACATCTGTTTGGGATCTTATAATTAATAAAATTAAATCCAAACCGAAGCAAACCTCTGCAAGAATTCAAATAACTTTAAGCTTCGTAGATCAGACCAAAAATTAATTATTAAAAATTTGAAGTTACCTTTCGTTTACTATGACATCAGGACGTAAAACATCTCAGTCTATTCCATGAACATGGGTGCTGTAAAGTGCCCTAAACGTTGGGAATTAAAAAGTTAAAATTAAACGCGATAAAATCCGTAAAGTTAGTTTTATTTCATGTGTAGTATTCGCGTAAATATAAGAAATAATTAAACTTACCTACATGTTATGATAAATTTTTTCATAAAAATTTAAACAGTTATTTTGTAAGGTATTAAAATGAAACTAAAATAAGATTGTCAGTAAATGACAAAATAAAACATCCTAAGGAAATAAATACAATGTCAGGACGATTGGAAAAGGTTTTACAAGAATGATAATTTTTAGTTTAGAGTAGTTTGCAATCCATTAAGGCTTCTTGTCATGCAACCAGCCAATATTTATTGAACTGTTATACATTGTATTATATTTTATTGCTTTGAGCCGAGGTACAAAGAACACAATTAATCCTGGCGAATCATAGGTTGCTCTTTGGCTAAACGAATTCCGTAAACATATTTCACAGTACGCGATCTCCACCAGTACCTATGAAATTATTAAATACCAGCAGAAGTCCTAATCTGGGAGCACAGCTGTGCCCCCGCAAGTCGAGGAAAAAAGCGGCACGGACGTACCATCCTTTTCTCGAAGCAGTTCAGGCCATTTTCTACCCTATAACTTCGTAGTGGATAAAATTAGAAGCATTGTGTAAACACTTAATATTTCAAATCTATACCCCTTGTAGAAGAGTTATGAAGTGTCAGCCGGAAAGGATAATTATCTAGAATATTCTTTTATTTGATTCCGCCATGTTAAGGGTGGGGGAGATTTTGCCTCCGGTCACCTGCACTCCCCCCCCACTACCAAGCGAAAAAAAAGCACCCAAAAACAAAAACAACAAAATTTTTTTTGCAGCTATACTAGTAGTAGGTAGATGGTTAACGCACGCTTTAAATATAACAGAACGCAAGTAACCCGGGTTCGATCCCCGCCGGTATCAATGAAATTGTTAATTGCAATTTTAAGCGCTGATTTACCACGTGTTCGGCGGTAAAGGAAAACATCGTGAGGAAACCTGCATGTCTGAGGAATAAGAAAAAAAATATTTCGAAGACATGTGAATTTCGCCAACACACATTGGGGCAGCGCGGCGGACACTTCCTTGCCCTAAAACTATCTCAGAAATGAGGGGAGGCCTGTGCCCAGCTGTGGGACGTATATAGGCTGTACCTTTACTTTAATTTTTATAGTTATAACACAAATAGGTCAGCTTGACCGGGGTGGGACCACGCACTCACAATATACCAGCGTAAATTAGCAGCTCAGCGCTGCTATTTCGTATGGTGAGTGTAGAGAACCGGAGACCAACTTTAATGGGAAAAAGTCATTCCATTTTAGTTCTCACGGGTGACAACGCTTCCGCATTTTGATTCGTAAGCGACAATAGATGCCGATGTCTATGGGCCAGAGCAATCACTTATCATCAGGTGGACTGTGTGCTTGTCTTCCACCCTTATCCTATAAAATATGTACATGTAATATATACTTTCTTAGATTTCAAAGATACATACAAAAGTATTTTAAAACAACCAACTCAGAAAACTGTTCCAGTCGTTCATAGAACACCATTTATTTTCCCGTACACTCTTTTAATAAAAGTTGGCAACACCTAACTACGCGAGAGGATGCTGTTAGCCACCGAAACACGAATAATTTCTAAGTGCACAGAGAATTCTGCGAAATGTGGGAAAAAATAACATATTTTATGCACAGGTCTACATGAAAATCTACTAAACCAAATATATTCCGCATAAAGAGGCGCGAAGTTCTTTTTACACCTTACGATAAAGTAGTACAATACAATGAAAATTAAATTTAAGAAAATAAGTATCTTAATGATCTGGTTATGATAGCTCAATTATGGTCTCACTTTAGATTCCAAGCCGATTTCAGTATATTCTTTAGCAATCATTCATTCATTCAATCATTTCTTTGATGTATTTTGCGTGGATTTTCCTTAATTGTTATTATTGGCAGGTGAATTGCCGATCACAGTACCAGAGGTCTTGCAAATTTGAAGATGTTTTCCGTCACTGATGCGATTATTTACGCCTGGCGTAATCAGGATGTCTGTACCGCTATATATCGAACCGATAAGATATTTCAGATATTTTCCATGGCTGCCTCTTACGGCACCGCCCACGGTTGTGTGTCACTTTAATTCACTGATTCATATGATGAGTGTAGAGCCGTAGACCCTTTTTTACTGGAAAGGAGGCATTCCATCTTAGTCTTTAGTGATAACGTAATTGCGTTTTGGTTCTTAATCGAGGACAGATGTAGATGTGTATGGGCCACATCATCCACTTATCATCAGTGGGTCTGTGTGCTCGTTTGTCACCCTTATTCTATAAAAGAATTTTAAAATTTTTAAAACTCGTTACAAGAAGTCGGATAGAGTAAAACAAAACCATAAAAAATATTTGGCTGCCGGACACCAGAACGTGCCCGCGTAGGATACTTTATGATAATATATTTCACGCGTGGTGGGTCTGCGATTTCCACTCCGAATATTTTTCCGTTTATGAACTTGTAAATATTAATAAGATACTGCTGTCAGAACATAGGGATTCTGAGAAATGTAATAGACAAGGAAATAAATTACTCCATATTATGAAGAAAGTAAAAAAGAAATAACTCTTATATTTATATTGGGACCTTACATATGAAATTAGCGTTTTGTCGTACTGACCACTTTGATCTGAAATATCTCTTTTTGGTTGAAAATTCCAAATTCAAATTTATAAATTCATTTAGTTAGTATACATGAGTATTGAAAACAGTCATTCATTAGTTTTTTCCTCATTATTTTTTCTTTGGCGTCGCTTACTACCGCACAATGGAAAACATGAAATATCGGTATATTTATGAATACGAGTTCTACCCTGGCACCAGTGCTGCAGAAACAGCTCGAAGTATTAATGGTGTGTACGGCGCTGGTGTCGTAAAAGAAAGCGCGGTACGGTTTTGGTTTCAACGTTTTTGTTCTGGAAATTTCGACCTTCAGAAACAACCCCGTGGACGGCCGGAGAACAAAGTGAAAAATGAATAATTAAAGGCTATGTTGTAAGCGGATCCATCACAAAGTACTTCGGAGATAGCTACAGGCTTTGGGGTAAGTGATAAAACTGTATTAATCAACTTGAAGCAAATCAGGAATTAAAAAAAACTTCAACGATGTGTACCTCATGAATTGAGTGAATCGAACTCGTAAACACGCATCGACTGCTGTGTTACTTTGCTCAACCGACACAAAAATGAAGGGATTTTGAAAATCTTGTGATGGAAAGTAGATACTGTACGATAATCGAAAGTGCTCGTCGCAATGGCTGAATCCTGGAGACCCAGCCAAATCCAGCCCTAAACGAAAATTGACTCAAAAGTTACTTGTGAGTGTTTGGTGGACTAGCGACGGTGTCGTTCACTACAGCTTTCTAAAATCTAACCAAACGATTACGCGGATATCTATTGACAGCAACCGTAAACTATGAAGGAAGAACTAGATGCTAAACAACCGAGATTGGTTAATCGCTCTAGACCATTGCTGCTTCACGACAACGTAAGACCACACACTGCACAACAAACAACCACTAAGTTAGATGAGTTACAATTGGAATGTATGCGACATCCACCGTACTCCCCGGACCTTGCTCCAACAGATTACCATTTTTTCCAGAATTTGGACAACTTCTTACAAGGAAAAAAATTCAACTCCGATGTGGCAGTCCAAACCGCTTTCAAAGAGTTTATTGATTCTAACCCCCATGTTTTTTAAGTAAAGGGATCAATGAACTACCTATGAGATGGCAAAAGTGCAGAGATAACAACGGTGCATACTTTGATTAATTAACCATATTTAAAAAAAAAAAAAACTTTATATTCCTCCTGTACAAAACGCCAATTTCATATGTAAGGACCTACTATTAACATAATTAAGGAGTACTCGTACGTGGAAGTTACTGGACGTATTGAGAAATATTTATTTCAAATATTTCCTTGAGATGAGTTTTTATTATATACCTAATAAAGATGGAATGTTAAATACAACCTTTCTTTTAGATGCTTGCTCATAGTCACTTACATCCTCATCATCATAATAAGAAAGATTAAATAACCAAATGCATTTTTATTCTTTAATACCAAATCTTAGAGGTTACTCATTATTTACCGTTATAGGGTAAATAATCATAACCGGAAGCCATTTTAGTGGTATTGTGGCATTCCATGATATTCCTTCGTAGCAAGAGGCGCGTCTGAAACTTGATTTTTATTGAATAGTTGTGCACTTATGTGCATTTAATATTTTACATAATTATTTAGACATTTTTTAAATACCTAAATAACTGTTCAAAATAAAAAATGAACTTCTTTTTTACTCCTTTTTACGACTTCGATTTACAATAGCATTACGTTTAAGAAGTTTCAAAAACATCACATCATTTGTAAGATACTAAAGAAAGGGTAACTAAATTCTTCTACTGCTTGAAGAATTTAGTTACCTTCTTTTAGTGTGCTGGCTGCGTGCTGTGTAGCTGGGTGGTTTCAAAAAAATGTGACAGTGATAAAAAATAACAATATTTTATTTTTATCGGAACCCAGTATAATTTTTGCAAAGGATCGATCCATTACATATTTTAATAAACAATATGGAGATTTTTGGATTCATAATTTGCTTTTTAGTAATATTTTATTAGTATTTATCCGCCCAGATAATGAATAACGCTCCATTCCGTTACCAAATAAGCATAGTGGTTTTACCAAATCAAACACACTTTGAAATTGTTAGCAGTTTTTAATGTGTCTTAAGAACTGTATTTGTATAAAATAGTACAAAATTATAATAAACAAAAATAACAAACTTTAATTAATTCAGTCTTTATTTCCATTACGTTACTATTTGACCAGCTGTAACACTATTTTTATCGAGAAAATTACGAAGCCTTTCGAAAAAATACAATTATTATTATTTTAAAATAAACAACAAATAATAGTCTTCTTAAGATTAAAAAAAATGTCTCTCCACGTTAATAAAGTAATACAAATAAAATTAAGTAATCAACAAAAATAGGACAGTCACCGAAAGGAATAGTAAAGTTTCGGAATGGAACTGTAAAGAATAGTTTACATGTAGGAAGAAAAATGTACCAATTTTTTTACGTTTACACTTCCTAAAATTCCACCCGCAAAGATCGGGGGAATCTTTAATTACACATAGTTTGTAACAAGTCTACGAGGGAAGTCTACTACGCACATGTCCGTACAAAATAAGAAAACGTTTTAGTATTTACGAACTATTAATTTGTTCTTGAGAGTTTCTCTGTTCATTTCATTTTTACAGCGTTTAGTAGGTGTTTCATTAGATGTGGATGCTTGTGGCACATTTAAAGCTTCTTTGTATACTTTTTGTTTTCTTTTCTGTTCTCGCACAATTTTCGTCTTTGCTCTTTCTCTTGTTCGGTTAACTACAAAATTTTCTTTGCCTTTATCTTAATTCTTTGCAAATCTTTCTTTTTATACTCTTCATATTTTTTCAACTTCTCCCTGTATCTTTTCATTTTTTTCCGCCGGGGTCAGAGCCATCTATAAAAAAAGCACTTGTTACTAATGAATATTAGAAATAATATAAGGGCGTCAGCGCTTTGTTGTAATTTAAATATTTAATTAAAGATGATAATGATCTTTATTTGCGTGATTATTTTTAAATGTTTCTAAATTTAAGTTTACAAAATTAGAATCAGTGCCATAACACTTGAGTATTTGATTACGTTATCACCATCATCATCATTCATCATTACAGCCCTTTACAAGTCCACTGCTGAACATAGGCCTCCCCCAAGGTATGCCACAAAGCACGGTCCTGAGCCACCTGCATCCATCGACTTCCTGCCTGTCTTACCAGGTCGTCACTCAATCTATTGGGGGGTCACCTTACTCTTCGTCTACCGGTACGAGGCTGCCACTCGAGAACCTTTTTTCCCCAACGGTTGTTGGATCTTCGAGCTATACGGCCGGCCCATTGCTACTTCAGTTTACTAATCCGTTGGGCTATGTCGGTCACTCTGGTTCTACTGCGAATATCCTCATTTCTAAGTTTATCACGCAGAGAAACTCCGAGCATAGCCCTCTTCATAGCTCGCTGAGCGACTTTGAGCGTCCTCATACGGCCAGCAGTGAAGGTGGTGGTGGAGGAAGGTGATATAAACCTCGCTTAACAAGTAAACAATAAAATATGTTATTATTGAAAGCGGTTCCAGTAGATTATAAAAAAAATGGTAGGTACTTATATAAATTAAATATATTAATTACTGCAGGTATGTAAACCAGGCTTTATGTTTCCATTCCGTTACATGTTTTGTTCCGCTTCTACGAAACCGTCAATAAAGTTTCGGAGTGGAGGTAACGGTATCAGCACTTGCACAACATATGAAAGTTTCATTTCAATTCTACTAACTATTCTGATTTCTAAATTTAAAAACTGGGTTTAGTAATATATCTATATTCTTGTAAAATAATAGTAAAATTAAAACAAGTTTATCTTACCATTAATTTCGGTTTCGGATCGTGGAACTTTTAAAATGCAATCGCCTGACACTCACTACTCCAACATTCGTAGCGATCGAATGACTTAAAAAAAAAATAGCGGTTGCTATGTCGTTGTAAATATGTGTTGCTACCGATAAAATAAAAACCAATTTGGTAGTTTATTTTAGTTTTTGTACGTAACAAATCTTGGTTTCGGAATGGAGTTTTCCACCATGGCCAGATTATCGACCTAAACTTTAAAGACATATTATTTAAATTCTCAAACCTTATGATCTATACTGCTATAATTTTTGATTAAATGATAATCTTATGTTTAAAATAATATGTGCTAGTTGTATTCCCTATGAGTAAAAAAGCCAAGAAAGACGGTATTAATTTCCATAGCCTGGGTATGGGACATCATAAAAAGCTGTATCATAATGGTTTTAAAATTATTTTAACAATTCCATTTATCTCCTCACCCCAACTTTTTATGCGTACGAGTGTTAAAAAATACTAAGCTACCCAAATAGCTATACATAGTGTAAAATAAAGTTATCCTGGGCAAGTACTAACTATCTTAAGTCATGGGACATAGCGAAAACTCGACACGCAAAAAATTGTGAAATTGTGAACATAAATCAATACTTAATATTCATACAATCGCAATCTTTAAGCTTTTAAATTTAAACATTACAAATAGAGATATATTCGTTTTGTATTAAAAATTTGTTAATTTACACACTTAATAAAATTATTATAACTCATAATTTTTTTTGGTATTCAACACAAAAACAAATTTGTCAACAGATTAAACACAGAATATGACAGATTATTTTATTGATTACAGTTGGCAGATAACCTATAAAGTGAACGAAAATATGCATTCTTTTTAAATTACACGCCCGAAAGAAATAAACGTTTTTCTGTTACATTCATCGTGTATAAGAAAGAGAGGCTAGTCTTTTTTGAGGGTAATTGAACAAATTTAAAACAAATTTTTTATGTAACAAAAAAAAAGCCCAAAAAAAAAAATTAATAAAACAACCCACCCCCCTGAAAGCCCTTTGAAATTGGCAGGCGGATTAACGACGGTGGTAACAAACGTTTCACACTTTGAATACTGCTGCTCGTCGCCGGTCTGGGTGCCAATCGAGCATAGGTCACCTGATAGTAAGTGGATTCTGCAGCATATAGTCATCTGTATCTATCCTCAGTTAAGAACCAAAATGCATATGCGTTCTTAACCCTGAAAGTTTAGCTGAAATGCCTTGTTACCAGTAAAAAGGATCTATGTTTCGGTGCACTAATCTTGTGAAACAAAATTGCGTTAAGCTGCTATTTTATGTTTTTATTCATTGAATGTGGTCTTTCTCCAGTTGAGTCGACTAATTTGTATTCTATCACATAATGTCATCTAGCGTAACGGTTTATGATTAGCGGTGAGATGAATATACCGCCATGTTTCGGAAGCCATAACATATTTTTATAGGATAGGGTGACAGACAAGAACACAGTACACCTGATGGTAAGTGGTTACTGTGGCCCATAAACATCTACATCTATCCTCGATTACGAATCGAAATACAGATGTGTTGCCATCCGTGAGGACTAAGATGGAATGCCTCGTTTCCAGTAAAAAGGGTCTCCGGTTCTCCACACACATCATACGAAACACAGCAGCATTAAGCTACTATTTTACGCTGGTATTCTGTGAGAGTGTGGTCCTTCTCCGGTCCGACCCATTCGTGCTACAATTATACTACTAACATAACTGCAGCATGGCTCTACTACGTATAAAATTCTTCTATAGTATCCCATAGTTACTTCGAAGTAAAAGTATCGTACACTTTTTTTTCAATTTTTTTATAATTGTAGTACAACACCTTAAATAACTGAATCACTTTTAGGTTATAAATATATTTATATAAATCTATTTGTACCATCAGGTAAGCTATAATTTGATCACTATTTTATGGTTGGTAGCAAAAGCAGATTAATTCATTTTACTAATATACATATACATTCTAGTAAAAATATCTTCTTATCTAGATAACCCAACGACTACAAAGGCTGTTAAATTTAACACCATAAATAATAGTGATGATCAAAAAGGGGCGCCTGACAGGAAATCAAATTGGAAAAGATTGTCCCTACTTCAATGAAGTGTACTGATACCAAACTGAGAGCCGTGGAAATCCTTGTAATTCTTCTGAGTGGGGTTGTCTGTAAAGTCCCCATAATACTAGTTTTAAGTGTTTTTGCACTGCAATGTTTAAAAAAAATATTTTTGTGTACACTATTAGATGAGAACAGTAATAGTCAACTGTTTATTAAATTTTCAACGTTATTACATAGGATTATGGTGGAAATTTGTAAGCATTTTCCAAAGAAGTGACTGTTGTTTATTTTCCGTACAGGTGACTTTGTAAACGTCTGAAGCAAACATGGGGAGAGGGTACAACTCGTACGCTTTTCGTATAAAAGAGAATATGTAAAGTAGGCTCACTGTGTTTTTTTATAAAACCGAAAATGCACTTAAAGACCACCTGATGGTAAGAGGCTACTTAAGTCCAGATGCGTTACCTCCTCTGAGGTGAAGGTGAGTTGGTGACAAATTTTTATTGACTCTCTATACACGTAAGATCAGAACACCGTAGAGCAAGCGGTACTATTTGGCGAAAGAAATACTTTTTTAAAATTCATACATTATCTAACCAAGGGATTACAGGCGTGACTGTGAGTTCAAAGCGCAGACAGCTACTCGGAGAACGTTTTATAAAAATTATGAGTTTAGATAATAGAAGTGATAGGTGCCTAAACTATTGCCTATATGTGTGAACTATGGGAGCCGACAAATGGGATAATGGGTTTTGTGATTGCTTCACAAAACCCATTATCCAATTTGTCGGCTTCTACGGCATGCTAGGCAAATAAGAGTTGGCATATTCATATTTGTTGCAATTCTCACATGAACATGGGACCTGTAACTCCCAGACCAAGCACACTTTTATATATACACACACAAATATATATATATATATATATATATATATATATATATATATATATATATATATATATATATATATATATATATATATAGTATATTATTATGTTACTAGTGGTGCGCCCCGGTTTCGCATGGGTATTTTTTGGATCTCGACACCAGCGCAACCTACCGGGTCCAACTGTGAATTTAACCTTCTCACCCACTCAAACGAACACAAAAAATTTCATCAAAATCGTCGCCGATCATCAAAACGAGACTAACGGATAACAATTGATTTTTATCTATAGACATATTATATTGTCTAGTACGTTATGTCAAAGGAGTCATACAGTTTTATTACAATATTTAACAATGTCATTGTTTAAATCGTTGTGAACTCAAACATTTAAAACATTGTAAAAATTCTTTTACATACTTTGTTCTATGATTGTATTTTAAATTTATTTATTTATTACCTTTTCTCAGATCGATAGCGTGCGACATTTTTTATCAAGTTAAATCAATTATATCTCAAAGTGAATATTTGTGCAAATATATAGAATGCATATAGTGTTACGAATCGGGATGATGCTTGATATGGGTTGTAGCGGCGCTGTCGTCGCGCCACTAGCACACCGAAACACACCGAAGCCTAATCGCGCTATTAACATTCCGAATCCTTCACAAGGTTCATCGCAGCACTGGAATAATAATGTTCCTGTTCCTTCAAGCTACTCTCTGCGCCATACAGTGTTCGGCACGGCTCTGAGCTTTACTGCTCGCTTCTGCTTCACGGCACTCTCGCAGATTACTTGCCTTCTTCTCGACTCACCCCAGACTACAAGGCAATCTCCTGGCACTTGCACATTCGTTGCACAACGAGACTTCACTATCGACCTCCGGTCTGAGCAGGGGGGTGATGTAGCGGCGCTGTCGTCGCGCTACTAGCACACCGAAACACACCGAAGCCTAAATCGCGCTATTAACATTCTGAATCATAGACAGTATATATAGAACTTCTCCGAACTATTACTCGGAGTATTGGCCGCTCCCCGGGCAGAACAGCTTGCCCGGCGGGAGATATCCCCTTTTACTCACCGGCCACAGGGTCTAATAATGTCGAATGACACTATTGACAATATTATCTCCGATCTTATTGTATTAAGAGTACAATGAAGATGTTATTACTTACTTATATCGATAAAAGGAAGCTTGAGCAAAACGTATCACATAAAAAATGTGACATGAATTTACTAGTTGAGAAGGTGGAAGTTGAATGAAATGAAAAAGAGGATCATAAAAAGAATATTACACTTTCATTAAATATACTGCCACCAACTTCCCCTTGGGACGAAAGTATAAATAAATTACTTCTTACGGAGTTGAGTACTGTATTAACTTCAAGCAGTGTTGCTGCAAAAGCGTAGTGTGCATCAAAGTGAAAAAATACCCTTTAACCCTCTTTTCATTAAAGCTATGTGTTTTTAAACTAAAACATTAAAATGAAAGCTTACATGCTAACCCCACCATTAGTAACCTGCAATAGCTTAAATGAAAAATAAGGATGAGTTTTGAGGTTTCTTATATGATTTAAAAATAACTTTTTCAATCAAAACAATCTCAAAGTCTAAAACAGTAATAAAAAATCCATTTGCAATTTTTTTACTAAAAGTAATTATAAGGGTATAAAATTTTTACGAAAGTACGCCACACACCCCAAATCCATCAAGCCGTTTAGGCTACAGAGCGTGTCAAAACATAGATATACACACATACACACAACCATACATACTCTCGAAAAACATTACTCTTCTTCAGAGGCTGTCAGATAAATACATTCTTCTTTCTTTATCAGCTCGAAGAAATCAAGAGTTCAGAATTCGACTGCTGGATATGGGCCTCCTAAAATGTAGCAATTCACGTTAGTGGTTGAAGTTTCTCTGTTTTGACGCTACTTATTGTCGCCGGTATGGGTGTTGCCCGGTGTTAGAGAGATGGTCATACCACTATATATATGTTTTTAACGGGGTAGAGCCACGCTACAGGTATGTTATGGCTACATCATGAATGGGTCAGCTCACAGAATATCACCGTGAAATAGAAGCTTAATGAGAAGTGAAAGAGAAAACGAGACTCTTTATACTGGTATATTCTATCTTCGTCAAGGGTGACAACGCATCTGCATTTTGATTCTTACTCGAGGATAGACGTAATTATCTAAGTACTACAGCATCTATTTACAATCAGGTGGTGTGTATAAACAAGCACGTTTGTCATACTTATTCTATTACAAAAACATTAATTATCCATTCATTTCCGCCACCAAGTCATTAATATCCACTGCTGAACATTATCATCTCGCAATGATTCCTTTGTAAGTGTATCCTCATTATTTTAGATTTTTTGTTATTTTTAATTTATTTGTCATACTATTTTCGTAAACAAAGCGCACTGGAACGGAACAATGACGCTTTCAGACGCTTTTTTTTCGACGTTTAATTTTTATTTTTAAAGTAACGATGGGGTATGCTCAATGGGCATGTTTGTTGAAAGGAAAAGTATTCCTTTTCCTAAATACATAAATTAAATTGAAAATTTTCTTAAAAAAAAAACGACTGAAAAGATTTTCTTGAATCACAGCTAAGAACACTCTCGATCAAGTCACCTTTCAAACTAAATCTAAGTCAGTTCATCCGTTTGGGAGCTACGATGCCGCAGAGAGGTACACAGATAGACAGATACACATGTTGAATATAACACACCTCTGTTTGAGTCGGGGGTAAAGAATACTTAAATGTAACAAAGGTTTCTGTAACGTCGCGTAGCTACAAGGTAAGGTTTGTACTAGGGTTGTAACGGAGGCCTTTTTAGCGGAGACGGAGGAGGATGCGGAGGAGAAGAGGTTCACCTCCGCGGATGTGGAGCTTAACGGAGGCGGAGGTGGAGGTGAAATTTGAAGTAGAAAAAGTATAAATAAATTCATGAAATATTAAAGTCAGAAATATTTATTTCAAATGGGTACATACATGTACATGGTATGCTTTCATAAATAAATTATTAATCAAAATTGAGAAGAGGCAAATTATGTTTTGCAATCAAAACATCACCTTCCAAACGATTTATCAAGGGTTCATAAATTTAATAATCTGCACTAAATAACTGTTCACTTAAGTAAGTGCGAACTATGGGAGCAAACACTTTACATTTCATGTTATATCCCACCACAATAAGGGATCTTCATATAGTTGGGCCCAGCGTCGTTCCTTGCGCGTTGTATGTAATCGTAAATAAACCTCCGTTAAAACTCCGCATAAATTTTGTGGAGGCGGATGCGAAGGTGGAGGTTCAATTCCTTACGGAAGTTCCGCAGTAACGGAAGCGGAGGAGGAGTTCCGTTACAACCCTCGTTTGTACCACTCTTTTACGTACATCTGCCATCAAACAGTAGTCCATTGATTGCTATTTTCCGTTTTGAACGGTAAGGTTTACGCTAATAACTTATGGTACATGACAGAGCCATGCTGAAGCTATATTAATATGGTGATATGCTGCGGTGCGCACTTGAGTTGAATAATTTGTTCATTCCACACATGATAACACATCTGTTAGATGACAACTTCCTTTATTTTTCCTTGTTAGCAATCTTCTTATGGATAGGCATTTTATCAGATAACTTATTTTTGAATTCATCTAATAGTACTATAAAATCTTATCTCGCAAATTCATAAACATCAAACGAGCTGGGTCAACCACTACGATGCCTAGCGTAATACAATCGAAAGTTGGTTGATAGTAGCTCAAAAAAGTTTTATGTAAAATGAAAGTAAGACTATAGATAGAAAACAAATATTTAATAAAAAAACCTCACTTTAAGTAATATACTTTAACAAACCCGAACAGACCACTCCAGAAGAAACATCTGTAAACGAGTGTTATTCCATAGCCCTGCACTTGGTTGCAGCCTCCCTAGTATAACGGTAGTCCCCTAATCAATATAATTTCAGTAAAAGTCATCTGTATTCACCATGAATTTATTCCATTGTACTTGGAAATTGTATTAAATTAAATTAAATTAGTAGTATTTAATTAATTTAAAAAAAATGTAATTAAACTATATTTCCCTGAAACTAGAAGCACAAGTTTTAATAACAAGCACGTTAGTTCATTATTACCGAGGTACTGGCCTGAACGATTTTATGAATAAGAAAAATTTGCAGTTTAACGTGGCCTATTTTTATTTTCCTTTATGTTTGTTAGGTAATAATATTATATTAACGTACTTCTACTATCATTCTAACAGCCTTCACAAGTCAAATGCTGAAACTATGTGATTGTTAAAGTTAAAGACGGTTATTTCATCTTGACTTAAATAACAGGGAATAATAAATCTGTGAAATCATCATCACCACACATCAACAGCTCAATAGCTAATTTGCTTCATGCATCCCCCAGAGAATGCCACAAAGACAGACCATAGCCATCCGCATCCATCTTGCGCACCATTCTTATCAGGTCGTCACTCCATGAAGTGGAGAGGGGGACGCCCAACACTTCGCTTAGCAAAACGAGGCTGCAACCCAAAAATCTTTCAACCTTTATTCCCCATTGGTTGTCGACTTTGTGGCCGGCCACTATAGCTTGCGGATATGTTAGGCTATGTTGGTTACTCTGTTTCTACTACGGATATCTTCATTACGAAGTTTATCATACAGAAAAACATCAAGCATAGTCGTCTCCATCGCTGCGAGACCAGAGTTGTCTCATAGGACTAACAGCAAAAGATCATCACTGGCAATACGCATTGATACTCTTATCTTCAAGTTTTGAGGAATACGTGACGAGAAGATGTGTCCTAGTTTCTCGAACGCTGGCCAGAAGAAATGTTTGTAATTTTGGTGAATTATTCATATTCTTCTAAATCTAACTTAAATGTTAAACTAAAAATTAAAACTAAAGATTTAATTATTTATTATTTCTCAGTCAAATTTCTTAATTAATATAACTTACTTATAAAATAAGTAAATACTTTAGGAGAATGCATAAACTATATAAATTCTTGGAATACTATTACAGGTATTTGCATAATACGCATTTTGTAGCTTTATAAATTAAATTCTGGATGAGAATCTATATTTAAATCTTATGAGTAAAGCAAGATGCATTTCCTTAAAAATCTGACAGCTGAGAACCATTTAGATGCGAAGAAGTGAAGTATTTTGTACCCAGCTGTGCCACGACGGATTAGATCTGAATACAATGAGCCTTATTCATAGGTTTAATCTTCGTCTAATATAATAAATAAAATGATTAATGGTAAATAAATATTGTAATATAATATTATAATAATGTAATAAATATTATATTTAAGTAAAAAGTTATTATAAGATGCGAATAATTAGTAAATGTATGTGTGATAATTATAAAAAATAATATATTAGACTAGTAAATGTCAAGAAATATGTTTGTTGGTATTTAGTATGTAGTAGTATTTAAAAACGGGGTGTCACTTGATGTATGATGTATTTCTTGTGGCATGCAAATTATATAAATAAATATATAATTCAAAAGAATACTGTGATGATAATATGAAATATATTTATCAAGTCTGATATGTTCTCATGTTCATCATCTTGTGCATTTATTATTTTTGTTACAACTTGAATGATATTCGCATAATTTTTAAGAACCAGGCGATACATTGCAGAATTCCATAATATTATAGATGTTAAAAATTAATTAACTAATGTCCGCGTAATAACTTTTCAAACTAGGTTGAACACATCGTTTTATTTTATTATGCAGATCTTCGCTATTAATTTGCATCATCTTTATTTTTCGATATTCGCATTATGAAGTTGCTATGTACAAATTTTGTATCGTGCGTTCCAAAAATATCTTAAGTTTACTCATGCAATGCATCAACGTTGCCTGTGATATTTTTTTGTTGGAGATGGGGCAAACGAGCATGCGGTTCATCGGAAGCTAAGTGACTACCGCCGCCATTGAAAAACTGCAACACCAGGGGAATTGCGGATGCGTTGCCGCCTTTTAAAAAGGAGTAGGCTCATTTCTTGAAGGACCCTAAGTCAAATCGGTCCGGAAAAATCTCTGTGGTAGTCGATTCTACAAGAAAGTTTTGCGAGAAAAAAAAAATTATTTCAAATCGTACAGTGGTGAACCGCCAGTCATCCAGATAGTATGAATTTTATCGTGGGTTTTGTCGCGAACTGCGATGGTGAAATTGTGCGGCTGGAATTAGTCCGAACAACTGAACTGGACTAAATTTAGTCGCTTCCAGTCCGACTAACAAGAGGTATATAAATGTACCTGACTGGAATAATTAATATTTATCTTTCTAGAAAACTAACAGTTTCTATTTATTTTATAGTGTGGCCGTGTAAACTGATTTTCAGTTTGTTTAGTAACTAAATTGTTTTAGGCGACTGCAACTATATATGCCTCCGTACGATTCTCTTCAAAAATTTGACCTACTAGGTTTGCTCGTAAAATTCTGTTTTGAATTTTGGAGATAAATAGATTTGAGCATTACTTTAGCAAATGATGGTTACATTAATGAACAGATCATTAAAAGAAAGAGGAATGAAAGTGATCGCAAGTAAGACGAAAGTGATGGTTTTTGAAAGAGAAGAAAGCAAAACGGTATGTGAAATAATAATAGAAGGAGAGTTAATTGAGCAAGTGGATGAGTTCGTACATTTGGGATGTGTATTTAACAGGGATGGGAGATATGATAAGGATATTGAACGACGAGTGAATGCAGGAAATAAAGTAAATGGGGCTCTACACTCTATTGTGAAAGTCAGAATGTGTACTTTAACGTATGGTAGTGAAAGTTGGGTGTGGCAGAAGAAGCACGAGAGTAGAATAAATGCAGTAGAAATGCGGTCGCTAAGGAGTATGTTAGAGCTGAATCTGAGTGACAGGGTGAGAAACTGTGTGATAAAAGAAGAGTGTGGTTTGCAAAATGGTGCGGTGACGAGGATTAAGAAAGGAATTCTTCGGTGGTTTGGTCATGTAGAAAGAATGAATGCGGAAAGACTGACAAAGCAAATATATGTTGCAGAAGTGAATGGAAGAGTCGGAAAGGGACGTCCTAGACGGAAGTTTGTCGACCAAATTGGCGATATACTAAAAATGGGCCAAATTAAGAGTACCCTTAACCGACGAGCATGTATGCGTAGGTATATGGATGTGAAAGAGGCGAGAGAGGTATGTCAGGATCGTGCTAAATGGAAGTCTGTAGTCTCTGCCTACCCCTCTGGGTGACAGGCGTGAGTGTTTATGTTTATGTTTATGTATATATGCGGCTCTACACGTTGGCCAACACAGTGGCAAATGTAGTGGCGAAGATATTGGCCGAGAGTTTGTGACGGCATCCACACGTTGGAAGGTCGTTCAGTTTGCTTCGGTTCAGGCCAATATGCGGACGAATTTATTATACGACGGCTCCGTGGCGCAGTGGCCACGGGTTTGAATCCCGCACGGAACAAGTATTTGTATGTCCTACAAATAATCGTTCCAGGTCTTGATGTGTGTCCTTGTGCAATTTAAGTTTGTAAGCTGCCTTCGCGATACAGGAGAAAATCCAAGTGTGGGGGTAACGTTTTAATAAAATAATTATAAAAGAATAGTGAATATTAATGGTACTGTTAATAAAGATATACGATTAGCTTTATTTATTCTTTACATGCATCATAAACTGGAATAAATACCATTAATTAGAACTTAACTTAATTTAAAGTTAAAGGAGTTATAATCGATTAGTCTATGATTTAAAATTGGGTTTTGATTTTAAAGTTTAGCAAAACATGTACTTGCTTTTCTATTAGACATTTGACGTATATAAAAAACACCTTATAATTTATTTGGTAATTTAATTATTTTTTGATAAAGACAAAAACAATTGCAATAAATATAATTAACACTGACTTAATAATAGGTACTAAATTTTAAAAATGTTCTCGTAATAATCTGATTGTAAATAAATGTTCTTTATTTTTATTGATAAATAGCTTATCGACTTAAAAAAATATTTAAAAATAATTAAATCGCGCTTATTAAAATAGTAGGAATGTTTAAAGTTGAAATTGGCAATAAAAGGCTGGTAATTGCGGCATCCACCCTACAACGCGTGAATATAAAATTTAAATCAGATGCTTTTAATCACTCTGGGAGCTTGTAGCAAACCAGGGAGGGGGGTACACTTCCATACTTTAGGTTGGGTTCAATAATTTGCAAAGACACTAGTGCCATCTTGTATGATATCCGCATAAACTTTCGAACATTAAATTCTCAAAGGTGCGCTAGATGGCGACTACACCAATTCTGGTAATTCTCGAACTGGCAAGTAGCAACTTTATATGACATAATGGCTACCGGCGTCTGAGCAAGTTGTTGTTTTATTATAGTTTATAAGTGATTTTCGGTTGTTGCTACAATAAGTTTGGTTGAGTTGGGATTAGCCCTCTGTTTCTTGTTGTCTGTTTAAATTTTCATGATGGAACCACATTGTATGTTTGTGTAGTGTTGTGCGAAATAGACGCTTTCATTTATCATTCCGGTAACCCGGTGGACATATTTAATTTGGTTTGGTGATGTATTTTGCGGAATAGACGCTTTTACATCGTGTATGTTAAATATATATATATATATATATATATATATATATATATATATATATATATATATAATATATATATATATATAACAAAAATAAATGTTAATATTAATAAAATCTATAATACGTCTTTAATTGAACCCTAATCCCTTAAAATAGAAATATAACCGCCTATAGTATAGATAGCTGTATATACATAACTCGTAACGTATATACATACAGCTATCTATAGTCAACATGATATTGAGATTAGTTCAAGGGATATGATACCAGACGGCGACACTATTCATATTGGGTGACAAAAAATCCTAGAAGATGGCTCTTTATTTATGTATATATTAATCTACTCTATGTAGCAAACTAAACGCGCGTCGAAGTCTAACGTGCGGACTCGGCGACGGCAGGCATACATTTTCGCCGCGCCGTAGAAAGAGAGGATACTTCCTCTCCTACGCCGCGCCGGCTGTCTCTCTTTCTCCATTCGTTTTACGGATTTTCGATCAGGGTCACGTGTCCTGACGAGAGTTTAACATTTTTTATCCATTTCAAAAAAGTGTACAAAGCCGCTAAAGAAGTTTTCACTACAATCGAGTTCGTAAAAATTATTTCATTAAATTTTCATTTCCTTTCAAGTATCACACAGAGATAAAAAAAAATTTAATTAATAAACTTATTACGTAATGTCTATATTTCAATCAAACTTAATCATAATCATCATCGTCCTCATCATTATAACCCACCAAAGGTTCACTTTTGAAGATCGGCCTCTTTGAAGAAACGACACAAAGCACGATCCTGAGCCACCTGTATACTAGTAACACACATAAATAATCATGATTCATGTGTAACTGGAGCAAGGTACGGTACAATATGTCTGACAAATTCTTGAAGAATAAAAGCCTTTTGAACAAAATAATGTCATAAAAATGTGTATTAAGATTCGCTACTTTTGTTTGCAATTACTGATATCGTTTCCGAGATATTATAGCGAGGCGTTGGATAATTTCTATTTTGACACCATAAATCAATTTACAATTTATTAAAGTATCCCGCAGAAAACTCGGCACAGGAACGGCGATGTATATCGGAGAACGTTCACGTTTTATTGTTTAAGATTAAAGTGAACGCCTTTTATAGAACGAATACCAAGAGAGTGCATTCATTGATCGAACAGGAAAAAGAAAGACTGATATTTTCCTGACCGAGTTTTGAAACTGCACCCTGTGCCAATCTGGTTTTAACATCTTTTGTACGAGTTAATAATAGATTTTTCCGTGAGACCTATCGGTATTTGATCTATCGGTGAGATCTTCTTATCTGATTTCTTTTTTATGAACATTTTAATACGAATGCTACGAATTAACGTTACATTTACCATTACAAATTATCAAGAGTCCACTGATGAATATAGGCCTCCCCCACTCTCCCATAGATTACCTCATTGGATTGTTTGCCATAGTTGCCACGCTTAGCAAGGGATGGAAAACACAGTCTTTTGTTTTTATACAGCAGTTATCAGGAAGATGATGTTACCGATCTCCTGGTTCTGTTTCCCTTTGTTGCCTCTAATTACAATCTCGAAACGTCATGGGATAGTACATATTCTTACACCACCATTATACGGTCGCCAATTACGGTACTTTTCATTTTATGATTTTATAGCAAATAATACATTATAATGATAACCGTGTGAACTCCCTCAAGGGACGAAAAAAGTCAATATCGTTAGCCATTTGGTTGAGAGAAAAAATATTGCCACTAGTACCTTCCGGTACCGCTGAAAACTGAAGCACCTTTGAATTTTAATAGTTACACCTTTACTAATAAATGTCCTACATCGGCCAATCAGACGCTTGGTAAGCGCTAAGCGTCTGGAATAAGTATTTCCATTCGATTATCATGTGGGTGTTTCATGGCAAGAGTTTGTAGATAAAAATAAATTTAAAGGTGCTCTTTGTGGTTAAGTTTTGATTCCATTTTCATAATGTGAGAGTGCACTCTCTTATGTTTTGATATCTATGTCCTATATTATTTATATATAGTTGTCAGTTTATGAGTTCATGCTAACAGATTATATTAAAAACACAGTAAAAATAAATTTTACATAATATTAAAAATCATTTTCAGTTTTTTTTAATCGAAGCTGTAATCCAGTAATATTAAGCATAGAGCACTTTACTATCGTCTGATTCATAACTACCTACAATCAGGTGTGAACAGCAGTCAGGCTCTAGCTTAGAATGGCTAATACGATAGAAATACATAACAATTTATGAGGTAGTAAAGAACATTGAAATAACTTTCTTAGTTTACCATCAAGTTCTCGCAAAAATGCCTCTTTAATTTAGGAGAACTATTGCTAAAATATCCATATATTCTTGAAGTTGATTACAACTACTGGAAATCGTAAACAAAATCAGATATGAATTATTTAGCCAATTTAGGAAGAACTATCGAATAAGCTTTCCTTCTGTTTATCAGTTTAGAACTAGCAATGAAGCTTCCATTCTCTTTATCAGGTTTTCTTAATCCTTATTGGATTAGGCTTATAAAAGCACAGAGTATTTAACGTCGTAATCAATATTATCAATATCATCAATACGCAATCAATTTTATTATCACTAATCTACTGCTGAACATATGCCTCCTCAGAGAATATAACAAAACACAATAAGTAATAAGTCACTTGAATCCATATCTTAGCAGATTGTCACTGTGGGGATCACCTTACACTCCGCTCATATGTAGGAATTAAGTGTATGTGTATATGAATTTTACTCTCAATTTACATACCTCACCTTTATATTTGTTTTGGAAAATATTCCATTATTAAAAGAATACCAAATCCAGATTTTTGAACGGGATCAATTTTCCATGTATTATTTTATTTCATTCGAGATTAAATCTGCGTAGAGAATTAGTCAATCATCAAAAAATAAAAATGCAGCACAAAAGAGTTTTAGGTTTTATCATTTCTGCACCATTCATGTTTACTGAATGTCACGTAGCTAACTTTGCCCTTTGTATCCGCCTTTCCGGGGAAAATGCGCACAAAAATGCTGTACAACCGAAATAATATTGTGGCTATTGTTGTGAGAAACATTTTTATTCCATTTATCATTCAAATGGAAACTTAAGTTTTACTTCAAAACGATAGTCAAATTTAATGAAAAGAAATCGATAGTATCATAGTTTTTGATAATTAACTATAAGCTGTTAAAACGTAATTTGCTCTTTTTCGCGTAATGAAATAAAATGATGTCCCCTGCCCATTCTCAAGAAGACCACCCGCCCTTCCTTGATTGCGTGCATTATCCTCGTCACCACCAATCTCAGCACCACCACTTCCAACACCAATACGGTAGGGAAGACACACAACCCTCGATAATACGACACGTGTTTCGCCTCTACTCGAGGCATCCTCAGGTGAAGCAGACTGCAGTGGCTGACACCTAAGGGAAACTAACTGAAAGTTATCTTGAAACTGGGAATGACACACCATTTAATTTTATTACGCGAAAAGGAGCAAATTAAGTTCTAACAACATTAATATAATGGATTTCTGAAAAGTATCGCTTCATTCTGTTAATTATGTGATTAGAAGATTACAATGTTTAGCCCATTTTTTTAGAAAAGTACGGAAGCTGAACTAACTCACTTCATGAATACTTTATTTTCCTCGATAATTTATTTTAACCCCCATTAATTTTTTTTTTTAAAAAAAAACAAAAAATTAATATTATGTGAGAGCGTGAACCTGCCCTGGTCGAGCTGACCCATTCGTGCTACATTATAGCTGCAGTCTGGCTCTATCACGTAAAAGTTGCGATCGTTCTGCGAAAATAACTTAATTCAATTGGTTTGATTCTTTAACTTACCTTTAAAAGTGTATCATACTCAAACGAGAAATTTGTTAATTGATATGTGATTCATCATAAGCTTTTAGAGGTTTTATTCGAGAGATTTGAACCAGGGTATTTAGGTATACGGAAACTTGCATCAAAAATCACAAAATTTTTATAATAAAAATAACATTTATCATCAATCGTCATACCATAAAAATTTAAACTGTCCTCCTTAAAACCAATTCAGAATCCAAACGATTTTTTACAAAGAATCTCTTAATGCTTCTATATTTTAAAAACAAGTGTTCCATTTCAAGGATTTGGTTGAATATTTAATTCAGGTTTCAAACGAGTGGTTGCCTTTAGAGTTGTAAATCTTTACAAATATATTCAACAAAACGTTAGAACTAGTAACCTTAGTTTCGAAATAGACCGGCTTTAAACATAAATAAAAATTGGATAAAATGACTATCGAAACTAAAACTCTAACAACGTGAGACATTTATAAAATAAGGGTCACAAACGAGAACACAGTGTAAAGTGGCAAACAGTGTGTGGTCCCTCCGGTCAAGCCGATCCGTTCGTTCTACAACCATAACAGAGCTGCAGCCTGGCTCTACCACTTGAAACACTCTACATGTATAGACTGGTCTATGCATTTCTTACATATACTTCAACAACTATCGTTTTGGCTGTAGCAAAATTTTTATTTAGAATTGTGTTTCAAATAGTCTCATCTTATGGCATATTAAACATAAATTATAGCATCAAGGACGCTGATAAACTACTTAGCAAGTAAACTTACGACCTCACAATTTTCACTTCACCGAAGTTTATACGCCGAATTTCAAATACAAAATACCAAGTTTGCAAGAAAGTTCGGTCTTGCAAATTAGGAAGCGCAATAATCCACATACGAAGTTTCCTCAGAGTGTATTGTCTATTAAAATTTGATCTTCCATGTATGTAAATACATTTTAAATATATTTCCATACAATAATATAAAATTTTAATAAAAAAATAAGTGAGTCACAGTACCTCAGGGACTACTTTCACAATAGCAACCCAGGTTCAATCTTCTTACACCCTCTTGGAATTATGATGATGTCTGTGCTATAAGTGGGTGCATATAACTGTATATATACTTTTCTAAAATTTTAGCCTTCTTCGTCAATTTTTGAGTCCTTCAAGGTTGATATTATCCACTTTAAATAAATATCTTTGCTGCTTAGTAGCAGTACATCTGTTGTGGTGAGTATTAAAGAGCCAGTATATAAAATCAACCGAGTGGTGGCGGTATAAGAATATCCACTACGCCATATTGTTAGGAAGGTGTTGCAAGAGACACCAGAGGGAAAATGAAACAGGAGATGGGTAGCAGCATCTTCCTGATAACACAAAATAATAAAAAAACTCCGGCTGCCAACCCGCTTGCTAGCGTGGCAACTATAGCAAAATTTCCCCTTTGGTGTAATCTATGAGGGAGGCTTATGATCACTTGTGAACTTTTATAGGCTGTAATGGATGTGTGAAGGAAACTCAAGGTTTCTTAACAAGCTATGAAGAGGGGGTTTCTTTGTGTGATAGACTTAAAATCAAGGATATCCGCAGTTGAACCAGAGTAACCGACATAGCCCAATGGATTAGTAATCTGAAGTGGTAATGGGCCGGCCATATAGCTCCAAGAACCGACGAACGATGAGGAGAAAAAATGTTTGAATGGCAGCCTCATATCGGCAGGCAAAGTATAGGGCATCCTACCACTAGATGGAGTGACGACATGGTAAGGCATGCAGGAATTCAATGGATGCAGGTGGCTCAGGACCGCACTTTGTGGCATTCCTTGGGGGAGGCCTATGTTTAGCAGTGGACTTGTAAAGGGCTGTAGTCATGAATAGATGGATGGATGGATAAATGTGCGTTGGTGTAGTTTTTTTTTAAACATAAGGGTAGGAAGCAAGCACACAGTCTACCTGATGGTAAGTGGATGCTGTAGCTCTTAGACATCTACACTTATCCTCGATTAAGAAACTAAACGCAGATGATTTGTCAATCTTGTGGACTAAGATAGAATGCCTCATTTCCAGTAAACATTAAGCTACATAACATATTAAGCTGCTATTTTACGCTACAAATCTGTGAGAGCGTGGTCATAATATAGCTGCAGCGGGACTATACCATAGTGTTAAAGAGGATATAGAGTTCTCGAGGTTGAAAACAAATACATTAAAAAAACATAAACACGCCTGTCATACAGAGGGGTAGGCAGAGACTACGGACTTCCATATGAAAAGATCTTGATCCACATCTGTCACTTCTTTCACATCTATCATATTTCTATGCATATATGCTCGTCGGTTAAAGGAACTTTCGATTTGACCTAACATACCGCCATTTTTATCGCTAAATATCCGCTCCTTGTTGACTCTGCCACTCACATTCATAGCAAACGTTCTTACGACATCCGTAGCTTACCTTTGGATAGACTATAAGTTTATTTAACACTTCAGTTTTATATTTAAAAAAAATCGTAGGACTATAATGCTACTGTATTCTATGGTAAGGGACAAAAATCGCAGAGCCCTTTTTATTTCTTTCTTTTTTACTGATGATGATTTATCTGATGATGAGGACCTCATCATCAGTAACTTACAAACACAGTTAACTAGAACGACTAACAGAAGGAGACCACCGCCATGTTGCGATGAATATTCGAAGGGGAGGAGAGGGTACTGTACTAGAGGCTTTAAGAAAAAGGAAATTATATCTGCGACCAAACCCCACATATAACACGATAAAACCAAACCCAGCGTGGTGAGTATGGATGAAGAATCTCTTAAAAAGTGCAAGCGTATTAAAAAAAAACTGAAATGCATAGGACAGTTAGTTTAAGGGTAAACTATGTAGTAATGTGGGTTTAGTTTAATGAATGAGAATAGGAATTCGATTACGCATGATAATCAGTTCTCTAAACAAAAAAAAAACTTAAAAAAAGCAAAATTCAACTTCAAATAACTAAAAAGACTAAAATAATTTGAAATTCTGTATTCTGCTAAGGCATAGTGTATAGAAGAATGAAAGCACCTATTTAAGAAAGTGAAATTTATTTATTCCTTTTTCTTTTTTTTTTAGTTATTTGCAGCCGGCTCTTTCTTTCTTGAAAGCTATTTTATATCTATTCGATTTTTTTACGTTTTTGGTTTTTGAATGAAATATCACAATCTAAATGTCATCTAAATAGTTACATTGAAAACTTCATCCCCTATCTTGCCACCCTTATGTGGGAATTTTCTTTACGCTATATTATATGGAACAACCTCAGAATTTATGGAAAATCAACAAAATTGGTTAACGACTGACGAAGAAATCGCGTAATATACAAGTACATACAAAAAAGCAGCCTTATTGTAAACCTCGTTTTTAGTTGTTGAAGTGCTTGAACGCTTTACAACCAAAATAAAAACTAATCTATATTCGAAAATGGGAAAGAAAAATCTAAAGGGTATAAAGAAGGATTAGATTAACTGAAATTACAGCGATCCAACTTCAATTCCTTTTTATTGTTATTATGTGAAGACTCGTAAACACTACAACCGTCGATACAATTGCATTGAAGTATTTATACATAATTTGAGTAGTTTTTCAATATTTCTTAGATAAGATAAATTTAAACGATGTTGCTGAAGTGTTGTTAATATGGCTAATCATATAAAATTATTTAGCTGTGATACTGTTATAATAAAAACGATTATGAATGATTTTCGGTGTGAACAGATAGTCTAACGAAGCTAATTCGAAATTGCGATCTGTTAATCGACTCCACTTGGACATCAATACTCATCTTTTGTAACGTGATACGTCACTTGGACGTCACACCTCTATTATAGTTTTTTTTTACCTATGAGAAGGCAAACGAGCGTACGGCTCACCTGATGGTAAGTGATCAATAATGATAAAGCTACCACTTCTAACAATTTAATAATACAATTGGTAAAAGAATGTATTTGAAGACGATCTCTAGATGGAAATCAATTTTCGCATCCACCTGGGTAGACAAAAAATATTTTTTTCTATTACAGCCTAGTAACGGTAATGAACAAGCTATTGTTCCGGTGTGTAGTAGGGGAATCCAGTTTTATTAATAAAGCCGTCCAGACAGCATTCTATTATATTAGGTGATGGCAATCCGATATGTCCAGAGAGAGATCACCCGCAGGATAATGGCTTTACGTGCTTTCTGAGGTTCGGGGGTAAAACACTGCCAACTTCCTGAGACCGAGCTTCTACTGACAATTTTTGACAGAAAAACCCGGGCTTCCAATCCACGACCTCAAAATCAGTCATACCTCCATCTATATCCACACTTAAAACCATCAGACTAACGGTGCAATCAAATTTCATTACTGGTTAAGAGGTAACCTATCTCTATTCTCAAGGGTAGCACTTTATCTTTAGATCTTTGATTGATGTTTGTTGCAGGTGTCTACGGGCTATAGTAGTCACAGATTAACACAGTTAAGTCAAAACTGTTTATTTCAATACTATATATTTCTTTTGCATAACTGCGATACTATGTATAAATAAAAGAAAAATATAAACTAAAACTCATCTACAGCAAAAATCGTTTTTGGCTTTGGGTATATGGTTTGAAACTGAATAAATGTTAAAAATATTTAAATATTTTTTGGGCTATTTAAATGCAAATGGGCTTATGTTTTGAAAACAAATAACAAGAAATATTTCAAATTATGCAATGTGTTTATACGCCAAACAATTACCATTTGAAACTAATTTTACGGTTTGTAACACCCACCTCTAGTTTATACTGTTAGTGAGGAAACTTCTAAGAAGACAGTTTTATCCAATCACAAAACTCTTATGCAGTGAATTTCACTGAATCTATTTTCCGAAAAGTTTAACCGAATACGGATAATCCCTGTATTCGTTTGCTAATGCGGAAAACACTTTCTGAACTGAAATTGCGTAATCTGTATGCTGGACGGAATTATTTTGTCGATACGATGTACATTAGTACTTATGAAAAAAATTGTTTTGCTTGAAATAATATTTTTCAATTATTTAATGTGTGCGACACGAATGGATTTGCATAAATAGGTATTTTACACCTTGAGTAAACGGAATGCTTAAATCTATCGGATGCCATGATATGTCTTTGGCACATCTCCTAGTCGTCTCGTACGACACCCACAAGATGAAATATGGTGATGGATTAAAAAAAAAGTTAATGTTGAAACTAATAATCTAAAATACATAGCCCCCATTACCCGTCGAATATCATAGCAAGTAACATAACTTTAATAAATTGTACTATTATATAGAAGTGGTTGCTTTAAATCGCTTAACTAAATTCAAACTTTATATTCATTTGAGTAAAACTGATTAAGTTTCAAATTGTACATCTATGAATGTTCTAAAGTACTTGCTATATGGGTAATATCAGAGTTATATAGAGAGGATCGCATTATAATTACTCGTAAATGGTCTTTTTTATGGGTCGCCTGCAAGTGGTACGTTCCACAAGACAACGGACGTAGTTACGGTGACCGATAAATTTAGATTTATTTACATATTCGAAAATGCCAAACCCAAATCCCACGAGACTGAGATGGGCCTGGCAGTTTTTAGTGTGAGAGCATTGATTAATTATGACAAAGCTTTCATGTAACGCATGCGAGTTGAATCATTTACGGACAGAGCAATAAATAGTGAATAAAATGGATTTTAAAGAAAATATGTAAACTGTAAAGGACCTTTTAAAAAGCATTTAAAACAACGACGTGTTTTTTTAAACTAAATAAAGAAAAATACTTATAATAAAAATAAATAGTGGTATATTATCATAATTATAGCCAATCACAAATCCACTGCTGAACATAGGCCTCCCCGAGTTATTGTAACAAAGCAAGACCCTAAGACTGACCCCATTTACTTCCTGGATCCCTTACTAGGTCATCACCTCATCTAGTGGGTGACTATCCTACAGTTGGCTTACCGGTATGAAGCTGTATTAATTTCTCTAGATCCTTTACTTCCCAACGATAATAAGTTCGGTCGTATATTTTGATGATAGTGATAATTCCCTTTATAATAATATTAAGACGCCATTCATACCTGACTAATTTCGTACTAACGAGACACAAAAAGCAAATTTTCTATGCTAGTAGATCTTGCTTAGATAGAACATTACCATAAATCGTAGCCGCTTTGTTCAATATTCTGTCTGGGACAGACTAACGATCTAAGAAATTACGATGAAATTGAAGTAGGTTAGTAGAAACAAAAGTTTATTATGTCTTGATCTATTAATTTTAAATTTAATTGGCAAAAACGTAAAAAATATTTAAAATATTCGTCATAAGCTTCTGTAGTGGGCCGTTTGTAATATTTTGGCGTGATCGTCTTAGTTAGGACCCTTATTTACGTTGTGTTTGTTTAGTAACTTAGTTCTTTTAGGTGTCTTTTGGAAGAATGAATATTCGCTAGAGCAAATTGAAAGCTTTTTTTTTTTTTTTTTTTTTTTTTTTTGCGCCCGAAGCAATTAAAGGGCTACCCTGTACGTAGGGAGGCGGAAAATGCATTACGCATACCACGATAGCCGGTCTATCGTGGTTATGGGGGACTCACTGTCCTACCGGGGACCCTAAGTGATACCCCCTAAAAACCGCCTTTGGGGACAGGCAGCTGGCTGATTAAGCTCTATTGTGCCTTATCATGAGCGACCCTCTTTTGGGAAAAGAGGGCGCAGGCGGCTAAGAGCCGCTGAGGGAGTGCCTACGAAGGCAAAATAATATTAGTTGATATAGTAATAATTAATTTAATTAGAACTGGCCTGAGCCGCCAGGAGGCAGTTCAGGTCGTTTGACAGTTTATTTGGCGGGTCCAAGAGAGAGTTTCTCGGCCTGCGGACACGATGGCGAGAGGGGGGTGGGGCTGCATAAGAAGCCGCCTCACGAATTAAATTGTTTGGGTGCGACTCTGAGGCTTTGAAGAAGTTCTCAGAGAGTTTTTTTAAGGTACTGTTGAATTGTTGGGAGCTCTAAGTCCCGATGAAGGTCGGCATTACGGACGTACCAAGGTGCGTTCGCAGCTCGACGACAGAAGAGGTTCTGAACTATTTGGAGTTCATTTAATATGTTAGGGTTTGCGTGGGCAAAGACGGGGCCCGCGTAGGTCATGACTGGTCGTATACAGACCTTATAAAGGGTTCGCTTGTTCCGAAGGGACATTTTACTGTGTCTGCCCAACATACTGTTGAGCCTACTCAGGTAAAACCGTGCGTGACGGGTGACTCGTTTGACGTGGGGCCTAAAAGTGAGCCCTGTGTCTAGAGTGACACCTAAATATTTGGCTGTCGTATGCCAGGGGACAGGGGTCCCTAGCATACGTATTGGAGGAGTGTTTTTAAGACGGCGTCGTTTATAATCGAAGTGAACGGCGGAACTCTTCTCCGGGTTCACATCGATGCGCCATTTTTTGAACCAATCTCCTAGGTCATCAACTGACTTTTGGATCTTGTTCCGTATGAAGGGTAGTGAGACACCTTTGCAGTAGATGGCAGTGTCGTCTGCGAAGAGGGAGAGTTGAACACCTTTCGACGGGATGGGAATGTCGTTGGTGAACAGGATGTACAGCAAAGGAGCAAGTACTGAGCCCTGAGGGACACCAGCCTTGATAGTTCGCTGTGAGGATAGCGTGCCTTCGTGTCTAAAACGAAAGGTACGATGCTTCAAATAGGAGGCCACGAGACGAACTAGACGATCGGGGAGACCTATTTTGTAGAGCTTGTAGATGAGGCCTGTGTGCCAGACTCTATCAAAAGCTTTGGCTATATCAAAGAAGACCGCGATGGTTTTATGACGTCGAGGATAGAAACCGCTGAGGATATATTCCACAATGCGGTGAACTTGTTGGGGACATGAGTGTTTGGCTCGGAAGCCGAATTGGTGGGGAATGATGAGAGGGTCACCGTCTGTGGGAAACAGATAGCGCCTCATCCGTGTTTGGATGACTCTTTCGAAGAGCTTGCCCATTGCCTTGAGGAGGCTAATGGGGCGATGGCTGGAGGGGGAGGTTGAGAGGCTTGCCTGGCTTGGGAATTCCAATCACAGTTGCCTCTTTCCACGTAGTGGGAAAATAACTAAGGTTGAAGCAGGCGTTGAAGATAATAGATAGAAAGGTTAACACCTGCTCGGGAAAGTGTTTGAGGGCTTGGTTGGAGATGCCATCCGCGCCCGGAGCCTTTTTAGGCTTAAGTCCTTTGATGAGGGATGAAATCTCATCATTGGACACAGAGATAGGTTCGGAGGCGGTAGGGGGTGAGTTCCGGCGGCGGACCTCATCCTCTACTGCCTGGACGTGTGAGGGGTCAACAGGTTGAGAACTAGGGGAGCATTGATCGGCAATGCTATCCGCAAAGCACTCAGCCTTCTCCTCGTCCTCGAAGGCAACCGTGCCGTCGGGACGGGAGAGAGGGGGAGAATTGAAAGCTGTTGGTAGTGCCTTATAAGCTAATTGAACCCCGTTCACGAAGACAGGGCTCGAGAAAGGTTAAGAACATAAAACGTCCCAATTCCACTTGTATCAGGTTTACATTATTAATTTAATATTATTTATCCCTTCCCGCTCGGAAAAGGCTCAAAATATATTTATACAAAATACCCGATACAAGGGCTTCGCTCTCCTACATTTATTAAAAAATGTAGGAGAGGCACACGGCCCCACACACGCCGTGCACGGTGAGCGCCAACCATTTTGATGCACTCCCCCCGAAGGGAAAGCTAATTCGGGAACTGGACCGTAGTCCACAGCAAAATAACTGGCGAACCAATAAAAGAGGCTTGGCCTCTGTTAGTGCGTAAGCACAAACATCGACCGAAGTCGCGCATGTCAATGCGTGTAAACGCCATACAGAATACGAACGAATCCAGCCACAGTGAATGTACGTCACACGGTTTAGGCAAAAAGGCACACTGGCAGTAAACCTTCCGTGAGCGCCACCACCTGCCAGACCGCCGCTCCTGCAGACGTGATGTAAGTGTATGGCATCACCACCAATTGCATGATCAGCACGGCTACTAGCCGCAGAGCATGTCATGAGTCTACCGATCACCTCAAGGGAATGGGGTCCCACGTTGTGCGGCTTTCGGCCGCAGCCTTGAGAGTCTCCTCAGATCCTCCCGCCAGCTACCACCCGCATGAGGTCGACACATATGCTCTACCAACCAATACAACGGCAGATATAGCCAAAAGGCAGTTATAAGATAAGAGTAATAATTCGCCATCAGAAAGGGTTTGTGTCACTGACGTTGAGTAAATGCATTTTCGATCATGTTTATCTCACCCACCAACAAGTTGCCATCAATCATTCAAAGGTGGGAAAGTTACAGAGATATATTATTATGTTGTTATATAAAACATCATGGAGGGCAGACAGTCTGCAGCCCCGTAATGAAGGGACCCGACTTGGGCAAAGCCACTCAGGCGTGAGTCAAACCAAGACGCAGAGAGCGCCATTGAGAATAGCGTCCCACCAAACAACCATCGCAAAGACGCAACGCTGCAGAACGCAACAAGCATCAATACGACTATCGTCGGGCTTACATCATCCCAAGGTCCCCCATACATCCCAGCAGACATCACCACCTGCATACCTCCATCGACCAGAACCACAAGAGTGTGTCGAATCAGGTGCAGCACACCCGCAGGTCCATCACAAGACGCAATACCGCAAGTAGCAGTAAGCATCAACGCAACTATCATACGGATGGCGCCCCCTCACAACACACCCCTATGACCCACATGACCCCTATCGACTTTGGTAACAAAGTTTGTATTGTTGTTATATAAAAAATATCACCAACGTATCATAGCGCTAATGCACTAAGGCATGAAGTTGAGTATGCCTGTTACACTTAAAAGTGCTACCAAACACACACATCATCCCAATCCGAAATATAGACGACGCATCGCTATACGCTACTACGCCGCCCACAAACGGTATGGGTGTGCGATGTCCACGGGAAAGCCGTATTGCTACAACAAACTCGCTTACCACCAGAACTAAGATGATATGTCTAGGACATATCGGTTAGCGAGTCCAAGTTTACCTCGAAACAATTGCTCGTGAAGCAGCATACGCGCCACCATAATATTCCTTTTCAAGTCCCTAATAAGGACTAGTCATTTTGCTACAGTACTCGGCTACAGCAGTCGGTCACCCGACCACTCCATACAATGCTTATGCATCAAGGAGACCTCCTATAATATTGCTTTTTTATCATAGACCTTACTTTCATAAGTCATGCATATATAGGATTCGAACCCACGACCCTACTATTGTAATGCAAATTCATCATGGAGACCTTCTATAGTACTGATTTCGTATCATAGACCTTACTTTCATAAGTCATTAATATATAGGGTTCGAACCCACGACCCTACTATTGTAATGCATATTAATCATAGAGACCTTCTATAGTATTGCTTTTGTATCATAGACCTTACTTTCATAAGTCATTAATATATAGGATTCGAACCCACGACCCTACTATTGTAATGCAAATTCATCATGGAGACCATCTATAGTATTGCTTTTGTATCATAGACCTTACTATCATAAGTCCCTAATATAGGACTAGTCATTGTGCTACAGTACTTCAGGCAGTCGGACTCCCGACCACCCCATATATATGTACAACTGCAGGTATGTATCTCCGGCAGCTCCTCTATACAAGACATCTATACATGAACACCTTCCATAACTTAGGAAACTTTTCTTTTATACGTGAACCACTTCCACAACTTAGAAAATTTCTTTTATACATGAACTCCTTCCAAGACTTAGACAATTTTTGACAAATTTTCTAATTATGTTATAAATGTTATTTATCTTTATTTTTATAATATTTTCGACTTGTATTTCTATAATTTATCTTATTTTAAATATTTTTTCAAGTTTTTAATAAATTAATTTATTATGGAAGACAATATTATGCCTTTAATTAATATGTTATTGTTCTAATATCTGAAATGTATTTATATTAACTTTATGGTTACTAATGTAATTTTATTGTTTAATATATATATATATATATATATATATATATTTTAAGACTATTTTTGACGCCCCTTTATATTGAATTTAATTATTAACAATAATATTGGGCCGTCACAACACGTTGGAACGTTTCTAGGTAAATATATACTTAAAAAGGTGAATAAAAATAGTGAATAAAAATGGCTTACTTAAAAAAACGGACAGGAAGAACTTAATAAAGGATAAAAGAAAACATAAGAAATTTAACAATACTTTATCTTAGGCAGTAAGAAGACAGCGTCACCCTATTCCATATCATGAGAGTCTTAAGGCTACTATAGGGCAATTCTAGAAAACTAATAACGGCCTAACCATCTCAAACATTGTTTTAACCTAAACGTATTATTATAAAAAAAATGGTTAGTATCAGTCCAAGATTATAACTAGTGCGTTCCGAAGAAGACGTCCAGCGAAAAAATGTGAGTTAAATATAAAATTTGATAGCAAATATCAAACTTCATAAAACGTGAAAAAGACTTGTCTTAAATTATTGTTAGAATCCAAGATAACAGTTACTACATTTTGCAATGAGACAGATAATTTCCATATAGTGATGAATACTAACGTATAAGTTCGTCGGAAAGGAACAATTACGGCAAATATATCCCATAGATTGTGGATAGCGATAATAATATATACGTGAAAATTCGATGGTTTAATCAACAAGTTAAATGGATTTCTAGTCCTCGCGCGCCGACAGACGAATTATAACTGCGCGTATGAAGATAAACATTTGGGATAACCAAAAACCAGATCGCTATGTGAATTAATCAGAAGTCGCTAAGGCACTAAAGTAATTGTTTTTCAACTATTAAATTAGTTTGATAAAATTTAATTAATAATTAGTATAACTTTACTGTTATAAATATATAATACACAGCTTTGTTTTCAAAAGATCCGACAGAATGGAGATGATATTATAATGCTCATGATATCACTTTGCAAATTGTGTAATTTTCTTAATGTCTAAACACAGAGTAGCTATTTTGTCGAATGTTACGTCAAGAACTATGGTTAAGTTTTGTTTTCATTTTATTACATTATTATAATGACAGATTAATCGATTAGTCTAAAACATATATTCATTATTTATTTATTTTTAATAATGAAAATAATAAACAATAATAAACATATTTTACACACATCTGCGCCTATCAAAATCTAATAACTACTTCTATTACTTTCAACCCCTCCACAATAAAAATGGCGTCTTTGCCAAGTCAAGCGATTTCATTGTTGATCTTGCAATGAAGCATGTTATTGCATTGCCGCCTTCCCATTCTCTAGGGATTCCACCCCTTACGATGTCAATGAAATATTATAAGGGTTACACAAGTCTTTGCCATTAGGCAGGAAAGGCAGTTATTCCTGATTTTACATTCAATCGCAAGTGTTATGGGACTGATGATGTTAAATTACAAAGATTCCTTGTTGCAATTGTATGTTTTTCGTTCGTTGCTTGAAATAACAATTACTGGATAAATATAGTTCGTTTTCTCTACTACAATAAATATTTCTATCTAAAAAATATTGTATACTTTAATAATTATACAATACATTTTCGTTACATGCCTTTCACGTAAGGGAAAAATCGACATAATTCAATTAACGACCGAAAAAGCTTCGATACAAGCCCCAATATCTCCGAAGTTCTACATCACTTTGACGTAATTTTTTAATACCTAAATTAATAACAAAATAATCATCAACGTTTGCTTAAACTAACTTAAATCGTAACTATTATTTTTTAATTAAATAAATAAAAGTACCATATATTTAACTGCGCCAGCCATCTAGGATCATTATAGCGCGAGCGCTTTTCGAGGCTGGATCTGCTGTAATTGATTTCGCGCGCTGGCACCGCGTTTCGATAATATCGTAGTGTGCTTCGACTGCTGTACAGGTGCTGCTATTTTGTGCGTTCTAGAGCATAGATGACAACCGCAGTTTTTGATCGATGGAAGTATTTACTTTCGTACAGTATATATATTTCAATTAGTATAAAATTCGCACATTATTATTATACCAGATAGTTAACTCGTTATAGTTATTTTGATAGTAGCTGAGCTTTCTTACCAGTCGGAATTGGGAAAAATAAATACAAGTATCAATGCGTCACTAAACGTGAAAAAGAAATTCCTATCTCTGGAGAAATAATAATGGAGAATAAAAATGTCAGCATGCTTGCCATATTGACTACTAGTAAAGGTACTAAAAATCTACTAAGACGACCAATGTTGGATTTTGAATATGTTACCCAAGTTACAAGCGTTTTATGAAAAGTGTATACCGCCCAAAATTATCGACTCGAGATAAGCTCGGTCGATACCGTTGCGGCAAATATTTTTATAATAAAAAAATGGTATCTGTAAGTACCGATTCAAAAAATATTAGTTACATTTGGTTGTTTCATTTATTAAAACAGGTTGCAACCGTACTATTTTTATATTTATACCATTATGCTACCTTTACTAGACATAATCGATTATTAACCAACATCGGTTAACAATCGATTACTTCGTAACAATTAAAATATTTATGTGTACTTATTTCAACACTAAGTTTCATAAATAATGAATAATATATCAAAATAGATTATAATAAATGAATTAGATAACATAAAAATTAATGAATTCCGAAATCTAAAAAAATAGGGATATTCCTTCCATGCCTTTTCGGTTACACTTCACTTTCACTACCAAACATTTATATATCGCATCAAATTATGTAATAACGAATAAAACTTACAATTAATCTGTAGCTAACTACTAAAAGAGATGTATAAGTCAATGGTGATATAAAAAGGTAACTGCATTTAGGGGCAGGTCACACCGAGACGTGACGCGACGCGTCGCGTACTTTTTAAGATATATTGATACAAAATATAACTTTATTTACTACTAGCCGTAAAAGTAAAGTAAACTAAAGTTACAGCCTATATACGTCCCACTGCTGGGCACAGGCCTCCCCTCATTTCTGAGAGGGTGTTAGGGCAAGGAAGTATCCACCGCGCAGCCCCAATGCGTGTTGGCGAACTTCACATGTCTTCGAAATATTTTTTTCTTATTCCTCAGACATGCAGGTTTCCTCACGATGTTTTCCTTCACCGCCGAGCACGTGGTAAATCAGCACTTAAAATTGCAATTAACAATTTCATTGATGCCGGGGATCGAACCCGGGTTACTCGCGTTCTGTTATATTTACAGCGAGCGTTAACCATCTGAGCTACCACGGCTCCTCTACTACTAGCCGTACCAGGGTAAAATAGCAACTAAATGTTGCAGAGTTTCTTATGGCGAATGTAAAGGACCGTAGAGTGATTTTACTGGAAACTAGGCATTCTATCTTACTCCTTAGGGTAATAATGCATCTACATTTTTACTCTTAATCGAAGATGAATGTGAATGTCTATGGGCCACAGTATTAATTTACCATTAGATGGACTGTAAGCTGTCACCCTTATTCTATAAAAAAATTATAAATACTTGTGTAATGTGTAGTAATAGGTGACTGAAACATATTAAGTAGGTACTAAAGGGATAACTGAAAATGGAACAAAAGAACATAGTTGCAAGTTGCAAACACTAGCTCAACGTATACAAAGATAAGATTTCATGTGTACTACTAGTACCTACAAGTTGGCGGAATTCACTTCTAGTAGAAAGATTATCTGTAATGCACGTTTTATGCCAAAGGTAAGTTAAAAACTTAGAATAAATAACATTTACTTTGATTATTAACAAACAAAAATAAAAAATAACAAATTGTTGTAGTGCTTCAAAATGTAATCAGTTTCAACTGAAGCGCAAATAATTTTGTCAATTCGAAAATTAAACACAGTGTATGTTATTAAAACAAGGGCTTGGAGTGAACTTTAATAAAATATTTCAAAACGATAATAGGGTACACGCACATAAAATCTAATTTTCCCACAATAGGATCTAACTTAACTCAAGAGAAATTTCGGACACATCCCGGATCAGTGAGAAAACCATCTAGAATGGGATGGAATTTAGGTAAATCTATATATGAAATCAGGGCACGAAATTGAATCGAAAAGTACGAGTTAGCGAGCCCTTAAGTTAGGTAGAATTTACGGTAACGTATGAATTTGTTATATTTAACAATATGGAAAATGTTTATTTTAAGTTTCTATTTTTCATCATTATTTATTTCTGATAGAAGTAATTTCCGGTCAAATAATTACAAAAGATATTTTTAGCGTTAAGTATTTCAAATTATAAGTTTAATTTTAACTTGTATAATTAATCTATGAATTTTTTGATGCAAAATTAAATCTTTTGAATTAATTTTTCAGTAAAATGTTATTGTGATTAGGAAAATTAGACCAATTTTCCTAAGTCCAAAACTTTTGACATAATCTACATGTTTTAAGGTCTCAAGAGTCAGATGCAAGATGCTATGGGTTAGGTTAGGTAAGGTTAGGCACCCGTGTATGAGTGCGTACGCGAGAGCGTTGCGTGTATGTACGTGTCATGTCGACTATGGAATGGTGTCATCAGATGCACAATTACGTAATTATACACTGATTTAGTTTGTTTCTTGGATCTAGTAACAATAAAAACGCACTAAGAAGCAGAGAGACATTAGCGTCTTAGTAATAATAACTTAAAAACAAAAAAACTGCCGTGGCGAACCCTGTCAACAAATCACGACAAATTTAAAAAAATTGAGGCTATCCATAGGAGGTTTTTGTTTATAAGTGGACCTTTAATAGGCTGTAACTGTCACGGTAACCGTAATTAAATATTTTGAATCTAGACTTTACATTTACAATTAGATCCGCTTATTTTTTCAATTAAGGTTATTAAGATTTAACCTTTTTTCCAAACCTGATTGCAAAAGTCTATCAAAGAAACACAGTGGTAAACTATTAATTTCGATTATAATCACCGTTATCATCACGAATATTATTCTAGGTTATGACAAGTTTACTACAGTGCAAAGACCAAGAAATGCTACAAAATACAAATCTCAGCCTCAAGATGGCTACATCGCCATTGTCTTCCAGAAATTAATTTCAATTCATATTGAGAGCAAAATATCAAAATCATTAAGTGAATAGGCTGTTGATAAGCTAAGTCAGTGCGCTTTACCATCTTCGGTTACATCACCTCTTAGCATCGGGTGAGATAGTAGTGAAGCAGTAGATTAGTATAAGGTAAAATACCCTATTATTACATTGTTCTCGATTTTAAGTTCAACCGTGGTTAGATTTAACATTTCATGTATCTTTTTAATATCCTTATGTGCTTTTATATTTTTTGTTCTAAGAATAATCTGCATCAACATTTTCTTCTAAATTGTCCTTTTCAATGACTTTTGTTCCCTTTTCTTAACCGCAAATACTAAGTAATCCCACTATACATATTTAATATCAACGCTAATAGAAACTGTAAAGTGAAAATCGAAACAAGAAAATAAGAAAAGAAGGGACAGGCTTAAGTGATTCGATGAACAAACGCTGTTCAGAATAATGCGTAACTTATATTAACATAGAAAAGCTTTTAAGATGTATTTCGCTATGGAGTATAATTATTTATTTTGATTTAAAATATTTTACAGCAACTAAAACTATTGAAAGCGGAATACATTGTAGGGATTGGAATGGAAGGATGAATGGTCATAATGTTATATATTTAATGAAACGAAAACTTAAAAAGAGCATTAGTGTCATTTAGAATGGCGGGAATTTTCATACTCAAACATTTTATTGCGTTCATGTGGTTACATAAATATTTCTTATGTTGGATATATTAGAGCCAAGCATAAGCCCTGATAGGGTAGCAATATTATATTATATTATGTTATGTATCAATTTGATGTTATTAATTTAAAAAGATGAATTTTATTTTATTTACTTAAACTAAACATTACTTTTAGGTTTAATAAACATTTTCAATATTTACAACGATATTAAAGAGGTATACATAATCAAATTAAACAATTTTTATTTTTCACCGAAAATCTCTGTTAACGAATAGAAACTTTTTTCAATTAAATATTTTTTAAGCTCTCTTTGAAATTTATACAACGATTTTAACTTGTTATGTTGTAGCTAATATATATTCTGACAAGGAGTCCGTCGGTTAGGTTTTTTTATGTGGTAGATTCACGATGGAGCTGTATTATGGTTGTAGCACGAACGTGTCGAGTCGACCGGGGTAGGACCACGCTCTCACAGATTACCAACGTCAAATAGAAGCTCAATGCTGCTGTGTTTCGTATGGTGTGTGTAGACCTGAGACCTTACTTTTTTACTGGAAACGAGGCATTTTATCTTAGTTCTCAGAGATGATAACGCATCTGCATTTTGATTTTAACCGAAATAGATGTAGATGTGTACGGATCACAGTATCCATTACCATCAGATGAACTGTGTGCTCGATTTTCAATTGTTGTATACCGCAATAGAAAGTTACATTTGTAAACTAATTATTAAACAAGTTTAAAAAATATTAATGAATTGATTTATGTTATAGCCATTTTTATCTTAAGTCACTAAATAAATCGTTTACTGAGCCATAAATTCAGTCACAGAACAAAATCGCGCATAGTCGTCTGTAGAGTTAACAGAAGCGATACTTTCAATTTGTATGTAAATCAGCTGTTTCGCGTTGACCGCTTTTATTTTTAAAACGTTAAAGTATTCCGTTTTTATGTACGAACGATTTTCTTCAAACGGTAATACACCGACGGTCGTGTAGTGGCGGCGTAAGATAATCCACTAACTAATATCATCCCACGGGTGTCGTAAGAAGCGACAGAAGGAATATTAAACAAAATAAAAGCAGCAGCGTCTGGCAACAACTTAAAGTAATAAAATAATATTTCTAACCCCTTCTACTAAGCGAAATAACTGCCACAGTTGTCAACTGTGGCAATTATTTCACTTATGAGGCAATCAATGGAGGAGGTCCATGTTCAGCACTGGACTGTTGATAGGCTATAACGGGTGGTTGGTTGCAGTCATCGTTTTTATAATATTCTAAGTTGTTATGCCCATTAACTAAATCAGTTATAGAGGAAAATAAGGAAATTAGTCGTAAAAGAAAAATGTCTTCTCGTTTGTCACTCTTATTCTTGAAAAAATCTTCCCCCTCCGCAATTATTGAATAAAAAACAACGACTACAAATAGATTTTACAGTGTCTCCTTTGATTTAAACAATATCAAACTCGGTTTTATAGAAAAATACCTAAAGGTAAAATCTCAAACAAAGCCAAAGCAATACTCTCAAGCTTTACAACTGACCGAATAAAACCTATATGCGCGAAGGAATAATGCACAAGAGCTAATTTACATACTTATAAGCACTCTCGTCTTTACACGGGTTTTAGTTTTCTTCTACTTTACAGAATCAAATTATCTCGCTAACAACCGATTAATTGAAATGTTTGTAGAGAACTAATTTAATTTCGCCAAGGCTGATAATAACTGGATGTTATTTTTGAAAGTTTATTACTAAAAAGTACGCAATTTCTTTGAAAAATAAATAGCTTGTAAAGTAATATCGATCAAAACCTGTTAAGTACTACAAAATAAAATATAACCATTTTTAGTTGCCCACACAAACTTATAAGCCAATTTGGATGCAAAATAAATTTTTATTATCAGATGTAATAAGTTGGTCGTTAACAATGATTCCTTTGATGTCGCGGGCCACAACTATGTTAGTCGCAATTTGCAGAGCTCAAAAATGAGGTGATCTTTATGAGCAAGGTCGATTAGGGCTACCATCATTTTTTAAATAAACAAACCAGATCCCCTCTTTTGGTAATGGGTAATAAAGTCCTAGATGGTAAACCGCACTGTCTTAGCGTAACAAAATCGTATTCACTCTTGCCTTGAAGACGCCCAGATTGTAATAGGATGGAAAGACAGACGACGGCAGATTTTTCCACTAAAGCAAACCGTTTAGTTCCAATTCTTGAAATGTTGACAACAAAGGGGAGAAAGACCGGCCCGCCTGGTTGTACTATGGTGGAAAGAGGAGCGAGGAATTAGGAAATGTAATTCCTGCTCGTACTTATTACGAATTCTTTTTCTTGAGTTTCAGTCTCATAATTACGGTCAGTGATATGAGTGGATCCAGTGGTACCTTGTGTTTTTCAATAAATGATGTTGTAAGCCTTAAGTTCGTACTTCCTTAAGTTCGCCTTATCTATTGTTAGTACTCACAATGCACTTATATTAGTAAATACGGTGGTAGAAAAAAAGGTTGAGAAAAGTTAACTCCTCGCGTAATAAAAAAAATACGTGTGGCACTCGGTGACTGCCGCAGTAAAGCTATTGCATAGTATTTTTTATCAACTTATGCAATTATAATTATTTATTTATTTTATTTATGCAGTTAAGTCTTTGATATCAAATCAAGTAACACTTTTTGAGCGTGGTGACCGATAAGAAAACAATTTTTTTTTCTCTTATTGAATAAATGAGAAGTTAATACTGTTTAAAATATTTTTAATATCTTACAATACATGTAGGTTATTCAGGAATTTTTATCATTGAGTTAGCAGCTAGTGTACACGCATACGTCTAGTCGCACGCACTCAAACACCGTGCCGAAGTCTGCCGAGTGCCGAGGTCTGCCGAACTGAAACGACGTTAGACGATGCACGGCTTTCAACGCCACACCTCCGTGCCCGTCGGAGTGGGGAGCGTGAGGTTTTTTTCGTTACGGAATTTCTGAATTCGGTCCCCGCGCTCAAGGCCCGCGATAGAAGCTATGCAATAGCTTAACAAACCTGAGCACACTTCCGCTCCGCTCAACTTACATAGCCTGTTATCCCCGATAGGGTAGGCAAAGTCCAAAGATCAAATAATACTTGGGCCATGTTTTTGCCGAATACTAGAGGTATAGATGGAAAATTGTGAAAGTAGTGATAGGTCAACCACATCCTACACAATCACAATCATGAACCCAATACCCCATTAGTTGCCTTCTACGAGATGCTAGGCTAGTCACACAGTCGGTATACTGTTTTTTGTTGCAAGTCCCGCATAAACATGAACCTGTCAGTTCCAGACGAATATGGAACCCAGACAAACATGTAACTAACTAACAATTACAAAAGTTGCACATTATTCTTTAGCAGAAAATTCCACATCTAGACCTGGGCTTCTCCTAAGAAGGAGGAGGATTTGTCACAATCGCTACGCGAGCAAATCGCCAATAGCATTCCTAGCGTCTCTTACTTTTGAAAAGTTGAAGACCTTTTAATTATTGAAAAATTTGTAATCATATTATGAATACAAGTATATATTAAAAAAAAGTATCCAATGATATTATTGATGTTTACATATCTTAATGCGTGTACTACCTTTACCTGTACCACTATCATTAGAGCCTGTTAAAGTCCACTGCTGAACATATGCTTTCTCATAAATTGCCTCATAGGGGGGATATTCGCCATAGCTGCCACGCTTGGCAGGCGTGATGGCAACCGCAGTTTTTTGTTAGTCGTTATTAGGATGACGCTGCTGCCCGTCTCCTGATTTGTTTCCCTCTGTCGCCTTTTAAGACACCCACGGGATGATATGGGGTAGAGGATATTCTTACACTGCCACTACATGGTTATACTACTCCATCTTAATCAGATATTGCATATAATGTAATTAAGTATTATGAATAATTTATTTATTTTATAAATATACTAAAAAAATTAAAACTAAAAACCTAAATTATTCTACGTCCCACCACTAGCGGTATAGTGTCAGCCCTCTTATCACTATCAGTGACGATAATTCGTGGCATTAATTTCTTTAGGAACTTCACCGCACGTGAATCCCACGGACCGATAATAAAAATAAACAAATTGTAATGGTAAATGTAAGTAAACGAAAATAACTGCACAGAAATTACGAAATTCATATTTCGCGCCAAGTGCAAAGCTTAACTTTATTTTGAATTCTATTCCAGCGCTTGATTTATAGTTCCCCACAACTTTTATTTCACTCCAGATAGGTTTGTCACCGAAACCGAATGTGCTTGAGTTTTGTCTTGATTTATGTTGGAACCTTTCTCTTTAAATTAAGATTTTTATCCAGCAGTTCTATCAAGAACCCCACTTTACCTCCGTAAATGGATGTGCTTGTATGTATGTATTGTAAAATGTACTAAGCTTTGTTACATTTTACTGGAAACGCGGCATTTCCTCTTAGTCATCAGGGCTCACAACGCACATGCAGTTGGATTTTTAACTAAGGATAAATGTAGATGTCTATGGGTAATAGCATCCACTTACCATCAGGTGGACTGTGTGCTTGTTTGTCACACTTATTCCCTAAAAAAGTGTTTATTTGACTTGAAGGTTGAACGCTGTTTGAACACCTTGCTCTTCATTTTCATCTTCTTTTTAATAAACTGAAGTGGCAAGAGAACTTGCATCTTCGAGGCTCATCAGTAGGGCCACTGCAAACCTTCGCTAGTATCCGCAGGCCTGTTAGTGCTAGCCGCCTTTTGGCGGCCCCTTTTCGGGCGGGAAAAAAAGGCGCTAGAGAAAACAAGGTGCATCTTCCTCAGCAGCCTCTAACTCCACTCCACCCAAGTGTTCAATAGTCCAATATGCGGAGCTACTTCAATTACTGCAACTTCTATATTAGTCATTAACGACTATGGTTCTTCATTTACAACATTTATTTTAAAATAAGTGAATAATACATGTATTTATATCTTTAATTTTTGGGTTTCAAGACACTAACTAATATAAAACTGCTAATGTTTGAATAAATCTAATCCTCAATTTTTATTTTCCGTATAGCTATTTTTCCACTTCAAGAAAACGCCAAATCCAACGTCAACAAGTTCGTTGAAGAGGATCGAATCGCTTAACTCATGCGACCCGACAAATAGAGTGGGGTTATCGGAGGTTTGGCACCAATAATGGATGCTATTTATCAACTAGTGACAACACTTGGGCACGTATGGATATTTTGATTAAGTGGATGTTAAAGATTTGTCGGAGGGCATTTGGTTTCCTAAGGCGTAATATATCAGATAAATATGATGTCACAATGTTGTAATTTTATGGCATTAAATCGTTGTAGTAATCTATATGTACTGTATTTAATATAATAAAGCGAAATAGTTTTTTTATTTAGGTATGTTCTTGTGTAACGGGTCTCCAATTCTCTACACTTACAATGTCAAACAGCATTATTCTGCTATTCCACGCTTGTATTCTGTGTGAGCGTGCTTCTAGAACGGTCCATTCATCCTACACCTATAATATAGCGTAGCCCTATCACATTTGATGATAAATTCCAAATACGAATTCAGAAAAAGAAACTTTCAGTTGTAACAGAACATATTACGTCTACGTACGATAAATTGTATCAAAAAGATAGTATAGTGGGTACAAAATTTCTTTAAAATTATAAGTATAGAATTCAGTATCTTGAAATTTATTATTTAAGTATCTTTTAGACTATCCCAATATAATAATGTGAAAATGCTTGATAAGTTATTCGCTTTTTATAAAATCATATTATCGAATCACTGAAGCTCTCGAGGAGGCGTCATTAATCATGAAGCAGTGTGTTTGAAATTTAACTGAACACCACCTGGCAAATTCTCAAGAGACCAATCGCTTCATAATTTATATTATCTACGTTACATTTATAAGTTAGGTAACATTTAGTGGAGTAGATTGAAAAAAGCTGCTTCTATTAATTCTTTACAATACTGGACTTTTTTCATCTAATACATATTGTGGGTATCCTTAATGTTTCGTTTTTTTTTTATTAATTTAATATGGCAAAAGTGCTAATAGTCAACCTGACTACTGACGATATAGGTCCACTGCTGATCATGGGCTTTCTCTATAGACTGTCTTATAGGAGGGAATAGTGCCATAGTTGACACTCTTGGTAAGCGGGTATGGCACCGTATTTTTGATTAGTTTGATTGATAGGAATGATTATAAGGAAGAAGCTGCTGCCTATTTTCTTTTTCATTTCCCTCTCTCGTCTCTTGCAACGCCTCCGGGAAGATATGGGGTAGTGAATTATCTTACGCCACCATCATATGTCCTGATTATCTTATATATAAAAAGTAGGTAATGTTTGCTTGTTCGTGTTTTATGTACTGCCATACCGTTCATAAGATTGCTGTAACTTACAGTAGGTAATGCATATAATACCGACAAATTTATTTGAATGTTATTTATCATTCAACTTCCATGTATGTGTATGTCTTCCATGTAACTCTTCCAAGTTTAAAACGATATTTCCACTGTTATTTTTTCTGCGGCAGAAACGCTCCTAGTATATAATAGGTAGCAGCTAGTATATAATAAAAATTGTTGAAGTTATGATCCTATATTCCCCTGTTTTCGCCTACAAAATCGGACAGATTTTTTTTTCAAAAAACATATGAAGGATTGTGTCAACGAAGAATTGTGAAGGTCTGAGTGTGTGTTTTTTTTTTCATTTTTTGTGATCGTAAATTTTTTAACTTAATGTCTAAAAACGGCTGTGTACGATAAGTGCGCAGTTTAAGTATCTATATTTTTAATAATTTTTTAAAAAAAAAACTAATACAAAGGAACATGTCACTGAAAGTTACAGATTATAATGTAAAAATATATATGCTCTTATTTTTTTATTTATTTATGTACACACAACAAAATACACAGTCATATAGTAAGTTCGTACTTTTTTATTGTGTACTTATTCCATAATTTACTGAAATATCTTCCAATAGACCCTATAGGAAAATGTATTAAAAAGGCAAACTTAGTGCGTACATTACTATTATAAATAAAATACATAATGTTAACGCGTGAACAGAAAAGGAAAAGATTGAAAACCGAAATTATATAACTAAAGTTAAATTCTCCTTAATAAATATAATGTCAAAAAGTTTACCAGCTTCAATTACTCATAAAATTTCTTCTCTACCACATGTATGCGGATGATGTCGAGATTTACACCCAGTCAACTCTTGAGAATTTGCCGAATGTAATCGCTACATTAAACAATGATTTAAATAATATGATTCATGAGTGGAGTCAATCATATGGCCTAAATATTAATCCTAAAAAGTCACAGGCTATCATTTTTGGTTGTCAGAGCTTTATCTCACGAAATGACTGGTTCTCCATACGACCTGTTGTATTCGATGGGGTTGTAATCCCTTACTTTGACAGTGTCAAAAATTTTGGTGTTTACCTTGATAGTTCCTTAAATTGGAAACGCCAATTGAATGAGGTAAGAAAACCTTTGTCGCTCTTAGTTCACTGCGTGGCCTTCAATCATTTCTTCCCATTCCTACAAAAAATATCCTCGCACAGTCTCTTCTCCTTCCGATTCTCGACTATGCTGACGCAAGCTATGTAGATATAACTAAAGACCAGCTAACTAAGCTTGAGAGACTTCAAAATACTAGTATTGGGTTCTTATTTGGATTGCGCAAATTTGACCATATTTCCCAATTTCGCTCACGTCACAAGTGGTTACCTATCCAATTTTGCTATTTTATTAGCTATCAAATTTAGTTTTGTTGGGCTTCCAGGGGAACCTCTACGCTCTTCAAGAAAACTCATTTTAAGATTACCAACTCACAACACATCTTTCTTTAATAAATCATTTACTGTCCAGTCTATTAAGCTCTGGAACGCCCTACCTTTGCATATACGCGAAGCACAAACTATTGTAGTCTTTAAGCGACTTCTTAAAGAGCATTACTTGTCTCAATCGTTCGAACATCATTAGGAGATAAATTATGTGATTATGTAGTTTTTGTATTTATTTGTTTATGTTATTGTTTGAGGAATATATTTTAGGATATATATATATATATATATATATATATATATATATATATATATATATATATATATATATATATATATATATATATATATAAATATATATATGTTTATGTATATACGTATGTATATGTGTATCATATTTTAATGTATTAGTTGTTTATATGTTATTTTATTGCATATATTGATATTATATTAGGTGTATTTATATTGCACCAACTACCTACTCGTAGTATTCACTGTTTTATTCATTTACACTTTTGGTTGCCTGGAAGAGATCGCTATGTAGCGATAAGGCCGCCATATTGTACATGTAATCTGCTCTTTGTTATGTTCTTTGTAAATTTGTTTGTGGTGTACAAAAGTATGTTCATTCACTCATTCAGCTGTTTTATAGTATAAGTGTTAATAAGCAACGACCCTAAGTACGAATATTCCTTCCTTAATCCCAAATCCAGACTATCAGTATACACATATTCATTTTTGAGAAATTTGTCTTAATAGGCGGTGATTAATTTTAGAAATAATCTTATAAGTAATTTAAGTCTGAAGTCGAATATTTTTATGTGTTTTTAGTTTAAATAAATTATGACATAAATTCTACTGTGTTTATGAACACAAATCTCTGATTTTTTTTGTTAATATTGAAAGAATGGATTAATTTCACTGAAAGAATATAATTTCATACCTTTCTTTATGTTTAAGTTTGTTTATTTATTTTCTTTATTATCAAAACAGCTCTCAACGATTCCACTACTGAACACATGCCTCCAAGGAAAGCCACAAAGTACGATCCTGAGCCACCTGCATTCATTTACTACCAACATCTCTTACAAGGTCGGCTCGACCGGGGAAGAACCACGCTCTCACAGAATACCAGCGTAAAATAGCAGCTTAATACTGCAGTGGTCGATGGTGAGTGTAGAGATCCGGAGACCCCTTTTACTGGAAACGAGGCATTCCATCTTAGTACTCAGGGGTGACAAAGCATCTGTTTTTTATTCTTAATCGAGAATAAATGTAGATGACTATGGGCCACATCATCTACGTACCATCAGGTGGACTATGCGCTCGTTTCTCACCCTTATTCTATAAAAAAATCGAGATATACCTATTTTCTTCCTCCATCGATAGTTGCTTCTTCGAACTATATAACTGGCCCATTTCCATTGTAAGATAATTCACTACACCAATTCATACCGACAAGTGTCCTTCTAAAAGGTATCGTAATCCCGTATTTTTTCCTTGATCTGTAACGGGAAAAAATATAATAATTTTTATGTTAATATATTACTAAAATACTCATTAAAAGTCATATCTTCTTTTTTAAGCCGAGTAACTGGAAGACAGCGTCAACACTGCGAGTGCAAGAGACTTCTGTCAGATGGGTGAGGGTCCAGGTTCGGTTAGGACGTGGAAAATTATAATTTAATGTAATTAACATTATAAATGCTGCGCTATATTAATGCTTTTCTTTATCAGCCCGTAATAATCCGTTACTAGATATGGTCTGTCTCGTCGTAGGGACAGTTTCCTTAACCATCACGCTCGTCACGCTTGGCAGGCGGATTGACGATTGATGATCGTCAGACTGGGTATTTTACGCGTGGCGTAAGCTGAATAATTATAACGCCATCTATAAGAATCCACAAGTTCTTGCTAGCATAGATGGTGGATGATCATACGCCGCCACCTCACAGCACAATAACACCTATATTTTAGTAGCTATTAACAGTAAACTAAAAAGACTAAAGTGTTTTGATTAGTTTTATGTATAAACACGTAAAAAACTGAAGCTAGCCTGAGATAGCTATAATATCCGGACGGCAAACACCCCACGTGATCATCAAACGTCGGAAAAAGATAAGTAAAATTAATCCAAATTAAACGCGATAAAATACATATTATTTGTTTTATTTCAATGGGCTACATTATGTACTAATAAAAAATCATTATGAATTAACAATAACTAAGGAATAGAAGTAAACACATTTTATATTTTTTTATTTAGATGAGCTAATAAAAGCGAAAAGATGTGTCTGATTGTACTCATTAAAAAGTTGATATTCTTTTAAAAAGTTTATACGTTTTTCCTTGTAAGTATAAATCGCTTAGAAAAACGTTATCATAAATCGTAGCCGCTGGGTTCAGTATCCATTCTGAAACTAATGTAATGGTCGTAGAAATTACAAGGAATTCAAGTTGATATTATGGTGTAATTTTACTTTATCATATTTTTACAGTCTTTTCTTTATTTCGTGTACGTAAATATATTTTAAATAAAGTAATTATTTAATATGTTGTAAATATTCAATTTAGTGTATTCTGTAGAAGATTCATGTTTTAAGTAGATTTTTATTTACAATAATATTAATAAATATTTTAGTCCTGGGTAATGAATTTAAGTGTAAGTCATTTTATAGATTAATTTATATAATGGCCCATAATTATATTATATTTACCAAAATAGATGGTATAGCCGGTTATTGGTTGCAAATAATATTAGTTAATTCGTTTAGTTAGTTTCCGACGCCAACTGCCGGGCTCTGCCATCTTCTCTGGAGTAATCAGCACGCCGTGCTGTTGTAGTGCATGTTGCCGAACTTCACATGTCTACAAAATATTGTATTCCTCAGTTATACAGGTTTCTTCACGATGTTTACTTTACCGCGCGTGAAATATCGATACTTTAATTCATAATAACGCATTTAACAAATTCGTTGCTGCCGGCGGGGTCGAACACGGGGTGCTCACGTTCTTAAATTCCGGTGAGTGCTTAGCCCCAGAGTTACTCCAAACTTACCTTAAATCAGAGAAGTAATTATATTATTTTATTTTGAAGGATCATTAAAATTATGACCTTATATAATAAAAAAACTGTATACTAAACATCCTGTCTATTTTGAAGCACATTAAATTGATTCCAATTTGCATACTACCTCACGTAAAATATTGGTATGAGTATGCTAAATGCACTATAAACGAAAATCGAGACAGAAATTATGCAAATATGTTTGGTATTATTCGCCTTTTTGATACGTTACGTGCGGATGAAGGGCGTTGTTGTCGTTTTAATGGATTAATGTACTAATTACAAAGTGAAAACTAAAACTCTCTGTTATCGAAAACAATTGCTTAACATTAACTTTTTAGCTACAATAAAAAAAGGTCTCATTTTTAAGGTAGTAGTTCATCTGGGTAGATAGCATTCTGTTACTTATTGCTGCCACTAAACCGCAGTGCCTACTCCGAATTGAACTCACTGATTCTCTAAACTATAAAGAGTGCCAGTATAATTTTTACTAATGTAATTACAGGTTATGAGGCTTTCCATTTTCTCTTCAGAGTTGATAATGCGTCTGTATCCTTCTATGTTTGAAGACTGTTACGGATGTTCGTGGGCTGTAGGAGCAACTTACTATCAAGTGGGAAGTAAGTTCATATGTCTCTTAAGTGATATAAAAATAAAAATGGTTGTCGATGTATAGTTAGGAAGGATTTATGATGAGCGTCATGCTCGTAAGCAGACCGGCGGTTAAAGTACCAGATGGCAGTACAATCATCATACGTCCTCTACGTCCGTCTTACGTCCTAGATAAATATTTCAAGAAATCGGTCAGAAAATAAAACACTTTTAAGCAATCAAGTCAACTATGAATTGTGAGTTTCAATCTATCACATATCACACGCTACGTGGGCTACATTACCCTGCAACGCCCATCCCGAGACTATTTAAAACGCTCCGATAAAAAAATGTCTACCGTTAGGTGTCCTAAGGCAAAATATTAATATAATCACTTTTTATTTTGTTCGTTAATATTAATTTATAAATATATTATGTGTATTATCTTATGTAAGGCTCTATTTTTATATGTTAAGAGTATTTGACTATATGTTCTTCCTGATCGTAGTTTACAGCTGCCAATACTTTTCTTTCTCTCTGTAATTTGACTGACAGAGAATGCCACAAGGCTTACGTGGAGTTTTTGGTACAAAAGAAAAAAAGAATAATTTTTGCTTAAAGTTACAGCTTATATACGTTTCAATGATGGACACAGGCCTCTTTTCATTTCTGAGAGGGTTTTAGGGTAAGAAAATTTTCACAGCGCTGCCCCAATGCGTTTTGGCGAACTTAAATAAAATATGTTCTTTTTTCTTATTTCTCAGAAATACAGGTTTTCAATTTCAGCTTAGGGTGAATTAATACTAACCAATAACCGTGTAAGAAAATCTGTCTCATCGTTTAGGTCCAAAAAGAATGCAAGATTCAATCATAGAAAGTGCCGCATAAAAATTAAGGCGATAAATTATAAGAGCAGGTGACAGCGTCAAAAGTGCGAGTCTGTTATTGTGATAGCTTTTCCCCGTGCCGAGCGTGCTGTTTACTATACCTTACTGTCTTTGATTTTAAACAATATCAAACTCGGTTCTATAGAAAAATACCGAAAGGTAAAATCTCAAACAAAGCTTTGACTTTGTTCAGATTTTATATTTAGGTATTTGGCTTTTACAACATGGCTTTACAACTGACAAAAAAAAAAACAATATTCGGGAAGGAATAAAGCACAAGAGCTAATTTACATATTTATAAGTACTTTCGTCTTTACAAGGGCTTTAGTTTTCGTCTATTTTACAGAATGAAACTTTCTCACTAACAACCTATTAATTGAATTGTTTGAAGAGAACAATTTAATTCCGCCAAGGGAAAATTCAGCCTTAATTTATTTTGAATAAATTTTCCATAACATCCAAATTTTTTAACTTTTATCACTAAAAAGTTACGCTATCAGATTTTTTTTGAAAATAACTTGTAAAGTAATAAAATAATATAATATAATAATATCGATCAACATCTGTTACTACAAAATAGAATAGAACCATTTTTATTTACCCACACATACTTATAAGCCAATTTGGATGCATTTAAAACCCATAAATAAAAAAAAAAACAATTATTTTTTTTAGCCCAAATTTGAAGTGGATCAAGTGGTGCTTTGTTTATTTAATTGCAAAATTTGTAACCATATTATGAATACTATACTATACATGTTAAAAAAAAGTATCCAATGATATTATTGATGTTTACATATATTAGTGCTTGTACTACCTGTACCTGGACAAGTTCACCGCCTTCTCATATAATTCCTCGGGGAGGGGGTGATAGTTGCCACGCTTGGCAGGCGTGATGGCAACCGCAGTTTGATATTCTTACACTGCCACTACATGGTTATACTACTCCATCTTAATCAGATGTTGCACATAATGTAATTAAGTATTATGAATAATTTATTTAATTTATAAATATACTAAAAAAAAATTAAAACTAAAAACTTAAAGTATTCTACAGTCCCACCACTAGCGGTATAGCGCCAGCCCTCTTATCACCATCAGTGACGATAAATCGTGGAGTTAATTCTTTTAGGAACTACGTGGTATTCTATACGTGGTAGAGCCATGCTGCAGTTATATTATTGTAGCATAAATGGGTCGGCTGGACCGGGGAAGGACCACGCTCTCACAGAATACCAGCGTTAAATAGTAGCTTAATGCTGCTGAATTTCGTATGGTGAGTGTAGAGAACCGGAGACCCATTTTACTGGAAACCTGTCCTCACGGGTGACAACGCATCTGCATTTTGATTTTAATGGAGGATAGATGTAGATGTCTATGGGCCGCAGCAGCCACTTACCATCGGGTGGACTATGTGCTCGTTTGTCACCCAATTCTATAAAAAAAAACTTCACCGAACGTGAATCTCACGGAACGATAATAAAAAAAAAACAAAATGTAATGTTAAATGTAAATAAGTGAAAATAAATACACAGAAATTACGAAAATCATATTTCGAGCCAAGTGCAAAACTTACCTTTATTTTGAATTCAATTCCAGCGCTTGATTTATAGTTCCCCACAACTTTTATTTCACTCCAGATAGTTTTGTCACCGAAACCGAATGTGCTTGAGGTTTCTCTTGATTTATGTTGGAACCTTTCTCTTTAAATTAAGATTTTTATCAAGCAGTTGTATCAAGAACGTCACTTTACCTGCGTAAATGTATGTGCTTGTATGTATGTATTGTATAAATGTACTAAGCTTTACTACATTTTACTGGAAACGCGGCATTTCCTCCTAGTCTTCAGGGGTCACAACGCATCTGCAGTTGGATTCTTAATAAAGGATAAACGTAGATGTCTATGGGTAATAGCATCCACTTTCCATCAGGTGGACTGTGTGCTCGTTTGTCACAATTATTCTATAAAAAAAATTATTTGACGGGGAGGGTAGAACGTTGTTTGAACACCTTGCTCTTTATTTTCATCTTCTTTTTAATAAGCTGAAGTGGCAAGAGAACTTGCACCTTCGAGGCTTATCAGTAGGGCCACTGCAAAGCATTCGCTAGTATCCGCAGGCCTGTTAGTGCTAGCCGCCTTTTGGCGTCAATTAAGTCACTAATTAACATAAAATTGCTTATGTTCGAACAAATCTAGTCCTCAATATTCTATTTTCCGTAAAGCCATTTTTTCACCTCAAAAGAGCGCCAAATCCAACGTCAACAAGTTCGTTGAAGAGGATCGAATCGCTAATCGAAATGTTATGTACCCAGCTATTTATCAACTAGTGACAATACTTGGGCACGTAAGGATATTTTGATTAAGTGGATGTGAAAGATTTGACGGAGGGCATTTGGTTTCCTAAGGCGTCATATATCAGATAAATATGATGTTACAATGTTGTAATTTTATGGCATTAAATCGTTGTAGTAATCTATATGTACTATATTTAATATAATAAAGCGAAATAGTTTTTTTTATTTAGGTATGTTCTTGTGTAACGGGTCTCCAATTCTCTACACTTACAATGTCAAACAGCATTATTCTGCTATTCCTCGCTTGTCTTCTGTGTGAGCGTGCTTCTAGAACGGTCCATTCATCCCACACCTATAACATAGCGTAGGCCTATCACATTTGATAATAAATTCCAAATACGAATTCAGAAAAAGAAACTTTAAATTGTAACAGAACATATTACGTCTACGTACGATAAATTGTATCCAAAAGATAGTATAGTGGGTACAAAATTTCTTTAAAATTATAAGTATAGAATTCAGTATCTTCAAATTAAGTCTTAAAATTAAGTTTAAGTATCTCTTCTACTATTAAAATATAATATGAATATAATACATCACAATATAATGTAAAAATGCTTGATAAGTTATTTGCTTTTTATAAAATCATATTATCGAATCACTGAAGCTCTCAAGGAGGCGTCGTTAATCATGGAGCAGTGAGTTTGAAATTTAACTGAACACCACCTCGCAAATTCTCAAGACACCAATCGCTTCATATTTTATATTATCTACGTTACAATTATAAGTTAGGTATCATTCAGTGGAGTTGATTGAAAAATACTGCTTCTATTAATCCTTTACAATACTAGATTTTTTTCATCCAATAAATATTGTGGGTATCAAATTCAAATTCAAATTCAAATTGTTTATTGCATGTCACATTACAAATTTAAGATGATATAATTTTGATAGGTATACATGTGACGCCCCGCAAGGGCATAGCAACACTATAGGGCTAACTATTTTCGTATTATCTAATTTTTAAACATAAATTACAATTATCATATCATCAAAATTCAATATTATTTTATATAAATTAATTTAATTTGAAACACAATGTATAGTCTAAGTATTCTTACTTTATCGTTATTTATTGTCAAAAAATTCATTTAAATTATAGTAACATTTATTAATAAGAAATATTTTTAATTGTTTATTAAATTGCACAGGATTTTCCAGGATTTTTATGGAATTCGGTAAATGGTTATAAATCTTTATTGACATAACGTGAGGGCTATTTGAAACTAATTTTAATTTGGAGAAGGGTATCTTAAGCTTATATAAATTTCTATTATTTCTTTAAGTCTTTTTAATAGGTGAGTAGAGTTTTGGGTGTTTCCTAACAAATTTACAAGATTCGAGGATGTAGATAGACGTAAGTGTTAAAATTTTATTTTTAATGAAGTGGGGTTTACATGACTCCATTTTGTCCAAATTTATCAATATTCGTAGACACTTCTTTTGTAATATAAATAATTTATTTACATCATAAGAGTTTCCCCACAAGATGATACCATAGGAGAGTACGGAGTGAGCATGTGCATAGTAAGCCGCAAGGGCAGTCTTAAAATCTGTCACACGTTTGAGGTGTTGCAGTGCATAAATAAATGAGGATATTTTTTTTGCAACTTTTTGTACGTGCTGTTTCCAACTCAAATGTGTGTCCAGGTCTATTCCCAACAAAGTGCCAGAGTTAACAGTTTCTAATTTTGTATTTTTATAGTTAAACGATATTTGTAAACCAGTTTTTTGGTAGGGTTTAAATTGAATAATTTTAGTTTTATTAAGGTTAAGTTGTAAATTATGTAATTGTAGCCAGCCAGTAATTTTATCTAATGTATAGTTCAATTTTGTAGTTAAATCTGTGGAATTAGTGCAAGAGATTAAGATGGAGATGTCATCTGCAAAGAGCACGCATAGATCGTCCAGTATGTTTGGGAGATCATTTATATAAATAAGAAACAAAATACAACCCAAAACGCTACCTTGAGGGATAGAGCCAGTAATGAGGGTTGCATCCGATCTGACATGAGTATCCTTAATGTTTCGTGGCTGATATGCAGTTTTTTTATTAATTTAATATGGCAAAAGTGTTAATAGTTAACCTGACTACTGACGATAAAAGTCAGCTGCTGATCACAGGCTTCCTCTATAGACTGTCTTATAGGAGCGAATAGTGCCATAGTTGACACTCTTGGAAGGCGGGTATGCAACTGCATTTTTGATTAGTTTGATTGATAGGAATGATTATAAGGAAGAAGCTGCTGCCTATTTTCTTTTTCATTTCCCTCTCTCGTCTCTTGCAACGCCTCCGGGAAGATATGTGGTAGTGAATTATCTTACGCCACCATCATATGGCCTGATTATCTTATATATAAAAAGTAATATTTGCTTGTTCGTGTTTTATGTACTGCCATACCGTTAATAAGATTGCTGTAATTTACGTTAGGTGGCGGGCGTATGGTACCGACAAATTTATTTGAATGTTATTTAACATTCAACTTCAGTGTATGTGTTATCGTTCCTAATTAACTAATATAACTCCTCAAAACTTAAAACGATATTTTCACAGTTATTTCTACTGCGGCTGCTACGCGCCTTGTATATAATAGGTAGCAGCTAGTATATAATAAAAATTTAAAAAGCTATCATTCTATATTCCTCTAGTTTCGAAAACAAATCTGGGCAGATTTTATTTTTTTCCAAAAAACCTATGCAAACGATTGTGTCAACGAAGAATTGTGACCGTCTGTATGGTTTTCTTTTATTTTTCTGTGATCGTTAATTTTTAACTGAATGTCTAAAAACGGCTGTATAAGAGTTTTAGTAAGTATCCATTTTTTTCACTGGAAGTTATAGATTGTAATGGAAAGAGATATATGCTCATTTTTATTTATTTATGTACCTACACACAACAAGATACACAAACAGTCATATAGTTAGTTCGTACAAAGGTTCTACTTATTCCATAATTTGCTGAAATATCTTCCAGTAGACCCTATACGAAAATGTATTAAAAAGGCAAACTTACGTACGTACATTACTATTATAAATAATATACACAATGTGAACGCGTGAACAGAAAAGGAATAAGAGTAAAAACCGAAATTATATAACTAAAGTTAAAATCTCCTTAATAAATATAATGTCAAAAAATTTAGCAGCTGTTTTATAGTATAACTGTTAATAAGCAATGACCCTAAGTACGAATATTCCTTCCTTAGTTCCAGATCAAGCCTATCAGTACATACATATCTTAACAAATGTTTTACATTTTTGAGAAATTTGTCTTAAATGGTGGTGATCGTTTTAGAAATAATTTTATAAGTAATCAAAGTCTGAAGTCGAATATTTTTATGTGTACTGGAGTTTAAATAAATTATGTTATAAATTCTACTGTGTTTATGAACACAAATCACTTCAATTTTTTTGTTAATATTGAAAGATTAAAACTACTTTTACGGATTTTATCGCGTTTTATTTATATTAATTTTAATACCCGACGTTTCGGGTGCTTTCCAGCACCCAATGTCACGGGGGACTGAGGTGACTAACGTCCCGATGTCAAAGTTAACCCGGAGTACCTTCAGCTTTTTAATTATTGTTTTTGGCCCGATCTACGCAGAATGAACTAACTGTATTTTGAAGTCTTGCAGTGGTATGCTTGGGTTTAGTTTTAATTTTATTAATTATAGGATCCCAAGCAGGTGGTAGTACCCAGCCTCCTTCTCTATTGAAATTAGGATGTTTTTTAATTTCAATAGCCTCACGTATCATCCTTGGTAGGAATCGATGCTCTTTCGCGAGGATTTGTGGTCTATCAAATCTGATGTAATCGTTGGGGCCATCTAGAATATGATCGCAAACTGCAGACTTCCCGGAACGTTGATGCTTCACGTCAGCTATGTGTTCTTTTACGCGGGTTCTAATTGATCTCTTTGTTTGCCCTATATATGAGAGACCACAATCACATCGGGACGTCAGTCACCTCAGTCCCCCGTGACCATGGGTGCTGGAAAGCACCCGAAACGTCGGGTATTAAAATTAATATAAATAAAACGCGATAAAATCCGTAAAAGTAGTTTTAATCAATGTATATTGTTCGCGTAAATATAAGAAATCAATATTGAAAGACTTGATTCCTTTTACTGAAAGAATATATTTTCATAGCGTTCTTAATGTTCAAGTTTGTTTATTTATTTTCTAAAATCTTAAAATGATTATTATTATAACAGCTCTTAACAATTCCACTACTGAACACAGGCCTCCAAGGAAAGCCACAAAGTACGATCCTGAGCCACCTGCATTCATTTACTACCAACATCTCTTACAAGGTCGTCACTACATCTAATGGGTTTGCCGTATACTTCGCTTATCGATACGAGACTATTTTTCGATATTATACGCGGTAAAGACACGCTGCAGTTATATAGTATAGTATAGTATAGTGCACGAATGGGTCGGCTCGACCGGGAAAGGACCACGCTCTCACAGAAAACCAGCTTAAAATAGCAGCTTAATAGTGCTGTGGTCGATAGTGAGTGTAGAGATCCGGAGACCCTTTTTACTGGAAACGAGGCATTCCATCTTAGTCCTGAGGGTGACAATGCATCTGCGTTTTTATTCTTAATCGAGGATAAATGTAGATGACTATGAGCTACATCATCTACATACCATCGGATGGACTGTGCGCTCGTTTGTCAACCTTATGCTATAAAAAATCGAGATAAATTTTCTTCCCTGATCGGGAAGATTTTGAATGATAATTCACTACACCAATTCATACCGAGAAGTTTCCTTCCAAAAGGTATCGTAATCTCGAATTTTTTCCTTGATCTGTGACGGGAAAAAATATAATAATTTTTGTTCAATGTAATATATTACTTAAATACTCATTAAAAGTCATTTCTGTTTTTTGGATTCGAGTGACTGGAAGGCAGCTTCAAGAGTACGAGTGCAAGAGACTTCTGTCAGATGGGTGAGAATACAGCTGGGGAGATGTTTAAGATCTGGTAAGTATTAGGATGTGGAACATTATAATTTAATATAATAATTATTATAAATGCTACGCTATTAATAATGCCTTTCTTTATCAGCCCGTAATATTCCGTTACTAGATACGGGCCTGTCCCGTCGTAGGGAGAGTTTCCTTAACCGTCACGCTCGTAACGCTCGTCACGCTAGGCAGGCGGATTGACGATTGATGATCGTCAGGCTGGGTGTTGTACGCCTGGCGTGAGCTGGATGATTACAACGCCGTCTATCAGATCCATAAGTTCTTGCTGGCTTAGATGGTGGATTATCATACGCCACCACCTCACAGCACAATATGGCCTATGTTTTAGTAGCCATTAACATTAAATTAAGAAGACCAAATTATTTTGATTAGTTTTATTTATAAACAAGTAAAAAACTGAAGGTAGCCTGAGTTAACTCACATGATCATCAAACGTGGAAAAATAAAAGTAAAAATAAGCTGAATTAAACGCGATAAAATTCATAAAATTTGTTCTATTTCAATGGGAAATATTCTGTACAAATCATTATGAATACAAAATAACTAAGGAATAGAAGTAAACACATATTATATTTTATTATTTAGATGAACTAATAAAAGCGAAAAGAGGTGTTCTCATTAAACAGTTGATATTCTTTTAAAAAGCTTATACGTTTTTCCTTGTTAGTATAAATCTCATAGAAAAACATTATCATAAATCGTAGCCGCTGGGTTCAGTGTCTATTCTAAAACTAATGTAATGGTCGGATAAATTACACGGAATTCAAGCTGATATTATGGTGTAATTTTACTTTTTCATATTTTAACAGGCTTTTTTATTTTATTTTGTAAGTTTTGTTTTAAATAAAGTAATTTTTAACATGTTCTCAATATTACAATTAATGTGTTTTGTAGAAGATTTAACTTTTTAGCAGATTTTAATTTACAATACAAGTAATTAATAGTTTGGCCCTGGATAAGGAATATTATACAAGCCATTTTATAGCTTATATATAATGGCTCATAATAATATAATATTTACCAAAATAGCTGGTATAGCTGTTTGTTGGTTACAAATGATATTAATTAATACGTTTAGTTTCCGACGCCAACTGCCAGGCTCTGCTATCTTCTCTGGAGTAATCAGCCCGCCATGCTGTTCTAGTGCACGTTGGCGAACTTCACATGTCTACGAAATATTGTATTCCTCAGTTGTACAGGTTTCTTCACGATGTTGTCCTTTACCGCACGTGAAAGATCAGTAATTTCATTCGTAATATTAACGTATTGTAAAATAACAGTGAGTGCTTAGCCGCAGCGCTATCCCAAAATCTTCAATCATAGAAGTAATTACTTAATTTAATTTTGAAGGTTCATTGAAATTATGAGCTAATATAAAAATACTGTATAATGAAAATTCTATCAGTTTGAAGAACGTTTAATTGATTCCAATTTGCATAATATCTCACGTTAAAATAGATAAAGATCTCTTTTTGAAGGTAGGAGTCTGTCTGTGTAGATAACATTCTCTTATTTTTACTCTACACTAAGTCGCAGTGCCTACTCCTCTTTGAAATCACTGACTCTCTAAACTCTGAAGAGTGCCAGTATAATTTTTAAGTTCATTTGTCTCTTAAGTGATATAAAAAATGTTTGTCGATGTATAGTTAGGAAGGAGTTATGATAAGCGTCTCGCTCGTGAGCAGATCGGCGGTTAAAGTACCAGATGGCAGTACCATCATCCTACGTCCTCTACGTCCGTCTTACGTCATAGATAAATATTTCAAGAAATCGGTCAGAAAATAAAACACTTTTAAGCAATCAAGTCAACTATGAATTGTAAGCTTCAATCTATCACATATCACACGCTATGTGGGCTACATTCCCCTGCAGCGCCCATCCCGAGATCACTTAAAACGCTCCGATTAAAAAAATCTCCATTTTTAGGTGTCCCACGGCGAAGACTCGTTTACACTTGTAAGCTTTCCATCGCCGGTATGTAAACTTAGCTTTTCTGAATAATTCTTCCACTAACAATCGGTCATGAAAGCTTCGTCCGTTTTTCAACTGGATGCATTGATTAATAATTACATGAATGTAATTAATAATTATTAAAACAGTTTAGTATCTTTGTAAGAATACTCACCACCCTATATCATCCCGTGGGTATCGTAATTGGCAACAGAATACTAAAAAATAAGATGTACAGCGGTATCTTTCTCAAAACAACACAAAATTATAAAAAAAAACTACTGCTGCCAATCCTCCTGTCAAGCATGGTAATTGTGGCAAAATCCTCCCTATGAGGCAATCTATGGGAGAGATCTGTGTTCAGCGGTGGACTTTTATTGGCTGTAGTGGATGTATGGATCGAATACACCACTTACAATGACCTTCTAGAGCAGGGATGGCGAATCATTGGCACAAGCGTGCTCAAAATAATAAGTCTCGTGCCATCAATGGCACGCGACTTATTATTTTGAGCATGCCACCACTCATCACAAAGTACACTATGAGATATTATATTACGAACGAACGCGAGTTATCTTACACTACGGAGTGTTCGGGCACGGTGCGCGGGGCGGAGGTGGCGTTTGTTATTATAGTTACATCGTGGACTACTACTGCTAATGACGCATCGTTCGAAGTCTAGTAGTAATAGTAGTAGTCGACGCCTCCCCCAAGGAATGCATAGTTCGTCAACGCATAGCATAATAGTCAATTTCGTTGACACAACCTTATTTTGTTTTACAACCCTATTTATAATCTAATCTGCAACAACAGAATTGACACCAATATTACTTTAATTTGAATTACGCGTATAACTGAAACATTTATTATTATGCAATACAAAATGTATTATGCAATTCAAAAAACATTTTGCGATATCTCAACTCAATACTCTATATTTATTTTTTGTAGTAAATAAAGAGTTTTGAATCGATAGTATTTAGTACTATTATTTTCTCAATAATCACGAAATCAAAATTATTTTACGACACGTCTATGACCTCATTAAAAATTTCTTTAGAAAAATGGCACGTTGATATAACATAAAGGTTCGCTACCCCTGCTCTTGACCATATCTAGTGTAGTATTCTCGGAAATAACAAGATATACCTAGCTTACACTTAGAACAATACAAGGATTCCATTCTAAAGATGCATATTTTTAAGTACCGTGGACATGTTAACATGTCCAGTACACCGTTGAGTACCGCGGACATGAATTAATGTCCGCATTACGTGCTGCTATTTTCGTCTTAATTGATATAAACATACAGTATATTTTTAATTGAACACTATTTCATTCGATTCTGAACGAACTAAAGAATATTCTGAAGAATTATATTCACTCGGTTACATAGAAAACAAATATAACAGCCATTCGCTTTTGCGCTGCTGTTGCGGTTAGTTGTGTAATCGTTGAAGTTTTGTGATTGTAATTTTAGTTGGATTTTCTTTAAAAAAAACGGTAAGTAATATTATTTATCTTTACTACGTAATGTTTTTGAATGATCTAAGTTACAACAACAGCAACTTTTTATTTTTAAATTGATAAATAAGTAGAAACATAAAACCTCTACGCGAACAATTCATAACGGTCAAGATTTCTAATAAGATTCTAATAAAATAATAATAGTATATTTCTTATTGGAATACCACAAAAATACTTTTACTAGGAATTGCTAAATGCTATATCTATATGATTGTATAAGAAAAATAAAAGAAGACGATATAAAATATATACACAAAAAGGTTTTGAAACTGTCTATTGTCGAATTTTTAGCAAATGTTTGCAATTGAAAAAGTAGTATTATTATAATTATTACATGCATAATTTTGGTTCATTTAGGAAGAATATGTTGTATTGATTGTAAGGACATAAAAATAAAATAAAAACTTACGATATTTCTTTCATAAAACAAAATTTATTGTCAGTAAGTACACTTTATCAAGATCCGTTAGAAACAAAGAGCTGTACAAAATAAAATAAACATTTAAATGTTATGGTTATTGTTTCTACTTATCGAAAATCTTATCGGCTTTAAATAACTGTAACTAAAACCTCTTCAAACATAAACGAAAGGTCGTGAGAAACATAAATATTTAAAACAAGTGCCGCCAGCTGAGGTGACGACAGAGGCCCCCGTACAAAGCTGTTTTTTGTTATGGCGGGCGCAGTAAGGGAAAGGTTAAAAATTATAATCGAGCAACCGCAAGTAGGATGCTTATCTAAAAAATACTATGAGATTTTATAGCACAAGGGGATATTCTTCTGAGAATCGGCCAGATGGTGCCCTCTTACATTTTAAAACTTACTACACCGTGATTGATGACGCCTCGAGAGCGCGCCTGTTGATGTGATTTTATCTAACGCGAATGAATAGCTCGCGCTTAATGTTTAAAAAAAATTACAGATTTGAGAAAGTAATAATAATATAGTGCAATAACCTCAGACTCTACATATTATGCGTGACATACAAAAATTTGACGCTTGAATTTTTTACGATACTGAAGTGAGAAACCAATTTACAGCTCACGAGATGTTATGTTCATCTTGTTATTGCGGTGTTAAAATATCAGCAGGAGTAATTTAAGCTATAGTTTATCTAAAAAAAACTAGGTTTTATTTTGGGATAAAACAAAGGTTAATATAAGATAAAGAGTATTTGATTAACTTAAAGTTAAATAACGCCATATTGATTCGATCTTTTTCTGGCGAAGTCGAGTCTATTCACTAGAAAAACTTATAGGTCTTTTATTAAAGAATGTAAAGAAGAATGACCACAAGTCGTATCAATAAAGCCATATTGATTCGATCTTTTTCTGGCGAAGTCGAGTCTATTCACTAGAAAACCTTATAGGTCTTTTATTAAAGAATGTAAAGGAGAATGACCACAAGTCGTACCAAAATGTCTCGCGCATCAAGACTACATTTTAATAGTAATTAGTGTCGTAATTTTTACGGCATTACGCGTTTAAAAGTATGGATATTGTATTATTTTTATTTTTATTTAACGGGTTTTACGGCTCTGGGTTCTAGCACTTCTGAGCATATCATATTTTTCGGAATCTTTATTTTTATATATTTTTTTCTTCACAAAATCTCCAAAAACCTTCGCAATGTGACGCATCAGCATGTTGTGAGGAAAAAATATATAAAAATGAAAATTCCGTAAGAAATGATAGGCTCAGAAGGGCTAGAACACAGAGCCGTAAAGCCAGTTAAATAAAAAAACCTATAAATGACGTTTATAGCGCAATGCTTCTAAGGAGTATTGGCGGGAACTTGGCCGATGACGGACTGTCGCTCCTGTTTTGTCGCTTGAATAATGGTTTAAAGTGGATTTTAATTCGTAAAAGTGATGTGATTTTGTGAATTATTTGGCTGCGCGTGTGAACTATTAAAGAAAACGACGAAACAAGTGATTTTATGTCGATATAAACCTCAAGTTATTTTGATCGCGTAGGCGCCTTATGAACTTGAGTGATTGTCATTAACTGTCCGCTGAGTTGAGCTGTCGTCAAAATCTCCCAAGGGCTTCGCAATGTGACGCATCAGCATATTATGAAGAAAAGGAAAAAGCGTGGGAACCTTGAAACTGGACTAATAAATCTATATGGATTGAAGCTTATAAATATTAAAATATAAAGAAGACTTGGCTTTAGCCTTTGTGGTTTTTGAAAATATGAAGAATTAAAGAAAATAAGACTTGGCTTCGGCCTTTATGGATTTTGAAGAGATGAAAAGAAGAAAATTATGTCTTGGTTCCGGCTTTTACACTACAAAATTCTATATATTCAAATAAAAAAGACAAGGCTGTATGGCTTAGTTCCTTTGCCTGCTCTCTCGAGCAAAAAATAAAAACAAACAACAAGCCGTAGACAGAGAACAGCATTCTTTGCGTAGACAGAGAAATCTATCTCTGTCTACGATTCTCTGTCTACGCAACAGGCAATGCATTTGACCTTTTTGTGTTGACACTATAACTTTAATAGTGTTCTGAGTTCTGACTTCTGTGCAGTGTTCTGTGGCTGATACACTATGATGGTACATAGTCATTACTATTATTTTTTAATTAATTAAATAAAACTACCATATAATACCCTGCGCCGGGAATTCTGAAATCATTACCACAAGAACGGTCGTCAAGGTGTCACTTGATTTCGCGCGCTCCGTCTCGTTTTGATATTATCGCAGCGTGCGTCGATTCCCTTGGCGCTAATATTTTGTGCCTCGTCAACTACGCGCGCATTTTTTAATTGTTGGAAGTGTTTACTTTCGTACAATATATTTCAATTAGGATAAAGTTCGCACATTATTATTATATTAGATAGTTAACTCATTATAGTTATTTTAATTGTAGCTGAGCTTTCTTACCAGTCAGAATGGGGAAAAATTAATACAAGTATCAATGTGCCACTAAATGTAAAAAGATATCCTATCTCTGGAGAAAAAATAATGGAGAATAAAAACGTCTGCACGCTTGCCATGTGGACTAGCCTAAAAATCTAAACTAAAAATCTACAAAGACGACAAACTTTGGATTTTGAATATGTTACCCAAGTTACAAGCGTTTTATAAATAGTATTTGTTGACGGCTCCGTGGTGCAGTGACTAAGCAATGAGTGGCTGCTTTGGGGGTCACGGGTTCAAATCCCTCGCGGAACTAGTATTTGTATGGCCTACAAATAATTGTTCCGGGTCTGGATGTTTGTCCTTGTGCAATTTATGTTTGTAAGCTGGCTGCACCGCTCCACAATTCAGGAGAAAATCCTAGAGTGGGGATAACGTTCTAAAAAAAATAAAAGAAAATTGTGTACTGCCTGAAATTATTGACTCGAGATAAGCTCGGTCAATGCCGTTGCCGCAAATATTTTTAAACTAAAAACTGTGGTAATTGCCTGTAAGTACCGATTAAAAAAATTAGTTACAGTTGGTTATTTTATTTATTAAAACAGGTTGCCCAACCGCCACCCACCCAACTATTTATTTATTTATACCGTTAGTAGATATAATCGATTATTAGCCAATATCGGTTAACAATCGATTACTGTGAAATAGTTTAAAATATTTATGTATACTTATTTCAACACTAAGGTTCATAAATAATGAAAAATATATCAAATAGATTATAATAAATTATATAGATAACATAAAAATGATACACCAAATATTTTCCATCCACTGAACTCCACCCTAAGAGAACTTGTATAATGGAAGATTAGGATCGTTTAGTCGCTATACTCACAGTACCGTAGTGCGAACGAGTGAATAGAGATAAGAAATAATTTACGCTCGCGTAGATCATCGCCCGCTCGGAGCGTAAAATAACTAAAGGGAATTGCCCACTCTTCATAGACACTTCGGCCATGGGTGCCCACATTTAAAAGCATATAGATATGATAATATGCAATTAAAACAATGAAATGGTTAGGGAATTGCTTTAAAAAAAAGTCGGGGTTTTGAAGTTATATAAGTTTTTATTTTCACAAATGCAGTTTTTTAACAACTATTTTTATCGATTTTATCGCGTTTTATTTCATTGATTTTTAATTCCAGACGTTTCGGGTGCTTTCCAACACCCATGGTTACGGCGGACTGAGGTGACTGACGTCCCAATGTCAGTGTTAACTCGGAGTCTAGAAAGAAAAAAGAGAGAAAAAATCTAAAGGTTTAGATTTTTAATTTTTATTTATGGTCCGATCTACAGAATGATCTTACTGTGTCTTGAAGTCTTGCAATGGTATGCTTGGGTTTAATTTTAACTTCATTAATTACAGGGTCTTAAGCAGGTGGTAGTACCAAGCCTCCTTCTCTATTGAAATTTTTTTTTTATTTCAATAGTCTCAGGTATCGGTCCTTGATAGGAATTGATGTACCTTTTAGAGGATTTGTGGTCTATCAAATCTTGTTTATACGTCTATCTGGTTGGGGCCGTCCAGGATATGATCACAAACTGCAAACTTCCCTGAACATTGATGCTTCATGTCAGCTCGCTTCAAGATGTAGCCAATCTTGTCTGTGACACCCCTGACAAATGCTAGTACTGCACATGCTTGACTGTGGCCGGCTTCACTCGGTTACTGTGACGTAAGCGCGGGCCTGAAGCTTGTTGACGTGCAGAACCTGCTTTACGTGCTGAAGCTCGACGGCTCGATATTTGCTGCCACAGATCCCTTGTGCTCTCTGTAACAAAGATTTGCTCACGGTAACTAACTGTGAAGGATAATGGCGAAATTCATTGTTTTCTATACACAGTGTGACCTATGGTGTTGTTAGAATTTTGGATGACTAACGCATCTAGGAAAGCTAAGGAATTATTTGCCTCTAATTTCATCACACATCAATTCATCATTCAGGAACTGAGCAGGAAGCAAAATATTAGTCTGATGCCATGCCCAACCCAAATACGATATTACTGTCATAACATGGGCACAGCATCCAACAGTTCGACGGCCGACAGTACATTTTAATTGCACTTTTGCCACTAATTAAAATATATATAAAATACACTTTACGACTAATGGCAACTAGGGCTAATGCTAATGATGACTTGCAATTGTAGCCCTAAGTAAAGATCAGCTAGGGCTTAAGTTTATTCATTTCATAATGCTGCTCCTCTGGTTATCACATGGTTCTATCCGGTAGCAACCATTAAATCTTATATGCTCACCATAATAGTAGTGTAGTAGTGTATGTGACACAAGCAATTAATATTAAGTCGCTGTAAGTTAAAACAGGAAATTCCCTAACATTTTAAAGTCTACATTTATATTTCTAAAGTCTGCCTGCCCTAGCTCTATTTAGATTGCTTTCCCTAGCATACTCAGACAAATCATTATTTGTCTCCATATTTTGGTGAACTATTTCAAGTATTTGGCCGCATAATCCCTGTCCCTTATTTTTGTGTGGAATTTATTAATTATAGCAGCAGCCACAGCAGTCGATCATCAAATGTGTAGAAGCCCTGTTATAGTAATTTTGATGAAAATTTTAAATTCAGTTTTAAAAATGCCATTCACCACCTCTACTACTCATATCGACACATAGTCACGGCTCTGGATTTATTAGCATATCTTGTCAGAGATTCACCATCTGCTGGAGACATTGCTGCGGCCCTTAGACATACACATCTATCCTCTATTACAAATCAAAATGCAAATGCGTTGTCACCCGTGAGGACTAAGATCATTTTCTCGTTTCCAGTAAAAAGGATCTCCGGTTCTCTACACTCACCATACAAAACACAGCAGCATTAAGCTACTATTTCATGCTGGTATTCTGTGAGAGCGTGGTCCTTCCCCGTTCGAGCCGACCCATTCTTGCTAAAACTATACTTCTAATATAACTGTAGCATTTATTTACCACGTACATAGTAATTGTAATCACAAAAGAGACATACTCGCAATGCTGAAGGAACATGAGTCCATTGGAATTGTTACAACCAGGTAAAAACATTGATTTAGTGTTAGTGGTGCTTTTAAATAATCAGTTAGCAGTACACTGTGTGATGTATGATCTAAGCTTTGTTGTTCTGGGTGCAATACATTACTCACTTCAGATTGCAACGATGACGGGAGAGATGAGGATGGACTAGATGATTCAGATGGTTCCCGTTCTGCAGTTGAATGTGATGCTGTTCTATCAGTTCATTGCCAGCAATTATGATACACACGGCATGACAACGGCAACTGAAATAATTTAAAATACAAAAAATGAAGTCAAAGTGAAAAAAAAAATAGATTTGTTTATTTTAAACTCAAGTATAAATAAAATATTTATCAAGTTAAATGTTACTGCATAAGGATGGACTTAATGCTCTATATTATTTAATAATTAAGACCTGACAGACTACCAGCAGTCCAAAAACAATGAAAAATCAACGGTCTCCTTTCTTGGTAGTTGATAAAAATGGTCAAAATGCCACTTAACTGTCATAAAATCTATGAAAAGATCGATTTTTATTCGATTAATAATATCATAAAAAGAATAATCTTTGACGCGTTTTAAGTTCTGCACGCTTTTTAAAATATAATTTTCTTTATTTATTGAAATTCTATTTCAAATGAATTTTTAAGAACAGTTAACTTGTGCTATATTGTTTTATTATGCTTTAGAGAATTCATGGTAAATCAGATAGAAATTAACTTCTTGAATTATCATAACATAATTCCCTTTTTAATGTTATGTTAAGAACAATTAAGAATAACAGTTAAATTGTGCAGTAGCGTTTTGTTATACTCTAAAGAATTCTTGGTAAATCAGGTAGTAATTCGCTTGATTAATTATCATAACTATAAATGTGAAGGTTGTCATCGATTTCAACCGAGCCTATAACAACAGTTGTTTTTGTTTTTAACGGTTGACTACCGCTTTTGATGACTTGAAATGGATAAAAACCCATTTTGTGCAATAAGTTTTTTCTCTTTGGTAATGAATAAAGCACAGAAACCCGTATAATGTATAATAGTCCTTTTTTTTTAGATACAAGTAGCACATTTTAAAGAACCGCAAAAACAACTTTGATATTAACACAAACACTATGAAAAACAAAATAATTTGTTGCTGGCGATAATGATTTTTGACTCGATTTAAAATATATGCTTGTTACTACAGAACTCTTCATGGGTCTGCGAGTCCGACTCGCACTGAACCAGTTTTTTTCAACTTTTAGTTTTATTTTAATAAATAGTTTTTTCGTTTAAGCGGAGCTCTTTTACGTTAGATGTATTACCTCTTTATCTATAATAATCAATCTGAGTAAGTAAAGTGTGCAAATACGATTATTAAATTGTAAAAATAATAATTGGATTTGAACATCTTAGGTAGGTATTTAGTTTTATTTATTTAGAAAATATTAATCTCACAATTAATTATTGTAATAATATAATTTTATCACACAAATAATGCCCTCATTAGCAATGTAATGGTGAAAGAATTTTCAAAATCGGTCTAGTAATTTTTGAGATTAGCCAAAAAACGTATTCATTGAAAGTAGCACCCTCTATAATAAAATTCATCCTATATTAGATATCTAAAATTATACATAACAATCTAGTGGTGAAAGAATTCTCAAAGTTGGTCAAGTATTTTACTTTGATAGTAGTATCGCCCTCTATAATAAAATGCATCCTACGTTTTTAAGCACCATAACAAAAGACGATTCAACATAGCCTAACCCGCACACACAGTAAAAACATAACCATACTTTTTCGTCTGTAGTCGGATAAACAACTGGTTGATAAAGGTTGCGTATCGGCTGCTTTGGATAAATATTCATTGTCAACGGTCCTTTTAAATATATATCGTAACATCATAATAATTATCGAAAAATTATATTAGCATTGTAATAATGACATCATAAGTAATCGATCAAAAAAGGGGAATCGATTTTTTTATGAGATTGGTGATTGGCAACACTTTTTATTTTATTCACAAACTAATGAATTAATGATTTACCTAATTTTAATCTTATCTTTTCGGTACTTTTAATTTGTGCAAAAATATTCCAATCTTTTTTAGGATAAATGAATACCGCGATTAATAACCATAAATAAAGATATATTTTTTTAACAAATGCACATTGTTGGGCGTTCCATGGCCGAAAATGGGCATCCCCCTTTGCGCAACGCCGAAATGTAAGAGGACTCTTAAGGAGAGACAAAAAAAATTTTGTGGAAATTGAAAAAAATCGAATGCATTAAATCTTCGAATTCAATTTACCAGCATGGTAGACATTTAAGATTAGATTTTTAGGTTTAGATTACCTCAAACCACCGAAACATCCCCTTCTTAATCCTTACAGTTATCTTTTTTAGATGTCATACTGGTAAATGCTTAGTAGATAAACATTATTTAGGTCGATTTACCTATAGTAAAAAGCATTTTATATTTTATCCTTCGCTTCAATTTAAAATATCGTAATTATGTAGTTTAAAAACAAAAAGTAAGATTTGAATATCATGAATATTTATTTGGCGACGGATGCAGCAGTCACGTCGTTCTGAGAATTTAAAAACTTTATCAAAAATTGACGACCGAAAAATGAAAATTACGGAGAAATGTAAACAATGTTATAAATAGAGGTTAAAATAATATAAATTTATGGCAAATATCGTATTTTGTCAATTGAGAGGCGTTAAATAAATAGGATTGCAATAAAATTAAATTAAAAGAGATAACACGTGCTTTTTCAAGAAGTTCCAGCCACGCACTACAATGTTGTAAAATTCTATGTTACCAGCAGGTTACTAAGGTGGAATGCCTCGGTTCCAGTGAATATGGTCTCCGATTCTCTACACTCACAACACGAAATACAGCTGCATTATCTTGCTTTGAGTAATGCCTATATTCGATATTACAAGCGATAAAAAACGTAAATATGTTAAAAGTTATTAAAATGTAAATAGAAGACTAAACTTTATTATTATATATGACACCAAATACAATATTTTTTATTAAAATCAGCGGCTGTGTAAGTATTCTACATATTACAGTAAATAGACTAGAATAGATAGACGGATTGCCAACAATCGCTCTTTACATAATTTAGGCATTTGTATGCCCATTTTACACATAGGCACCCCGATTTAAGAGCATACTTTGACGGAAAGTATACATATACTCATGGCTTTCCTGTGGTGCTGATGTGGGCTTAACAGCAAAAAAATAAAATACAGTGAAATATATACGATATACATGGTCAAATAGAAACAGAAACCGAAACAGAATTTTTTATTCAATACAGATTATAAATAATACTTATTGAGAGTCACTTTTTTTATTTACCACTGGTTCGGATAAAAAACCTCTGTCCTGGGAAGAACCAGCAAGAAACTCATGTATGTTACATTTGACTACACAAAACAAATTAGAAATAGCTTGGTAGCGATCACCTTTCCAGGGGTTTTATCATCCATAAATTCTTTAATATTGTAATAACCCTTTTTATATAAACTTAGTTAAATAAAGTTTTTGAACTTCGTACAGGCCAGGTTTTATATATTTTCGGAGATTTTGTTGTAAAAGCGTACATATCGCCCCAAGAATGAATAACTGACTCGGTGGAGTCGAGTATCTGGTACTAGTAGCTTGTGTTTGTTTCTAGTATTTAAAGAATAAATATTACTTATTTTTGTAAAATTACATTTAATTTTGTGTACGTCCTTTACATTTTCATAAATATATTTAGAGATCAAAGTTAATATATTAATTTTCTCAAATTTTTGTCTGACGACTCTTTAGGTTTTAAGTCACAGATTGCTCTAATGAATCTCTTCTGTAAAACAAATGTAATTTCAGTGTCAGCCGCGTCTCTCCATAGCAAAATACCATACGACATTATGCTATAGAAATAGCTAAATAAACTAGTCTAGCTGTTTCAACAATGGTAAGACTTCTAATCTTTTAACAGCATATGCTGCAGAACTAAAACTGCTAGTTTTGATATATTATTGAAGTTTTGCGTCTGGTGTGATTCCAAAGAAAAGGTAGTATCGACAAGACTCAGCTCCTCCCCATTTGAAATTTCATTAATATCAACATGGTTGACATTCGGAGTTATGAATTTCATACATTTAGTTTTAATGTCATTTAAATGCAAATTATTAACATTAAATCATATTTCGTTAGCATATAGCATTATCTACTTTGTCGTAATTGAGTAACCGTCGTTTTAATTTGAAAATTAATGAAGTGTCATCAACAAAGTCATGGTTATTCCCTATTATGTAATGTTAGTCATTAATTAATACAAGAAACAGAAAAGGGCCAAGAATTGAGCGCCTCAGGTGCTATCGACCCAGAAGACTCATACTATTAGTGACAGTTTTTGCGTTCTGTTACTTAAATAATATGAAATAATTAATTTAAGTGTCACTCCTTACAACGTAGTCTTGTAGTTTCATGATTAACTTTTTATGGTGAACACAATCGAAGGCTTTAGATAGGTCACATAATTACCCAGAGCATCCTGGAAATTCTCGCATGCATCGAAATATAATTACATTTATTTATACATTCATAAAAATCTAACGCTAAGTAAACATATTTAATTATAAAATAATAAATTAATGGAATAATTTATGTTATTTATTATCAATATATATATATATATATATATATATATATATATATATATATATATATATATATATATATATATATATATATATATATATATATACATACACCCACCATTGTCAGACATATTATTGAGAATTGAAGAAATAGAAAAAATTAACAGTTAATATAAAGAATGAGCGCGTTTCTAAAAACAAAAATAATAATATTATAACCACATATTAGCTTCTAATATCAGTGTTAAAAATATAGGTTATAGAATAATGAAAGTCCCGAATTCAGAACCTATAACTTTTTGTTAGAGTTAAAGTTTTGACCATTTTTTGCAGCAAAGTTACAGCCTATACAGGATGGTCCAAATAGTGAGGTTATAAATTTTTTTTTGATTCCTCACACTTAGGGGTATCCGAAAATACCCTATGAATGTTCCGCGATTTTTTGTAGTTTTTGAGTTATGATTTTTTTTTATCCTTTTTTTTGAAAATGTTCACCCTAAACAGCCTAACATTAAAAAAAAATGTAATTGTGAGATTTTTTCCAAGTTTTTTTGTTTGTAGCATGATCCTTATGAGTTGCCCTATTATGCGTAAAATAATTAGCTTCCTAACATTCACCGAAGATACACTAATTTTAATCGAAACTTAAAAATTTTCTGTCAGGAGAGTGGGGCTTGAATTTTCAACATTAAATGAAAAATAGTAATAAATGATTTCATATTTCCTAATTAATTTCAAAAACTTGACAGTACCTTAATCTTTCATAATAACATTAAAAAAATGACACTTAATAGACCAGTTTTTCTGTTACAGACTTCTGATGTTACTCAGACAGGAAACTACCTGAATAGTTAATTTGATTTAAAAAATCTTTTTATCATTTCTAGGGCTAAACTAAGATAGTAAATGCTTCAGGTTAGCAAAAATAACATCCAGTGTCTTTACTTATTGTTTAAATTTATTGACAAAAAGGTATCATTTTACTACGTTCTGGGCAAATGATTTCAAGATTCATAATAAAACTAGTAAATAATTTAAGATAAATTTGTTTAAAGTAATTTTCCGAAATGGCGGCTATTAACTTCGATACACAGTCTACATCGTCTTAAAAAATGTGCTTTTAGTCTTCGAAAAGCATTCGTATTTTCTTTGATTTTTTCTGCGCACTGTCCCAATTTTTCCCTTAATTCATTTACCGAATTAATTTCTCTAGCATACACCATCTCTTTGTAGAATCCCCAAATAAAAAATCTATAGGGTTTAAATCTGGTGAGCTTGCAGGCCATTCGATTGGCCCTGCACGCCAAATCCACCTTCCTGGGAAAGTTCTGTTAAGGTGCTCCCTCACTTGTCTTTCAAAATGGCAAGCAGCACCGTCATTTTGAAATATCATATCCCTCCTCGTTTGTAAATTAACTTCAAACAATAAACCATTTCAGTTATTTTGTAGAAAGTTCAGGTACTGGGACCCGTTCAACCTAGCCGACAATTCAAAGGGATTCCATTTATGACTCCTGACCACATGTTGATACTAAATCTGTTCTGAAAATTTGACTGACTTTCTTTTTTTGTGTTTTCAATTGCCCAGCTATGATAATTGTGAATGTTAAAGACGCCAGTCCTTTCCAACCGGGATTCATCCGTCCAGAGTATCTTCTTAAAAAAATCCGGGTCTTCCGCAGATCTTTCCAGCATTATTTAGCAGAAAGCAATACGTCTTGGATAGTCTGCGTCGTTAAGTTGTTGAACACGCTGAATATGAAACGCGTGATATCTCTCTGGAAAAAAATTATTAGTATTTTTATTGTAGGTTGTCATTGTACACAATACAAGAGGTACGTACCGATAGAGCACGTGAACGTGAAACTAAAAGTTGGGATTCGCTAGAGTGGCTTCCTAGCACCTATTTTTGAATTACGAGTGCTTGTGTGTGTGTAAAATAGAGAGATGTAGAGACCCTTAAGGTCTCTACATCTCTCTCTTTTACACGCACACACAACACATTAGACGTCGACAATTCACAGTAAATTAAATGAGTATGATTCGAAATGGCAGTGCAGCAATGTGTTGGGATTTTGAATAAAGAGGTCTACAAAATAATAAAATGCACTCACTTGATTTCAGTATTCTTAAAACTGAAGTCCTTGGGATTCCAGTCCTTCTCGTAATCGCTCGTGAACTAGTAGAAGGATCTCTTTCTACTTCTTCAATGATTACATCTCTTCTTTCTGGATCCACTCTGGGTAGTCCCTCGTAACGTTGATTACGCCCAGGAACGCGTCCAGCCATCAGGGTTTCGTGGGTGTTATTAAAAACCCTGTAGCCCGGGTTATGCTCTAACACTTCTCCTCACCGCTCCAGTTGCTCTCGATAAAGCCGTGCCGCTAATGCGCCGTTTCCCCCCCTTTAATGTAATATTTTTTTAAAGAATATTAACAATGCTATAAACATTACTAATATTCTCCTTAACCACTCGTGGTAAGCTTAAATTTGCTTGTGTTACGAGTGGTTCACGCCAGTAGTCGAATGGCGGATTCGAACCCACGACCTTTTTGAGTTCGCGGTCCGCGCCCTGCCATTAGGCTACTGTCGCTTCATCGCCGTTTCCTTGGGCAACGCCGTAGAAATAGTGAATCTCTGCGTATTGACTGAGAGAATAACTCATTGCTGAAAGTAATCCAAATCACTAAGCAACTCAAGGTCCATAAAACAAGCACAGGTCAATCGTAAGGCGAATCAAGAATCCGGGAAACAAAGCGAAGTTAGTCAAATAAGAGATCCAAATAAACGTAAATGTGAGTAGTGGTTGCACGCGGGAAAGCAGTGAACGACTGGCGGGACCGAGCGTGGCGGGGCGCGGGGTGCGGCCCGTTAACAAAATGGAGCGCGAATGTTTACCTGAGCCTTTGTTTAAAATTCCTTTGTGTGTTTGTGACTGAATGTGCTATCATTTAGTTTGAATAAAATAAAAAAAAAACATGTAGTTTGTATTAAAATAATACCTTAATAAATGTCACGTTTTAACAATAAGTAGCTTTCTTTGCTAACCTGAAGCATTTACTATCTTAGTTTAGCCCTAGAAATGATAAAAAGATTTTTTTAAATCAAATATCTAATCAGGTAGTTTCCTGCCTGAGTAACTTCAGAAGTCTGTAACAGAAAAACTGGCCTATTAAGTGTCATTTTTTTAATGTTATTATGAAAGATTAAGGTACTGCCAAGTTTTTGAAATTAATTAGAAAGTATGAAATCATTTATTACTATTTTTCATTTAATGTTGAAAATTCAAGCCCCACTCTCCTGACAGAAAATTTTTAAGTTTCGATTAAAATTAGTGTATCTTCGGTAAATGTTAGGAAGCTAATTATTTTATGCATAATAGGGCAACTCATAAGGATCATGCTACAAATAAAAAAAACTTGGAAAAAATCTCACAATTACATTTTTTTAATATATAATCTGTTTAGGGTGAACATTTTCAAAAAAAAGAATAAAAAAAATCATAACTCGAAAACTACAAAAAAATCGCGGAACATATATAGGGTATTTTCGGATACCCCTAGGTGTGAAGAATCAAAAAAAAAAATGTATAACCTCACTGTTGGGACCACTCTGTATACAGTCCTCCTCTCATTTCTGAGAGCATTATAGGATAAGGAAGTATCCACTGCGTTACCCCAACACGTTCGTGGGCTTTTTTTATTTCCTAGACAAACCAGTTTTCTCCGATGTTTTCCTTCACCGCCGCGCTGCGCACGTGGTAAATCAGCACTTAATATTTTGTGTTATATATATTAAGATAACTCCTGAAGTATAATCTATTGAAATAAAAAAAGAATCACTAAAACTGGTTTACAATTACGAAGATATATAAAACAAAAACACAGTCTACAGTTGAGAAACTCCTTTTTGATGATAAATAAAATGTGTATTTTGTTAAAGAATAAGGGTGACAAAAGGGGCACAGATGGTTTAATGGAAAGTGAAAGTTGTGGTCGATAGAAATCTACCCTAGATTAAGAATCAAAATGCACATGCGTTATTACCCCTGAGGACTAGGATATAATGCTTCGTTTCCAGTTGCTATGTTTCGTATGCCACACCATACGAAACATAGCAGCATTAGGCTACTATTTTGCGCTAGTATTCTGTGAGAACGTGGTCCTTTTTCGGTCGAGCTTACCCATTCGTGCTACAAGCATAGCATAGCTGCAGCGTGGCTCTATCAAATATATAATACCAACAAAAGACACAAGTTTGCGCGTTAACCGCTAAAAAGTATAAAAAAGTACCTCTTCGTCGTATATCCTCAGATTCAAGGCACTCTCCTTGTTGCCTCAGCCAGTATCGGAATCCTCGGCGTCAACATATCGAGTGACGTGCAGTTTTGTGGTCACTTGGAAGATAAGGCCGAATTGGCCTCTAAAAGCTTAGCATGCTCGACCATCTTTATTCTTATTTTTAAATGTTTAAGGATCAAGCATCGGATCTACAGGAAGATATATAGAGTGACTGACAAAATCTAGCATACATATTATCGTGTAATACTGTACTTAATTTCATCAAATTTCAAGTTAAGAGCATCGTACGGATAATAGTAAGAATTTAGGAATAATGTAGCATTTGTCACATTTCAATGATCGAAAATGGCACTTTGTTTAACCTTATTATTTTTTCTACGAGTTTGTAATCAAAATACAACGCACCTTGCGTTGTCTTTTGATTAATTTTGTATTTTGATTGATGTTTCTTGTGAAGTTATTGTGACAAACTATGTATTTTTAGTAGACTTTGGTAATAATGGATATTCATATACATCTAAGTTTCCAAATTCAAATTGAAAAGGCTTGTCTTTCTCTAAATATTTTATTAAAGTAAGCTTTTGCCGGTCAGATACCTCGATACGAGGCATATGCAATTTTTGTACTTACTCTATCATCTTTACACATACTAATATAATTCATGGTTACAATTTATAATTATTTTTCTTTAATCTTCTGCGAAGCCTAATAGCTTGTTTAACAGAAGTAAGACACAAAATCAACCCTCTTGTTCATAAAATCCGTTTACATTAATGAATTCTTCCGGAGGCTTTGATATATGTTAGGAAAAGAGTTGAATGTTGAAAAAGAGCAGTAAACCACACTCTTAATTACTTTCTGATAACAAAGTAGATACAAATTCAGATTAGTGAATAGATTTATTGCCAGTAATTGTTAGAATTAAAGACATTATGACAAACTGAGTTTAAGATACAAAGTACTTAGTATTTATTTAGATTTCAATAGGTTTTTAAAATTTTTAAACAGCAACGTCCATATCTATATGTATTACGTTTATGTTCGTTATGATAATTATAAAATATAATCAGTCCTATGGTTTCGACGATCCTTATACTTTATACAGTTATCTACTTTTGCATAGGCTAACCAATGAGTTTCAGTATTCTCATAACTATACAGATTAATCAACATTCCTTTTTAATAAATACTTAAGTATTTCATCCCCCATATACATTCCTCTGAAAAATGGAATGTCCGCGATATATTTAAGTAAATCTATATTAATAATTACTCTCTTGGGTAATTTGTGATTTAGTTTTATTTTAGTGTTTACGTAAATTTCAGACCATCGCCTTGCTCCTTGTGACATACTTTTCCTTTTTGTTTTGTTGCAAGCGTTTCTTAGCAGATTTAATAGCATTGAATGCTTTAGCAACGCCATGCAATTGTTGTTATCATCATATCATCTTTACAGCCCTTCACAAGTCCACTGCTGAATATAGGCCTCCTCCAAATAATGCCACAAAGCACGGTCCTGAGCCACCTGCATGCATCGACTTCCTGCATGCTTACCAGGTCGTCACTCCATCTAGTGGGGGGTCACCCTATACTCCGCCTACAAGTACGAGGCTGCCACTCGAGAACCTTTCTTTCCCATCGGTTATCGCTTCTTCGAGCTATATGGCCGGCCCATTGCCACTTCAGCTTACTAATCCGTTGGGCTATGTCAGTCACTCTGGCTTTGGAGAAACTCCGAGCATAGCCCTCTCCATAGCTCGCTGAGCGACCTTGAGCGTCCTCATATGGCCTGCAGTGAAGGACCACGTCTCTGATCCGTAAGTAATCACTGGAAACACGCACGAGTTGTACACTTTAGTTTTCAGAGATTGAGGTATACTTGACGAGAAGATGTGTCGTAATTTCCAGAACGCTGCCCAGCAGAGTTGAATCCGTCGATTGACCTTTCGAACCGGCATAGTGCTAAGGTCCTCCAGGGATTCTGCCATAAGTACTATATCATCGGCAAATCGAAGGTGAGTGATGTACTCGCAATTGATGTTAATACCGTATCATTTCCAGTCCAGTAGCTTGAAAACGTCTTCCAACGCAGCGGTGAAGAGTTTCGGGGATATAACGTCACCCTGTCTTACACCTCTCTGCAGTTGGATAGGATTCGAACTCTGGTTCTGTACTCGGATAGCCATCGTAGCCCTACTGTACAAACACTTCAGCACTTCGATATACCGACTGTCAACTTGGCATCGCACCGAAGGGACTGTGGCACCGGCCAAATTTCGACGGAATCAAAGGCTTTCTCATAGTCCACATACGCTAGGAAAAGTGGCAGATTGTACTGTTCGGTCTTCTGTACAATCTGTCACAGGGTATGTATGTGGTCTATGGTACTGAAGCCTTTTCGGAAACCGGCTTGTTCGGGAGGCTGGAAGTCGTCGAGTCTGCGTGCGAGACGATTCGTAATGACTCTCGAAAACAGCACGTAGACGCGTTTTAGAAGGGAAATCGGTCTGTAGTTCTTCAAGAGAGCGTTGTCGCCTTTCTTAAAGAACAAGACCACCGCACTTCTGCTTCACGCCTCCGGAGTAGTGCCACCATGGAGAACGGAATTGAAGAGCTTCTGAAGGACTTCAAGTACCGGTGTTCCACCCGCTTTCAGAAGCTCCGCTGTAATTCCATCCTCGCCTGGGGCCCTGCCGTTTTTAAGGTGCTAGAGAGCCATTCTAATCTCGCTCAGACTGACGTCCGGGATATCATCGGAATAGTGTCGGGTAAGACCTGCTCTTGGATCGTTACTCACACTTGCGTGTGGCTCCAACGATGTTGTGTACAGCTGCCCAAAGAATCTCTCAATCACACTCAAAATCTCGGGTGTCTTGGAAACGATGCTGCCACACTCAGTCCACAGCTTTGACAGTTGGCTATTACTGGCAGACAGATCTCTGGCAAAGACTTTGGAGCCCTGGTTCCGCTCGATCGCTTCCTTAATACGAGCAGTATTAAAGTTGCGTAAGTCTCGCCGCATGTATTTGGAGATCTGTCTGTTCAGTTGCCTGTATGCTGTCAAATCTGTTGACGATTGTAGCCTTATCTCCCGTCTAACAGCCATGAGATTAAGAGTGTGATCGGAGAGTTTTTGTGTCCCTCTGCGGCGGGTCTTGCAGAACTTAGCTCCAACCGCATGGACAGTTTCCACGAGCTTGTCATCCATATCGTCCACTGAATTGCAATCTTCTAGGCACTGAAAGCGGTTACGTAACTCGAGCTGAAAAGTCTCGGGACTCTGCGTCAGAGAACGAGGGGAACGTAGCGTTGACTTCATTAGACGAGACCTCTCCAACTTAACGTTAAGGTCCAGTGTGCCTCTAACCATTCGGTGATCGCTGCCGGTTTTCACCCTTGCGATCACTGAGACATCACTGAACAGTTGGCTTCTGGTCGTCATAATGAAGTCAATCTCATTATTTGTCGAACCGTCGGAGCTCGACCAGGTCCACTTCCTGTGGGGCCGCTTCTGGAAGAGAGAGTTCATCATAAAGAGTCCCTCTTTCTCCATAAAGTCAGCCAGCTGCTGGCCCCTACGGTTCCGTTGCCCTACTCCAAATTTGCCTAACTTCAGCTCACCGCCTTCTCTTGTGCCTAGTTTATCGTTGAAGTCTCCCATCAACACCGTGTAGTGGGTTTTAGAGGAATGCATGGCTCTAGAAATATCCTCATACATTTCTACCACCTCCTCATCGGGATGTGCCGAGGTTGGTGCGTAGACCTGTATGACCTTCAGCGAATACCGTTTGGTGACTCTGAGTATCAGGTACGTGACCCTCGTCGACACACTCCCAATCTTTACAACGTTGTTGACGAGAGACTTGTGGACGATAAATCCGACACCTCCTTGGGACAGATGGTCGCCCTCCCGGTAATCTAGAACAAGTTGCCGCACTCGAGGATTACCGTGTCCTCCCCCTCTCTTCGGGCCTCAGATAATCCAATAATATGCCAGCGCAACTTGTCTACCTCTTCTTCCGGCTCCAGTATCTTCTCGTCAGTCCTCAGAGTGCGTGCGCTTATATGTTGCCAGGTCGAGTCGTCGTAGGTGGCAACCGAACCTCCACCGGAGATTCTTAGCACCCCCTGCCCCGCCGTTACCATGTTCGCCACCGTAGCCAGGAATAGCGGGGCCGTCGGGGACTGGGGGCCATTTATTTGCGTCGTTGCTCATGGGGGGATATTTGCCATAGTTGCCACGCTTGGCGAGCGGGTCGGCAACCGCAGTTTTTTATTATGTTATTGTTGTTATTAGGAAGAAGCTGCTGCCCATCTCCTTTTTGTGTCCCTCTGTCACCTCTTACGAAACCCATGGGAAGATATGGGGTAGTGGATATTCTCAACCGCCACTACACGGTGAATTTATTGTTATGAATATACGAGAATTATTGTTATGCTAATAATAAAATATTTGCCTTTAACTATTCAAAATAAAATTACATAAAATACCATATATTATGCAGCGAATGGAGTTTGGTAAAAGAATGCTGTGTCTAAAAGGGTGAGGACTTTTGTCAGCTTTAATTTCATAAATTTTTAAGGAAACGAGTTGCTTGATTAACTTCAAGTTGGGTTCAGGTGACATAATAGACTATATCCAGTATAGCATCAAGAGTAGTTGTACCTATACATTTTATTTATAACAAGTCTCTCATATTAAAATTGAAATATGATTGATAACAAAGGAATTTCTCAGAAAACGAGAAATTTCTCAGAAAATGAGTCTCTTAAACAAAAGAAATTATAGAGAAGTACAAGTATCAAAGCAATTACATCGAAATAAGGTTATGCGACGGTTAATATCTATGTGACAAATGTACGAGTCAAATCAAGCTCATATTTCAGTAGTTTCACAGTAAATGCTCGATTTCCTTGATGTTTTACAACGATAGCTCAACGTAGAAGTCACCGCGTCTTCTAAGGTACCAGCTGCAGAGCATAGCGGTATCTCATGCTTTGCGACAAGCAGCTGCGGAAAGGGGTTGCACGTATGGGGCCCGATGTAAGTCTTCGTCGTCCTGTTAAAATATAAATGGTACGAAAAGTAATTACATGCTCAAGATAGAGATTTCTAAGATAATAATATCTTGGCACCTTCATCAAATTAATATCACGATAAGAAAATATGTTTACTGAACACGCTGCCATAATAAAATGATCTATATCGCCTATCACAAAGAGCATCGTCAACAATTGCACGCGCTATCAAATTAAAAAAATAATTTAAGAGTATAAGCCATTTATTTATTATTACTTATATAAGTACGTTAGGTATTTCCTTCACTTATGTTACTTAAGTTACTCGCACGACATTTCGAGAATAAACGTAGTGTTAAAAATAGGTTAAAAGAAACGCAATAATTTAGATAAAATTAGTTCTTAATTTTTTTTTATAATAAAACTCTTTTAAAACAATTAAAGTTGTGAAATTCGATAGGTATTATAACCAGTTTTCATAAATATGTAATAATGTGCATAGACATTTATCTTTTTAATTTATGTTTTGAACTCACTCACAACACGAGGCCAGTTCTTAGTTTTGGGAGACGACGTGAACTTATTACACACTTCAGTACACTTTGTTGTTAATAGCAATAAAGTTTAACAACAAAATTACAACAATCGCACTAATAATTACATATGTGTGTGTTGGAAGCAGACGAGGGAACGAGTGTAAGCTTCACTCGTCTGCTTCCAACTGAGCTGAAACTGCAACGCCGACAGATCGCATATTCAACCAGGTCACGATAACACATGCGCATTTGATTTTGATATTTTGTTTTAAATATGATCACTTTCTTTATTTGTGTCATAAAGCGAAGTTCCACTAACTCTTTGGAGATTTTATTATGATTTATCATTTTGAGATTTGCTCTTTTTTGAAAAAAAAAATACCAATATAATTTGGTAGAAAATATACAATATGTTTTTATTTTTATCTATAAACAGATAAGTATCGTTGAATTTTCCAATAATATAGTGCATACTCTGATTACAAGCCTATAAAAGCTGGTGTTCCACCAGGCTGCGTGCTATCACCAACGCTATTTCTTCTGCATATTAATGATATGTTGCAAACTGGTAACATTCATTGCTATGCAGATGGCGGTATTGGTGATGCCTTATACACCGGCCGTGCAAATATTTCTCGGGAAAACGTCGCCAAGTACCGGGACAAACTTGTGTCTGAAGTCGACTATTTGCTGTACAAAGTCTCAGATTAGGGGCGACTAACTCTAGTCTAGTTCAATCCCCAGAAGACTCAAGTTTGCGCGTTTACCGCTAAAAAGAACCCCTTTTTCGTATGTTTTAAGGCACTCCCCTTGCTGCCCTAGTTAGCATCGGAATCCTCGGCGTCGACATATCGAATAGTGTGCAGTTTTGTGTTTTGGGAAGGCCTAATTGCCTCTAAAAAGCTTGGCGTGCTCAGCAGAGCGAGACAGTATTTCATGCTGGTATATCGCTTGCAACTTTACAAAACGCAAGTTCGGCCTCACATACAATACTGTTCTAATCTCTGGGCCGAGGCACCCCAGTGCCGGCTCCTTCATCTTGACCGCATACAGAGTAGAGCGGTTCGAATCGTTGACTATCGAGTTCTTTCTAATTGGCTCGATTCACTGGCACTGCGTAGGTATATTGCATCTCTTTGCATTTTCTATCGCATTTACCACGGGGAGTACTCTTAGGAATTGTTCGGCTTAATCCCAGCCGCTAAATTGCGTCAAAATTCACGATACCATCCTCAACATCTGGACACTTGGCAGTCCACCACTGTGCGTTATACTGGGAGTGTTCTTCCCCGTACTTCACTGTGGATTTGTATACCACCGGCGATTTTTCTGGACCAATAAGACTTAGGGACCTTCAAGAGCTTACTACTTTTAAAAGGCCATCAATGCACCTGCAACTCCCCTGGTGTTGCGGTTGTTCATATGCGGTGATAGCCACTTACCATCAGGTGAGCCGCATGCTCGTTTGCCCCTCTTCTGTGAAAGAAATTCTGCTTTAACCAATATCAACACATTGATATTATTATTTTGGAAAATATATAACATATAAATTTCAGTTTAAAACAAGTACATCTGAGTTAATCAGTGCCCAGGATTTTCGTTTCTTGGACGGTGGGACTGGTGTATCATTAGAATGCGATTCGCAATTGCTTACAAAGAGTTTGAGGAATTGCTTTCTTTTTTGATTTTGGCTGGCGGGGCTTCAAGTCTTTTTTCACTCGACTTGACGCGCTCTCCTTGTTCGAGTTACAAGGAGCACCGACCTCTTTGCCAAAATAAAAAGGATTGGTCGACTTGTAAATATACAGTTTTATTAATATAATTATACCTCAATAATATCATCCAAAACCAAACCGATTTCGGTCTCGATAAACAAATAAATCATAGAGGCGTAATTAAGCAAAATTGAGATACGTGACATTTTTATAAAAAAAAATAAGCTAATATAATAATGGTTAACCAAGTTCTCCGAACCTAAGTAAATTCATCGATCAAAAACATCATAAAAACGAGATAAAATAATAGTAGCAAAAATTTGGAGAAATACATACTTGCTAATCCGGCTGCCACTGTCACAAAAAATCACTAATAATTTATTTACACTTGTCACCACGAGATTTAAAGTAATACAATAAAACATGGAGGACTGACTAGACTAATTTACACACCCAAATTACAAAGATTTGATCATGCTGTAGAAATTAGCTTGTTTTGATGTTGCTTATATTGATTTCTATTGATATTGAATGCAAATTCCTTGGGAAAATCAATTCTTTTGCATCACTTCAAGTCGCTGCGCTGTTGGTCTACCCTACTGTAGCAATTTATGGTATTAAAAATTATAATTTCCAAAATCTTTTTCGCATGTGCTTGCAGCACTTATTTATTATCTTATGTCGGTAGGTGATAATCCACTTGGATGTCAATTTTTTACGCTACTTACGCCCGAACCTAATATTCGATCTTAATCTATTTTTAGCTATTCAAGATTGATAATTCAATCCATTTTATGGTTAGACAGTGCCAACAACCAATCCAGGGATTAAAATTACAATCTGTAGAAGCAAGCTATCCTCGGGAGGTCGGATTACAAAAAAAGATAGACGTCTGTGGGCGAATGACAATTTGTGTGTATCAATAACCTATCTGTCAATTTAGACGTTTAATTCGATCGGTGTAAACAATCCAAATTCGCAATCCAAGAAAAGCCTAGGATTAATCCTTCGAGTTCCAACCGATTACGTATTTTGTTTTATTTTATTTGCGCGAAAATGGATTTAACACTACTATCTAGTGACAGTGACAGTGATTTGGAAATGCTAGCTCAGTTATCTGACTCAAGTGATGAAGATGAAACCCTATGCCGCCCTCCAAAGAGAATCAGAAGAGTGAACTATACGCAAAGTCACGATGACGGTGATTTTACCTTTAGGTTTCGATTGAACAAACATGCGTTCAATTCTTTATTGTTAGAAATAACCCCATTATTTCGAGTAACATCCACGAGGTAAAGAAAAGCTGGTCTGTAGCAAATTAGATAATTTTTTACAATCTAAGTATATAATACACTTCATTTTATGTAATCCTTTGCAGAAATTACGGAGTATCACCATTGCATCAACTTTTGTTGACCCTACGGTTTTATGCACTAGGCACAATGTTGATATCCGTAGCAGATTTTGTTGGAGTTTCAAAATCTACAGCAGGCAGAATAGTGCGAGACACATCATCAGCAATTGCCCAATTATATGATAAATATATTTATGTTCATCGAAGGAGTGCAGACAAATTCTATGGAATTGCTGGATTTCCTCGCGCTTGGGGCAATTGATGGCACACATATCCGCATACAGTCTCCATGTAAGTAACTATACTCAACTCTTCTTAATATTTTGGCAAATATGAATAAACTATGAAGTTGCTAATAATAATGTTTATATATTTTAGGTCATTTAATAGGCGAAGAATACAGAAATCGGAAGGGTTACTTTTCTTTAAATGTTCAAGGTGTTTGTGATGCAGACTTAAAATTTATAAATGTTGTGGCTCGTTGGCCTGGTTCTACGCATGATGCAACTATATTTAATAACTCTATTCTGAGAGGTAGATGTAAATAATACGTATTCAAATTGTAATAAATTTGAATATTTACTGTCAGAGCCTAATATTCTTTATTTTTATAACAGCTGAATGTGATGCAGGGCAATTCGGAAATCGCTGGTTACTTGGAGATAGTGCCTATCCAAACAAGCCATATTTATTAACACCTGTTCTGAATCCAGTTTCTGAAACTGAACATAGGTACAGTGAAGCACACATTAAAACTAGAAATACCATTGCAGGGTATGTTAAATAAAACAGTATTATTAGATAAAATGTGTTATGGGAATACTGGTGTTTAATAAACAAACTGTTTGTATTACAGAGCATTTGGAGTATGGAAACGTAGGTTCCCTGTTGTAGCTCTTACACTACGTTTGTCAACACCAAATATGCAGGCAGTAATAATAGCAACTACAGTCCTACATAATATTTGCAGAAATCACAATCTCACAGAAATCCCCTCTGAAGTAGAACTACCATCTATCGACAATAGTACAATGCCTCATAATGTAGTTGTTAATGATATTCCTACAAACCATAGAACTGATTTGATAAATAATTATTTTATGACATTATAGAAACGTTGACAGTCATTGGACCAATAACTCCCTTAATTAACATTACAGGTAAAAACAATTATGTAGAATAAGTTAGAAATTAAATTGTTAGTATTTTCTTAGTTTTAAATTCAAATGTAAAAATAAAGCAAGTATTAAAAATTAATTTCTCTATTAAAAATACACATTAATTACTATATTCTGTAGTCTCTGCCTACCCCTCTGGGTGACAGGCGTGAGTGTTTATGTTTTTTTATGTTTTTTATATTTATAAAAAGGAACTTAAATTATAACTGCCTTCTACTACTTCTATACCACGTATGTGAGTAATAGTACTTAATCTTTTTAAAATGTTAAATTGAAATAAACTGTGAAGTTCCTATTAAGTGTTTCTTTTCTTTATAAATTGTTTGTGAATTTAATTATATTTATTAATTTATTTAATTTTTATTATAGTAATTAATGTATATTATAAAAATGTACATTAATTACTATAATATTGATAAATTTATATAAAAGAAGTCAAATAATTATAACTACCTTCTATGTTTTATAATAGTCTCCATGTAACTGTGTGCTGGCGACTAACTAGAAATCAGAAATCACAAGTGGCACTTTTCTTTAAATGTATTTTATTTAAAGAAAAATTCAAGCTCAAAACTTATGAACGATGTAGCTCATCGGTCTCCTTACCAACTGCATAAAGCAACTATTTTTTGTTAACTGTTTTGAGATGTGGGTGCAAATAATATGTATTCAAATTGTAATGTGATGTGATGCATGCACTGATGTTAAAGGTTAAAAATTGAATGTAGAATCAGTTGTTAATTTTTTATTAAAGTTTGTAAATTTAATTGTAAAATTTTAAAAAATCAATAAAAATTATTTATCTCTATTAAAATACAATTATTACTATAATACCTAGACATTTATAAAAAAGTATTTAATTTGTAACTACTTTTTCCTCCTTTTATACCACATATCATCCACATAATAGTCGCCAAGTAAGTAAAAATACTTACCCTTTTTAAATGTTTGTTCAATTTAAACACGATTTGCTAATAATAATATTTATATATTGTAGGCTATTTAGCAGGCAAAGAACTCAGAGATCACAAGTATTACTTTTCTTTATATTTTGTGAATTTAATTGTAAAAATAAAACAAATATTCAATAAAAATGATTTTACTATTTAATTACTATATTACTACATGACATTAATCTAACTTTAATACATTTATTACATACATATTTTATTAGTTTAAAAGATTTTCAAATACAAACTATATAACTACTAATATTACAAATCATGAATACATACAAAGCTTGAATTTATTAACAACTACTTACAGACATGACTGTCTTTTATGTATCACAATACTTAATTATTTTTTACACTTACATACTATTACACAAATAACTATTTCTTAAAATTTTCTATTTCTAATAGAAGTTTTTCATCTTCTAATTTACGTTTTTTGTTTTCTAATTTTATATTTTCTAATTTTGACTCCAGGCACAGTTTTTTAAATGTATAATATTCTGCAATGGCACGGTCTCTAGCAAATTTGGACCCATCACCCTGCAATTTCCTTTTACCTGTAAAATACAAATTAATTTTATTTATTTAATAAAAAGGAGTATATCTTTTGCATATTACTATTTTACCTCAATTTACACTGCTTTTAAACTAAAGCGGACTACAAGTTAGTGACCATACCACCACCTCAGCGAATGGAACAATATGTGAAATTATTATCTTATAAATTAAAACTCTATCAACATCAAAATAACCATTACCGTATTAGGAACATTGAATGTTACTCTCCGTGGAGTATCCGAAACTTTAATTTGTTCAGCAACAGCACAGGTGTTAACCTGAGCCATTGCTGAATGTGGAGAAGTAGGGGTCACAACCATTTCCTTTTGCGGATCTGGCACTGGTGTGTCCTGAATTTCTAGGATTTCTAGATTGACCCTATTATCACCACCTAATTCCTCTACACCATTTCCATTTGGCACAATACCACCACCATCACTAATCACTACAAAGTGCTCGGGTTCCTTATCTCCCCCATAAGGAACAACTAATCCACTAGCTGTATTCCCCAATAAGCTGGTAACACGATCCAGTATTTCGTCTGGGGGTATATACTCACCAACACCACCGCCAGTCTGCAAATCAAAAAGATGAAATTAATAAAGAATGTAAATAAAATGGATAATCATTTATTTATACTTAGATTAAAAATAAATAAACAACGAAACTAACGGTTATGCTGTTCATTCTTATTTTAGTGCAACGTTTACGTGCATTCTCCTTTAAATTCTCCCATTTCAACTGAAGCTGTTGTGGTGTCCGACGACAACTTGTTGCTGTAGCATTAAACTGCTCGGCTATTCGTACCCACACTTTGTCTTTCATTTTATTGCTGCTGGCGTTTGTGGCTTTAGATATTATAATTTTGCTCATTTCAATAAGTTCGAGTAAGGCTTTGTTTTCATCTTTTGAAAGTGGCTTGCTCTTTATCTGAAATAAAAAGCGATTTATGTAGTTGTACATCAAGCATCAAATGATACAATATCTTATGTATTACAATTTAACTTACTATTTGTGACTCCATTATTTTATTATTCAAAAAGTATTTGCTGTAAATATTTCTGTTTCAAAGTTTAGTTTGATTCGAAAAAAGGTTTATATCATATAAATGCTTGTCAAGAATTACGAATACAAATGATCGAACCGAAGCAATGAAACTTGATAATTGTTTTGACCGACGCGATGAGCGATGACCGATGACGCTGCGGCCGCTACTGACCGGCGGCGTTCCGTTACGTGATTGTTTTCAAACCATAGTTACATTGATTTAAATAAAAATATAATCATTTTATAATTTTAGGGAGAAAAAGGGAGTTAATGTAATAACTTGTAATTAAAGTCAATAGTTATAAATCTAAAATTACATTTTATGTTATTATATTAATACAACTATTTGAAAGAAGCAGTCGCTATGCATAAAACGAAAGAGTGGAGAGGAAACGTATCGATCCAAACATCTGTTTGGATCGACTGTGATCGCCGCAAAAAAAAGATTGGGCTTGTTAAGTTATGTTATTGGGATGTGGATTTGGATCGATATTTGTATAGGGTACAATCTCGGATTGCCATTAATCTTAAAAAAGAGATACGTTATTAAGTTCGGGCGTTAAGCATTAAATAAGCACTGAGTTGTGATCCTATATTACTAGGTAATTCACCTGGATGTTAATTTTTTATCACATACTTTGCTAAACCTGCTAAAGTAATAGTTTACGGTAAAAAAAATTTGCGCTTTTTTTCGCATGTACATTGAGCACTTATTTATTATCTTATATTACTAGTTGATTACCCATCTGGATGTCAATTTTGGATCACGTACTTTGCTGAACCTGTCAAAACAATGTTTTAGCGCTTGTTTTTCGCATGTGCCTGCAGCATTAAGTGACCACTAATATATCATCTTATTCCATAAGATAATAACCCACTCTGATATCATTTTTTTCATTACATTCACTGCTAAAGACGTCAAAATAGCAGTTTATGATAATAAAATAAAGTTTTATTCAATTTTTTTTGCGTATATCAACGGCACTAAATGAGCACCGAATTATTGATGCCCCTTTTTGTGGTGCTATATTTAAGCGGTTATCATTTTAGGAGATAGAGTACTTTTATTTTATTTTAATTTTAATATTCTTTATTGCACACCATACAAAAATTACAGATTATATAAACAAAAGATGGACAATGGACGGTCTTATTGCTGATAGCAATTTCTTTCAGACAGTGGCCAGGACAACATTAAGATGACAGGGGTATGGCCAATTGGTGTGATAAAAAAGAATACAAATTTTATGTATATATAATAAACATACATATACTACAAACATACAAAAAATAAAATAAATATACTTATATTTAATTATTCAATTAAATGGAATCAATTAACTGCATATATATGTATAATATTTAATGGCTTTAAATTCTGTACTAGTTTTTACTTTTAATTAAACTAGCAGTTTTCAAATTTTTGATCAAGTTATTTTGACATGAAATTTAGTTTTGCAGCATTAAATTATCACTAAATTTTAAGCAAAAATTTAATGATTTTGCACAAATGGCCATTCCAGCTTAAATACACGTAAACCTAGCGAGTTTTTTTAAACATAATGTTTAAACACAATTTTTAAACGAATTTTAATAGCACCAACATGGTGCCATTCATTTAATTTCCAGGGGTTATTTTTATTATGTATCCTTTGGTTTATATAAAACCCGTTTTGGTACAATTATTCTTTAATAAAACTTTTAAACTAGTTTATTGGCAAACTTTGATAATTTTCTGGTATTTTGCTGTAAAATTATATTACGCGCCGGTTTGAACATTCAAACTTTTTTTTTAAATTTCTACTCATTTTAATCTGTTTTCCTTTTAAATATCATTTTATTTAAATTCCTTATCATTTTTATCATTCACCCACAAGTTCTTAAAAGACGTAGGAGAAGGTACCTAACTGGAAATTAATTAAATCCTAGACGAAAACTTAAAACATCGCCTGCTGCAACTTTGAGTTACCTGAATACTAATTTTAATCACTGAACCGCATACAACTGCACAAATTTCCTACGCTCCCGTGCTTCTTAATTATATGTGTAATGCCTTAACTATTTTAAAACTCCAAGATCTTACTACTACAACTAAAAAATTTTACATTTTACAAATTAAGCCATCTAAATAATGTCCTCCAAACCGATTTCGATCTCAACAAAGATTAGACATCTGCGCAGAATAGAAGTTGAGTGCCGAAGCTTGGCAGTCTACCACTGTACGTTTCCTTAGGAGTTTTCTTTCGCGTCGACCTCTCTGGATTAGTTTATCACCGGCCATTTTTCCGGACCGATACGACCTAGGGACCTTCAAGAAAAGAGCTTACTCCTTTCTAAAAGGCCGGCAACGCACCTGCAATTCCCCTGGTATTGCAGTTGTTCATGTGTGGTCTTAGTCAATCACCATCAAGTGAGCCGTATGCTCGTTTGCCCCTTCTTCTATAAAAAAGATAGTGATACCAGTTTTTTCACTTCACGGAGTCAGTAATTCAATCTTGGGGATATGTATACGCTATTGCAACAAAGTCAGTCCCAAAAAATATACAAGGTCTCTCTATTACTAAGTTTAAACTAGTTAAACGAAAACAGTATTTAAAGGGTTAATATAATACTACTACTTTAAAGAGTTAATATAATTAAACGCCAATAAAATAAGTTTGGAAAATCCACAAGTACACAATTCATAATGTTCATATGATCGTGAAAAAAATCTCAATCATCAAAATAAAATATTTTTTAAATATTATTATTGAGATTCAAATAATTATTATTGTTAATTGAAAAAATATTATAGAGAATTATCTTAAAACGATAAGAAATCAACTTTAATATTACTTTAATTTTTAAGTATTTGTTCTCAGGCATTATCGTAAAAATTATATATTTTTTAATCTAACTCGTTAAAAAATTTTCTCATCAACTTTATTATGTTTTCATAAACTTCTACATCTATTTATAACCAGTATTTTAATTTAGCATTCACCAAAGTACACCTTCGGATCTCTCTATCAAGTCAGGAGGTAAACTCTCATCACAAGAAACTCCGCACATCTAGTTCTACTCGTCGAGGAATTCCAGTAGCAGATACCGAAGTACAATTTTAGGTCACTCCATAAAGCTCAAAACATATAAGTATATTTATATATAAATTCTGCGTACTTTTGGCGAAACAATATATTGTAATATAATCTACGATTATAAAAATAATAATAACATCTTACATATTGTTAATAATTATTCGTGGGATTATTAATATTTAATTTCTATATATAGTCATCTAAAAATATCTTTAAAGTAATATTGGAAACGGTTAAAATAAATTATTATACAAAAGGATGATGGTGAGATTCACCATTTATATATCGGTTGGTGTAGGTCTTTTTTCTACACATAATGATACAAGTAGTGTTATCAGGATTTCGGATGACTAAAACATCTAGGAAAGCTAAAGAATTATTTGCCTCTAACTACATTGTGAATTGTATTTTAGAACTTATGGAGTTAAGGTGATCTAAAAATGCAGTTACTTTGTCAGATGGTAATATTGTGAGTGTCGTCTAAAAACGTCGGGAATTAAAAATAAGTTAATTAAATGCGATGAAATATAAGTCGGTTTATTAAATGAGTAGTGTTCGCGTAAATTTAAGAAATCATTAATTTATGCCATTCTTTAAAATTCTAATTTAAAGGAGTATTATGGGTGACGGTATAATGAACAATGGCCGTGTTTTGCACGGTAAAAGTAAAAAATCAATATTTCAGCCTAGGTCTGTAAAAACTCTAGAAAATAGTACGTAAACGCCGCTGAGTGAGGAAATCAGTCTGTAGTTTTTCTATAGTGTGGTGGCCCTTTTTATATAGAGCAAAAAAATTTATAAACCATGAAAAAAAAACCTATAGTTGACGTGAAACACCAACGTTCCGATCGTTTAATACAGTTTGTGATCATATACTAGACGGTCCCTAGCATTATGTCACTTTTGATATTCCAAAAATCCTGGCAAAAACCTGAGTAAAAAACATCCTTATTTAAATATAGAAGAAGGCTGAGTACAGCCACTTGCTTGGGATCCTGTTATTATTAAACTAAAACTAAATACAAGCATGCCATTGGAAGACTCTATATTCAGTAAACTGCATACATTGGAACAAAATTAATAATTAGAAAACTGCAAGTACTGCGGTAACTTACAACATACTTGTAACTTAAACACCGGGACTTCAACCACCTCAGTTCTATGGGCGACTATAAAGCACCTGAAATGTCGGGAATTAAAACTAAGTAAAATTGAAAGCGGTAAAATCCGTACAATTAGTTTTACTTAGCAGTGCATTTTGTGCAAGTGCAAGGGTGATAGAATTTTAATTAAAACTAAAGTACTGTGAATGACCTAGGTGTATATTTATGAAACTATCCCGTTTAATAAATGTATGTAATTTGATATTTAATTCAATTAAGTCACCAACCTACGAATGCCCACTTAATTACCGCCAGTAACAAAATACACGATCCAAGTGTATTTTACAATTGATTACAGCGGTCGATACAGCATTTGTAACAGATCTAAACATTTGTGTCTTTCCGCTGAGGGTATATTCCACTTTCGTACTTTTAACTTCCTAATATGAAGTAAGTTTATAATTTCATTATCAGTAGGCGCATATGTATGTGCGTGATTGTGCACGCGCGCGCTTTTGCGCGAGTGTGTGTGTGTGTGTGTGTGTAAGTGCGTGCGTGCGTGCGTGCGTGCGTGCATGCGTGCGTGCGTTCGTGCGTGTGTGCGTGCGCGTGCGTGCGTGCGTGCGTACGTTTCAATGGAATTTTAATTATTGACTTGATAGTATTACTAAATCCTAGAAAGTATGTCAAAGTTCTTAATCTTGGGTGTATTCGATATACTTATGGAAAAAAATAGGTTAAGCCGGTTGTCAGTAGCTTTCAGCGCGGCTTCAAAGTCCGCACTATATAACAAGTAAATTATTACTACGAACAAAGCTAATATTCAGTTTAGCAGACTAATATGGAGCTAATTTTTATATTAACATTCGTTGTAACATGTACGTGAATTTGCAAGTGATTGGAAATATAAGATTATTTTAAGATTAATCCAACTAATCTTAGAAAGATGATAAACTCTGTCAGATAAGAAAGGAGTGATTGAGGAGAAACGTATAATAGGAGAGATGAAAGATGAAAATTTGCTACGCCGACCCAAAATAACTTAGGATAAGAGCAGGAAGAAGAAGAAGGTTAGCTGTAACATGTGTATTTGGGAAAGAACGAACCATCACCAACACATGTATTGTTTTACTTTTCGGGGTTGTCTCAGATTTATTTATTGATATTAAACAAATATCATTCTTCACTTCTGGCCATATGGGAAATCTCAAGGTCGTTGTATCCACATGCGTAGGATATTCACCAAAAATATAGATGGGGGAATCGATGTGGAAGAAAAATTTCTTGAGTGGCATTTAAGCAAGAGGAAGCAGGAAGTCCATGGATGTAACTGACTCGGGACAGCGCTTTGTGGCATTCTTTGGGCACGGCTTATGTTAAGCGCTGGACTCGTAAAAGGCTGTAATGATGGTGGTGTATAAAACTTTTTCTACCTATTATATTTATTTTTAAAAAAGATTTTATAAAAAATTCATACAATTCTTCTTAAAAAGCTAATAAATTCGTGACAGGCATTGTTAACTACTAGGTATAGTACCAAGCGGACTATCACAACGAAGCCGTATACGGAGTCGACCGCAAACCCACTTTAAATTATTTATAGGTGTATACCTAGCTAACACCGCAAATTTATTATTGGGGAAATAAGACTTTAATGAAATTAAATTTCACGCACATATAAATTTTGATTTGTCATATTTTGTTATCTAGATAAGTATATTTTTATAGAAGAGAGGGTAAATGAGCATGCGGATTGTCTGATAATAAGTGTCGAATACCGTCCATGAACAACTGCAGCACCAGGGGCAATGCAGCTGCGTTGCCAACGTTTTAAATAATAAGCTCGTTTCTTGAAGGTTCCTAAGACGTATTGGCCCGGTAAAATCATCATCATCATCATCATTACAGCCCTTCACAAGTCCACTGCTGAACATAGGCCTCCCCCAAGTAATGCCACAAAGCACGGTCCTGAGCCACCTGCATCCATCGACTTCCTGCATGTCTTACCAGGTCGTCACTCCATCTAGTGGGGGGTCCCTACACCTCGCCTACCGGTACGAGGCTGCCACTCGAGAACCTTTCTTCCCCATCGGTTATCGGTTCTTCGAGCTATATGGCCGGCCCATTGCCACTTCAGCTTACTAATCCGTTGGGCTATGTCGGTCACTCTGGTTTTACTGTGGATATCCTCATTTCTGAGTCTATCACGCAGAGAAACTCCGAGCATAGCCCTCTCCATAGCTCGCTGAGCTACCTTAAGCGTCCTCATACGGCCAGCAGTGAAGGACCACGTCTCAGATCCGTAAGTCATCACTGGCAACACGCACTGGTTGTACAATCTAGTTTTTAGAGATTGAGGTATACCTGACGAAAAGATATGCCGTAATTTCCCGAACGCTGCCCAGCCGAGTTGAATCCGTCGATTGACCTCTCGGTCGAAGTTGGACTTACCTAGTCGAACTATTTGTCCCAGGTAAACGTATTCGTCAACAACTTCGAGCATAGTGCTCCCAACAACTACCGGCATAGGTGTGACATGGACATTGAACATGATCTTTGTTTTGTCCATGTTCATCTTAAGACCTATCCGTTGGGAGGCACTATTGAGGTCATTGAGCATAGTGCTTAAGTCCTCCAGCGATTCTGCCATAAGGACTATATCGTCGGCAAATCGAAGGTGAGTGATGTACTCGCCATTGATGTCAATACCGTATCCTTTCCAGTCCAGTAGCCTGAAAACGTCTTCCAATGCAGCGGTGAAGAGTTTCGGGGATATAACGTCACCCTGTCTTACATCTCTCTGCAGTTGGATAGGTTTCGAGCTCTGGTTCTGTACTCGGATAGCCATCGTAGCCCTACTGTACAAACACTTCAGCACTTCGATATACCGACAGTCAACTTGGCACCGCTGAAGGGACTGTAGCACCGCCCAAATTTCGACGGAATCAAAGGCTTTCTCATAGTCCACATACGCCAGGCAAAGTGGCAGATTGTACTCTTCAGTCTTCTGTACAATCTGCCGCAGGGTATGTATGTGGTCTATGGTACTGAAGCCTTTTCGGAAACCGGCTTGTTCGGGAGGCTGGAAGTCGTCAAGTCTGCGTGCGAGACGATTCGTAATGACTCTCGAAAACAGCATGTAGACGCGGCTCAGAAGGGAAATCGGTCTGTAGTTCTTTAAGAGAGCGTTGTCGCCTTTCTTAAAGAACAAGACCACCGCACTTCTGCTCCACGCCTCTGGAGTAGTGCCACCATGGAGGACGGAATTGAAGAGCTTCTGAAGGACTTCAAGTACCGGTGTTCCACCCGCTTTCAGAAGCTCCGCTGTAATTCCATCCTCGCCTGGGGCCCTGCCGTTTTTAAGGTGCTGGAGAGCCATTCTAATCTCGCTTAGACTGACGTCCGGGATATCATCGGAATAGTGTCGGATAAGACTTGCTCTTGGATCGTTACTCACACTTGCGTGTGGCTCCAACGATGATGTGTACAGCTGCCCATAGAACCTCTCAATCTCACTCAAAATCTCAGGTGTCCCGGAAACGATGTTGCCACACTCAGTCTTCAGCCTTGACAGTTGGCTCTTTCTGGCAGACAGATCTCTGGCAAAGACTTTGGAGCCCTGGTTCCGCTCGATCGCTTCTTTAATACGAGAAGTATTAAAGTTGCGTAAGTCTCGCCGTATGCATTTGGAGATCTGTCTGTTCAGTTGCCTGTATGCTGTCAAATCTGTTGACGATTGCAGCCTCATCTCCCGTCTAACAGCCATGAGATTAAGAGTGTGATCGGAGAGTTTTTGTGTTCTTCTGCGGCGGGTCTTGCAGAACTTAGCTCCGACCGCATGGACAGTTTCCACGAGCTTGTCGTTCATATCGTCCACTGCATTGCAATCTTCTAGGCACTGGAAGCGGTTACGTAACTCGAGCTGAAAGGTTTCGGGATTCTGGATTAGAGCACGGGGGGACGGAGCGTTGACTTCATTAGACGAGACCTCTCCAACTTAACGTTTAGGTTCAGTGTGCCTCTAACCATTCGGTGATCGCTGCCAGTTTTCACCCTTGCGATCACTGAGACATCACTGAACAGTTGGCGTCTGGTCGTCATAATGAAGTCAATCTCATTTTTTCTCGAACCGTCGGGGCTCGACCAGGTCCACTTCCTGTGGGGCCGCTTCTGGAAGAAAGAGTTCATCATAAAGAGTCCCTCTTTCTCCATAAAGTCGGCCAGCTGCTGGCCCCTTCGGTTCCGTTGCCCTACTCCAAATTTCCCTACCTTCAGCTCACCGCTTTCTCTTGTGCCCAGTTTTGCGTTGAAGTCTCCCATCAACACCGTGTAGTAGGTTTTGGAGGAATGTATGGCTCTGGAAATATCCTCATACATTTCCTCCACCTCCTCATCGTGATGTGCCGAGGTTGGTGCGTAAACCTGAATGACCTTCAGCGAATACCGTTTGGTGATTCTGAGTATCAGGTACGCGACCCTCGTCGACACACTCCCAATCTTTACAACGTTGTTGACGAGAGATTTGTGGACGATAAATCCGACACCTCCTTGGGACAGATGGTCGCCCTCCCGGTGATAGAACAAGTTGCCGGACTCGAGGATTGCCGTGTCCTCCCCCTCTCTTCGGACCTCGGATAATCCAATAATATGCCAGCGCAACTTGTCTATCTCTTCTTCCAGCTCCAGTATCTTCTCGTCAGTCCTCAGGGTGCGCGCGTTATATGTTGCCAGATCGAGTCGTCGTAGGTGGCAACCGAACCTCCACCGGAGATTCTTAGCACCCCCTGCCCCGCCGTTACCATGGTCGCCACCGTAGCCAGGAATAGCGGGGCCGCCGGGGACTGGGGGCCGTCTGTTTGTGTATTTATTCATTGGGGGGTGTTTGCCATAGTTGCCACGCTTGGCGAGCGGGTTGGCAACCGCAGTTTTTTATTACGTCACAGTTGTCATCAGGAAGACGCTGCTGCCCATCTCCTGCCTGTCTCCCTCTGTCGCCTCTTACGACACCCACGGGAAGATATGGGGTAGTGGATATTCTTAACCGCCACTACACGGTAAGATAACCGGTGGCCCGGTAAAATCGCCGGTGGTAAACGGAACGATATTTATTAGCCTAATGGTAGGGTGAAGACCGCGATTTGAAAAAGTCGTGGGTATGGACCACTTCTAACACAAGCATATTAAACTTCTAAATAAAATCCTGAAGTGTATAAAGGGATTACACCTAAGTTATGTTAGTATGCTAGCATTGTTTTTATTAAAAAAAAGATTCCAAAAAAGATTTTTAAAGTATCATTTAAACAACCAAATTGATACGGATATAATTTTATTTACTTAAACATTTATAATGTTGTATCATGACGATGTAAGAGGATCCATCACTTCCTTTAGTCGCGTGGGTGTTGTAAGAAGCGACTAAGGGAAATGCGTAAAAGTAAGGCGACGGTGAGGATCAGTACACACAAAGACGTGACGTGTCGCGATGATGCTTGAAGAGGCCAGTGGTTTCGCTTCGCGCAGCGCGCCACCTCGAGATGAATTGCGACGTTGCGAGGTTCACCGTGAAGTCAATAGCAGCGTGACGCCTAATAATAATATCGGAGGCAAGTCGCCACACGGCTTTAAGCTGCGGCTCGCGCTGTCTCGCCACGTCTCACAGATTCGCGCGACACCGCGAAGCATCTCGAGGCGCAGCGTGAAGCCACGAAGCATCTCGAGGTGCAGCGCAACGCCGCGGCGCATTTTAGAATTATCTCAATAAAATGTGTATCTTTTTGAGAAGTAAATAAAGCTATAATTTGTTTCACTATCTTAAAAAATGCGTGCCGCCCCGCGTTGCGTCACATCGTTGTGAAATAACCCTTACGCCAAACGTAAAACAAAAAAACCGGTGACAGGAATCGTCATCAGTGGACTTACACGAGTTCTTTTAATGAAATAAGTAAGATGAATGATTTCACAGTCCACCTCACGGTAAGTGAATGTGGCACATACACAACTACATCTTTCTTCGATTAAGAATTAAAATGCAGATCGGTTGTCACCCCTGAAGACTAAAGTGCAATGCCTCATTTACAGTAAAAACGATCTCCAGGTCCCTCCACTCACAATACACGCATTATTGAGCAGCTATTTTATGCTGTGATCATATATCTATTCTGATAAAGAATTTTTTATTTTATTAATATAAATATTTTCGACAGACAACACAGACTCATTTACACACATACAAAGATTCGAATATAACCTATATGCCAATATATAATTATAACTTATAATGAAACACATAACTGTAACTAATAATAGCTTAAAGAAAACAAAATAAAGATGTTGGATAACAACTTTAATATAATGGATTTCATAAACTCCCCTATTAAATAACTTACCGTTACAACGTATTAAAGTGCACTGTTGAACATAGGACTTCCTCGTAGATTGCCTAATTGGGGTGGGGGGGGAATATTTGCCATAGTTCACACGCTTGACAAGCAGGTTTGAAACCTTAGTTTTTTTATTGTTATTAGGAAGACGCTGCAGCCCATCTCGTGATTTGTTTCTCTCTGTCGCCTCTTAGGGCACACACGGGATTGTATACGGTAGTGGATATTCTTACACCGCCACTACACGGTAACTGTAAACTAATAAAAGCGATGATTTAATTATAATAGCCAGAATAAGAATGAAGAAAGAAGAAGAATAAAGCCTTGTGTGATCTTGTATTACATTGTAGGATGGTTTGGCGTTATCGCTACAGTTGACAGATTGGCGATTTCGTTGGATACCAAATCTCTTGCTATTTTGACGTTGCTAGCTATTTATCTAGCATGAAGAATATAAAATAAAAGTATATTCACGATCCATTGCTAAGTACAGGCCTCCTCCTATTTTCAAAAGGGCTATGTATTGATGGCCATAAAGTATTTCAACCATTTTTTATATCCGCTTGAAAGCAAAACCCACGCGGATGATATTTCACACAGAAGCAAGATATCTATCTGTATACGGATATATAATCCTAAACAATACGAGTACACGCAAAATTGAGTTTCTGGTTACCAGAAAAACGAGTCCCTCGTTCACTCTCGCTCTCACGCACACACACACACACACACATACACACACACACACACACACACACACACACGCAGACGCACGCACACGCACACGCACACGCACACGCACACACACACGCACACGCAACGCACACACGCACACCACACGCACGCACACGCACACACGCACGCCACGCAGCACACGCACACACGCACACACGCATACACACGCAACGCACACGCACACACGCACACACGCACACACGCACACACGCACACACGCACACACGCACGACGCACGCGCGCACGCACGCACGCACGCACACACGCACGCACGCAAGCACGCACGCACGCACGCACGCACGCACGCACGCACCACACACACACACACACACACACACACAAAATACGGTAGCATTATGCTGCTATTTTACTACACAGAAATTTCGGTATTGGTTTCTCTTTCATAGCCACCACACAGCACTTTGTTTTCTTGCCATTTTGGGCTGTAGTCGATGCCAAAAAAATTAAGAAAAGTATTTTCGCTGCAAAGTGTGGATAGCTGTGCTGGCTTCAGTTACATATTACACGCTGTCGAAGTAATTACGGCACTTTAAGTAAATGCAGCGTCAAAAACGACGCCAAACAAATGACAAATTAATGTCTATCAAGATGTTGAGGAGGTAAAATAATAAACGACATCACTTTAAACTCCAGCGAAGCACTCAGCTTTAAGTACGTACTTTTTATATGCGATTATTATCATTCAATAGATACAGTCTATAATAATATGGTTTTGAAAGAAGAATATATGATATATGTCCAAATATGTATGTATGTATGCTATAAGTGTAATCTATGTAAGTATATGAATATATGACATATATCACTTAGAATTTACTACTGTTAAAGAAAAAACATCGTGAATCCTGCATTTCTAACAAACTAAAATGTTTTGAGAATGTGTAAACTCCCCCAATTTGCCCAGGGACAAACCGGTAAGATTCATTTGTCCTGCATCATAACTCTTTTAAAAACTAGGAAAGGAAAACGAGGCCTTAGGCCAGCTGATGTAATGTAGACTGTTATTACTTCAGTCCAGTAATCAATTAAAATTATGAAGAATGGTAATCTACTATTCTATTTGTTAAATTTTTATTTAATATTTTCCTTTATCTTCATGCACAAATTGTAGCTTTCGAGAGTTATTGTGTTGTGATTGCCACCTTGGAACTAACAATGTACCCTTGCCTACCAAATCTTATCACGTACGCAATATGAGCCGCAGAATGTTTGCAGTTCATCACGCCTACATTTCGCGACCGCGTCCTACCCTTGCCTGCCGCTAGCAATGTTTCGATTAACGCGCATTATCATGACGATTTGAAAAGCTTTCTGCACGAGTATTAATAAATAAAATAAATACGTAATTTTTTATATCGTTTCCATTTACATAGTTTACATACAGAAACAAATATGATTACAATAAAAAAGTAGCAATAAATCTAATAATATATCTAATAATATCTAATAATATTAGAAGGCGGTGCTCCTCGATACCGCCCGCATCGTCCGCCGGTTTCTTTCCCTTTCCCCCTAACCCTTTCCGTTTGGTCTCCCCTGCCGAGGGCCGAGGTTGGGCTTTTATTTATTTATGTATTTTTATATTTATTTTATGTTATTGATATTTATGCATATTTATCTTTTCATTTTCATTTATAATTATATATTTATAGTACCCAACCAGATGAGAAAACTATATAGGTACCCCACAACCTAATAAAAATAACAAGCAACGATAAAAATTAAAATTATGTGTAGCTTAACCTGTATGTTCGGAAGGCGACGTTCGGCAACGGAAGGCGAATGTAGAATCTACAATAGAATTTTTTTAAAGTCAAGTTTATCTTATTAGTTACCTGCCTGAACTAGTTAGAGTACCTGTGTTTTAGACCATCACTTACACTATGGATTTAATAAAGTAGGACATTAGATAATTTAAAATAATTAAAGGATATTATATAATAAATAAATAACTAAACAACAATTATTTGTAATGATTTCTTATATTTACGCGAACAATTATTTGTTATCTACAATTAATACAAATCTATTTCAGAATTTCTAACAACTCTGTGTCTTCGTAATTTAATTTATTCAGAAATTCCCTTACAATTATATTACATTTCTTATAACTTGCACTATATATCTTTAGTGGCTTGTTAAGTTTGTTATATAGAAATGATCCTAAAAATATGTGAAATCTGTTCACAAATGCGTGTTTGGTTTGAGGGTTTACACAAACTAAGTCCATTATTCTCCTGACTATGGATTTTAAGTTAAATTTATGGATGTTAATGGATGGAGTTCGTTGTTTTAATATGATGTTCAGAATAAACAACTGACGGACAGTTAGTACACTACATGCCAAGTAAAGGTGATTTGTAGGAAACATGAGAGGACGGAAAGTGGCTTCGTTTAGGACTGTTTCCTGAGCCAGTTCTATTGGGACTAATATTGTTTTAGAAGCAACATTATAAAATACATGGGCAAATGATAGGGTTAACAGTTTCGCTATCTGCTTTTCAGACACAATAGTAAAAAAAAATATGTAGTGTAGTGTATGAGACAGTAAAAGGTTAAGGCAGTGCATCAAAAAATATTTTATTGCAAAGTCCTGAAAATGTTTCGGAATACCGGGATCAGGGCTCCGGTCCAGAATTGAAAACATTCCAGTATTAGCAGTAATAACAGCTTAATGCTAGCTGTGTTTCGTTCGGTGAGCGTAGAGAACCGGACTCCCTCTTAACTAAAAACGAGACATTTCATCTTATTCCTCAGGGTTGACAAATCTGTATTTTAATTCTTAATCAAGAATGGATATAGATGTCTATGGGCTGTAACATCAAATTACCATCCGACGAAACGTGTGCTCGTTTGTTCCCTTATCAGATATGTAATAAAAATACAAATGGTAATACTCTATACCACACTGTCTAGAACTTTAACACCACATTTGATAGATTCGGACAGTATTTGATAGTTACTGCCGTGATTGAAATCGGACTATAGGATCATCGTCAACATTATTATTAAACGTATACTCAAACTATTTGATTACAGACTCCTATAATTACTTACTTTTGTAATATTGACTTTTGATGAATATAAACATGAACTACATCATACGAAAGTGCGAACAGTTTTGCACACTTCAAACTTACATACAAATGATTGTAGGCTTGCTGTGTTTGTGGTTGCTTTTAAACTCAAGGGTGACTATCAGCTGCAATGATTAAGCATCTTTTAACCGTTAAAATGAGAATTAGTTTATGCTTTGGGGTAAGTATATCTTACATTGTAATTATTAGTCGTTAATTCTCATATATGTAGATTTATTTCATGTTTTTTTTGTCTCTGGATCTTTAGTTGTTTCAAATAACTGCAATTAGATTCTTTCAGTGAATTATTTCTTTTTATATAATGCACAAAATTGTTGATTACGGATGAAATTTGAACTCAGGACAGTCTTTTCCGATACTTTGACTTAGTTCAGATTAGTCTAAACCTAAGAGAGTTTGTTTAGTTTTTGAGTCATGGAATGGTCTGGTTACCATACAGTTATACGTATATATAGGAAGGCAATGGATTTTTGTAGTTCCTATGATGAAGGTTGGTTCTTGCAGATGCATAATCATAATTCTAAAAGAATTTATCTATTTTATTTATGTTTCAAAAATATGTCAATGTACATATATCAGGATTATTCTCGATTTATATAATTTATAAGCAACGATTTTGACAGTTTTATTGCAATTGCATCCAATTATTTTCAAGTACATTGCATAAGTGTAAATGTACTTTTTTTATTCGACATTGAATTTTACAAAGAATTTTATCACATCCCACAAACATTAGTGCTTACAAGGAACTATAAATTTGCCTCTTCGCATCATTCGATATTAAAGAAAAGAAGTTTTCCGAAGGAAGACTCGGGAATTGTTATACTGAGAAGTTTGATTGCAATATGAAGATTGCAATTGAGATATGTAAATCATAAGGAACTTGCCAAAGTAAGGATGGTGATTGGTTCACTTAAGACAACATCTACTAAAAAAACATAATTAAACTCTAACATAACATGCAAATTCGACAACACGTGCTGAAATTTCCCATGTTCTCGCGGTTTTCAAATGCTATTATTGTTGCTTAAACAGTGCCTGATCTTGAGACAAAGCTTTTCTCAAATATTTCTTAAAATAGACCCTTTTACTGGTAATGCAAGAAGAGACTGCATTTCGATTCTAAATCGAGGTTAGATGTAGATGATTATAGACTACAGCACCATTAGGTGAACTGTGTACGAGTTTGTCGCTCTAATTTTTATTTATAAAATATTAATGAAATCTAATATTTAATACTCATATCAGAAAATCCTACGAAATTGTAAGAAACAAAATATTTTTTATTCGTTCTTTCCTCGATTATAATGAGTACCCAAGGACAGAATTCCAACCAATCATCCAGAGCGAGATGAAAAAATATATGTATAAGAGGCACAGTTAAAGTTAATAAATACGTAAGAAATATCTGCTAAGTTTAAAATAAATAAATTTATAGAACTTTTACGTGTTATAACACGACACAAAATTAATAAATAATAATATCCTTCAGATCATAAATGTTGTCATGGCGCCCAGTCTGCCCAGAGTACACGATTATAGTGAATAATTGTGTTTCTAAGCACAGACGCTCTCTATATTGCCATGCTTTCACAGTCCCACGAGACGGCAATTTGACACGACCGGAGAACGATGCTTTCCGAGGAGAGTCCGGGCTACCACTCATAATTTTTGACAGAAAAACTCGATAGCCTATTTTGTGACCCCATTCGGCATTCCCACCAAAAACTTTCGACTACATGATTAGGAGTGGCGGTTACCACCTGAACAACGAGGCAGTTCCCGATAATGCTCGTACCGAAAACCTTTTGGTAAATAATATTTTCGGTTTAAGTTGTTCAACATGTTTTGTTGTTATTACTTGTGTGATATAACTAATCTAAATTAATTAAATCTTTATATTAAAAATCCGGTTATTTTTTATTGAATAAGGGTGACAAACGTGCATACAGTCCACCTAATGGTAAGTGGATGATGTGGCTCATAGGCATCTACATTTTTATCCTCGATTAAATATCAAAACGCAGAAAACGCAGAAGTATCAGGCGAGATGGAATGCCTTGTTTCCAATAAAAAAGGGTGATATTGCTATTGTTGGGACAGACTTGATATAATTAGACTAAACAAAGACATCTGCTTTTAATTAGATATGAAACAATAATAATAAATAAACAAGGATAATAGTAATACTCCGTAAAACATTGTTGAGGTAGTCACGATGCAGTTCTTTTTAAAAGTTACCTCCACACTAGGAATTTGTCCAAACCACATACGTAAATTTCACTAAGATAAACATCCCGATCGGGAACAACTATTTGTAGATCGTACAAATACTCGTTCCGTACGGGATTCCAACCCGCGGCCCTTAGCGCTGCAACTCTAAGCCACTGCGCCATGGAGCTATATTATGTTTGTAACAAGAATGTGTCGTCGGCTCGACAGAGGAACGATTGCGCTCGAACATGTAGTTTGATGTAGATTATTATTTCCTTGTTTATATAATAGTGGAATTATTAGTCAATTTACTTGCTTATTTACTTACTAATTTACTTGTCCAAATAATTGCTTATTTACTTGCTTATTTAGTTGCTATTTTAATTGCTTACTTACTTTTAGATTACCTGCTTAATTACTTGCTTATTTACTTGTATATATACTTTCTTATTTTTGTGTCTATTTATTACTTATGTACTGTACTAAATAATTTATCATATACTTGACTATTTAATAACATATTTGCTTATTTACTTTTATATATATATATATATATATATATATATATATATATATATATATATATATATATATATATATATACTCGCTTTTTAAATGATTACTTGCTTCTTTACTTCTTGTTTTATTTAACATATTTAAATATATTTTAACTTTCTCGACTCTTTTTTTCCATATAAACTAACTATGCCATATCTCACACTTTCCCGTGCGCACAATATGCTTAAAGAAGGAATCTCTTATATGTTGCTTGCCTCACTGATCGCCACTACCTAATCATGTTGTCCTGGGTTCGATTCTTCGATTCTCTCTTAGGTTCGAAACCTATTTGTTGGGTTTTTTAGTCAAGAAATTTTTAGTGGCAGCCTAGAGTAATATGTTTTACATTATCGCTTCGGAAAGCCCGTAAAGCTGTTGGTTCTGCGCTTGATCTATCTCTCTGGGGGAATAGAGAGTGCAACTTTTTTGTACATACACATGTGCACTATAATCCTGTCCTGCGCAGATGGATTGTCCCTATTTGGATTGGATACTGCAACTGAATTCCGACCTGAAGGACATTATGTTTATAACTATATGGAGCATATTTAACATAATTGCCACGCTTGGAAAGCCAGTTTAAAACCGCAGGTATTATTTTGATATATTATGAGAGAAATGCTGTAGACTATCTTCTGTTTAAGTTTCTCTTTGACGCCTCTTGCGATATATTCGAGATGATATGGGGTACTGAATTCTCTTACGACGCCACTATGTGTCAATCATCTACAATATCCTCTGTGAATAACTCAGATATACATCCGTATTCGTAACTGTTTCTAATATTCCCCTAATAATTTTCACAATAATTTATTACGTTCTCCTCAAAAATACATAAATTGTAATACCTCCAGGCCGAATTTCGGTCACGGCTATTAGCCATTGGCGCAGGACAGGATTACAGAGCTCAAGTGTATGCGCAAGCACTGGTACACTCTCCATTCCCTCACTGTACAGGTTATACAGGTTTTTAAAACTAAAAAGGGTGAGATCCATATCTAACTCTGTAAATGAGACTTGTGTTATGAATAAATATTTTTGTATTTTGTATTGTATTTTATACTGTCATAGTCCCATAGTAGGGTAAATCGACACGACCGGAGAGAGATCAGGCGCAGTACCAACGGCTTTAAGCGCTTTCCGAGGCACGGGGGTGGGACACCGCCAACAACCTGACTCCGGGCAGCTACTGAGAATTTCTTGACGGAAAAACTCAATAACAGATTTTTGAACCCGGTCCTTCATAATCAGCAGCCAAGTTTAAAACCACTAGACCAACGAGGCAGTCATAAATTCGAGAAATTATAATATGCAAAAATTTTACACAATCAAACTTGAAATTTATTGATTCGGTTTTTCATCTATCTACATAAAACGTGAAATTTATTGATTCTGGTTTTCATCTATTTACATAAAACGTGAAATTTATTGATTCTGGTTTTCATCTATCTACATAAAACACAAAAAAAAATGCTTCTACTCTAAATGTTCTAAATGTCCATTGTAGACTTTGAAATCATCCAACTGATGTGCTTTAAACCGGTTTTGTTAGAAAGGCTATAATGTGAAGATGAATTTAGGCTACTAAAGCAATACTTTGGGCACTGTATAAAAAGTTGGTAAATAAACAAAATTTCCTTTTTTTACAAATAGCCAAAACGTATTTCTTTGTTTTAGTGTTGTTTTAGTTTCTTGTTCACTGAATATTCAAAATTTACAATGAAATTATTACATTTATCCATTATTAAACCGTGGCGCATTACAGTCAGCGATGAAATACTCGCACCAAATGTATTCAGTAATTGATTGCAGTGGTCGCTTCAGTGATTGTATTGAAAATATACACACGTATGTCTATAATAATAATGGTTCATTCCAATTTTCTCTCTTTTGTTTCTCTATTTTAATGTAAATAGTAATAAAATAATAAATGTATAATTTACTATGTGATAGCACTTTTTATCTGCCGAGGAGTTCATCTGGCTGGGTACCACGCTCCTACCTATTTCTGCGCCAAAAACAGTGCATGCACTGTTGTGTTGCGTTCTGAAGAGTATAGAGAGCCAGTACTACAGTAACAGGCTGTGAATCATTTCATCTTAGTCCTCACCGTTAACAAATTTTGAAATTGGCCGCCATAAATATTTCAAATTAAGTGATTTTATAAATTTACGCTCATGCTACACATAAAATAAAACTAGGCTAGGGAGAAGTGTTAGTAGCTTCTGCAAAGCACTGGTTAATTTAGGACCAAGTAAAGTTCAGGTAAACTATTTAAGCAGACAACATATGTATTTTTATATATACAATAAGGACGATAACGAGCAGACAGTCCAGATGCTTGTAAGTGGATAGATATCTACACCTACCCTTCCTGAAAAACCAAAATGAGAAGCGTTGTTAACCCCAAGGACTAACATGGAATGCCTCGTTTCCAGTAAAAAAGGTCACCGGTTCACTCACCATTACGTAATACAGCAATATTAAGATATTATTTTACGATGCTATTCTGGTTGGTCCCCCCTGGTCGAACCTTTGTACTACCAAAATAATGCCCTCCAGACCGAATTTCAGTCATGGCGGCATTATTTTTACATGGCATATATATATATATATATATATATATATATATGTATATATATATATATATATATATATATATATATATATATATATATACAACATGTAACATAATTAACGCACATTTTTTAGTTAAACATATTTATGCATTAATTATTTATTAAATTAGTTGTACTAATTCCGGAAGAATGTTGTGGTCACAGTATATATCCACGATCACAAAGACTTTAACGTGCTTGAAATAAGGGTAATTTTTCTTTATTTTGTATTGAATGACGGAATTGGTATTAAAACAAATAAAACTGCTCTTTTAAAAGTCTTATTGCCTTGAATTACGGTCCATTTCAGTTTGTTTTGACTGTACAGATTTAGTGTGACTGTAATTTACGTAGTTTTATTAATAATTTTTTATTAATAATAAATATTAATAATTTTTGGGATAAAAAATTACTTATATTAAAAATGATAGAAATCGATTCAGTAAACGATTCTGAACAAACTACTTTCAGGATGTGCGTTACTTATGTTACATGTTGTATATATAAATAAATATATATATATATATATATATATATATATATATATATATATATATATATATACTGTCTTGATGATGAATTCTTCTTTACTTGGCGTAATGGCGTAACTGACATCATTCTCGCAATTGCTGACAAAAGCGAGAATGTGTCAGGCTCGTGCCTAATGGAAGTCCGTAGTATCTGCCTACCTCCTAGGGTGACAGGCGTGAGACTTAATATAATGTATATGTATTAATTATGTATAACAATATTAATTATATAAGAAATCAACTCACTTTGGACAGAATCATAGTGCAGTAAATCTCTTCATACTGCTCCAGTGCGAATTGAAAGTCTAATTCCCTTTAGATGTTCTGCTTTAGATATATCCACTTGGTAAATCAGAACTTAAATTTACGGTTGATAATAATTTCTGCTGTCTGGCGTGCGTCAAACTTGTTTTTTTGTCTGCCCTTGAATTACTGCTAAAACTGGCGTCTAAAAATGGAATAACCTAGGTCCTCTTCCTCGACATATTTGGCTTCCACACGAAAATTGCCTAATTGATTGATGTTTTTATTAGCTTGATTGGTGGCTATAATATAGTATACACAGGACACTGAAAGTTTTGCGCTCCTAGCTGATCATAAATGTTTGAATTTCGAATGTCTTATTTTTTAAACATACATTATATTCGAAAATAATGAAGTTGTGGTTATAGCAAAAACAAACTTTTTATAATTTTGTTTATTATTCTGTAGTTCTTAATAACTTTGTGCCAAATAGAAATAAAAAGAGATATAGTAAATAAATATAATACTAAAATTATAACAATAAACTGAATGCATCGTCTTATGATTTCGGTATTTATTACAATTATTATAATGCAAACAACCAACCATATTGTGGCAGCGTTAAGAGAATATGAGACAAGCCGGTAATTTTCACACTTGCCAAAATGAGGGTAATGCAATATGGCACGGGCCATTTATTTTATTATTATTGCCTCAAATCCTTGAAAGCCCCTTCGCATCGCATGTCGCTATGCATTTTGTTTAGTCTCATGATAGCATATCTTTGTGTTTCAAATATATCAACGAATGAACGTTGAAAATTTTAATTCTGTTTTTGGTTGTTTGCTGTAAGTGAATAACCAACGGTAATGACAGAATTTTGAAAATATTCTTAATTCCTATAAAATGACGGCCTAATTTCTTGATATCAATGTAGCTACCTAAAAAGCAGCCCATAGATTCTTGCAACTTAGTACAATCAAAGAACTAAGTGTTTCGTCACCTTTGAATAAAAAATGGATAATAATCATTACCCGCTCATTTAAATTGGAGCAAGTTTGAAAAGCTTTCAAGGTGAATGGGCTTTAGTTAAGTTAAGTCATTTTGCTTATCTATCCTCGGCTACTGTCCACAGCACACACAACTGTCAAGCACTGACCTAATACAGTTAAAAAATCAACAGATTTTTGTGTATTGTCCGCAGAAAGAGGCAAGAAAATGGTGGGTTAGGCTATAGAGTCGACTAAGCAGAAAAGAGCTCAGTTGATTATAACAACGTTAATACTATGAGGTCGTTACTAATTATATAAGATATCATAATGAATTCATCTACTGCCTGCTAATATAATGGTGATATTTTCTGAAGAATTCATAGGTCATCGTGTAAACTTATAATGAGAAAATCTGCTAAATTATCCTAGATGACATTATAAAATCGTAAACTTTTATAGAAAAATATAAAAAATTATGCAAATGACATACTACAACGTTGCTATGTAATTTAATCTAGATGTTATTCATGTTCATATATATTCATTTATGAATACACTATGGAAATAATTACAAGAACAGTAAAATGGCAGATAGAGATATCTAAGGAGCCTTTCTTCTTCTGTGGAAATTAACCTTAAAAGACCATAAAAGAGAGCTCTTCGGCAGGTCTGCTTCTGAAAATCGGGGAGTTTATGTGAAACAACACTATTAATGCGAGCCTAATATTTGGCTTCACCTACTAAGTATTTTTGTGCTATTTATATTTCGAGACCATTAGATGGAACTTCCTTTAAATAATTGGTTCTAAAATTTTTAATTTATGAGTATTTCCATCTCATATTATGTATGTTTTATACAATATTCTATCTCGGATCAGTAACATGTGAGGTGCTCGCCCCGTACACCTCTTACTATAACTTGGTGGTCTTTCGTTGGTTACTAAACTATATCTACATAATATGCCGTAAATGTCATTTCAAGTCTATCAAACGATTTGTCCGATTTCAGCCGACATTCAGTAAAACACAACATTTCAACTTAGCTCGTAAAAATGTGAAGAGAAATTTGGAAGTAGAACATTTGTATCTTAACTTTTAAATAATTGTCTTATCAAAATTAATTATGACTGTCCAGTGTCCCATATAAAAAAAAACTTGTTTGCGATAATTTCTGCGTAGCCTGTCCAAATGTGTAAGTTTTTATATATAACTTAGTGTCAGTTTATTAAACTAGTCGTCTTTTGACAAATTTTATAATTTTAAATTGAATTGACAAAATATTGAAAATATCATAAATAAATAAATATCACTGCAAATGATCAAAAATGGATCCCGCTTCTTTAATGATAATTTACTTATTTGTAAGTGTTCGTGTTGGCGCGCTTACAAATAAATATTTGTTGTAGATTCAAATACAGGATAGGTGAAGTAACATGAGCTTATAGTTTGCACTTCATAACATGGTAAATTCATCAGTATACGACTTTAACGTTGTTACTGAGTGCAATCAGAGGCCATTGCGACATGACGGAAGCATAATGTGATTATGACTGTGATATTATTCTCGCCTAGCTTTTGTTGGCATAGTTGTGGTGAATGTAAAGATTTTATTACCAGCCACAAGGCCTATAGGAGTTCAAAGTTTTTTATCAGCCAGTCTAGCCTGTAACATCCCAGCGCTGGACTTGAGTCTTTCCCATTACGGAAAGGATTTAGAGGCAGGGGTTATTACTTTTGACACTACCCCCTGTTGTTTTTCTTTGAATTTTAAGGATTTTAAGAGCTTATCTGACACATTATCTATATTCATATTAAATATGGTGATGATGGTGATATTGAGAAGGTGCCCTTCGAACTGGATAAGACACATCATTTAAAATTTTCACGTGGATCCTAGGTACTTAATTTATAACACCTTTAATATAATGGATTTCCGCAAAGTAATGTCTTATTCTATTAATTATCTTATTGACATATGGTAAAGACTTAAAATACGATCACCAAAAAACATTAAGAAGGCAAAAATTTGCTTTTGCAATGTAAGTCATGAAATGGGAAGCTTAACTTTTAGAAGTCGTCATGCGGGTCGGGCAAAAGCTCTTTGAAGAATAATTTTAAAATGTTTTCTATAGAATAAGAACGACAAGCAAGCACAAAGCCCACCTGAAGGTAAAAAGATGCTGTGAACCATAGACATTTACATCGATCCTCGATTAAGCATACAGATGCGTTTTCACCCTTGAGGACTAAGATGGAATGCCTCGTTTACACTGTTGTGGCGCTGTCGTCGCGGTACAAGCAAAATACACCAAAGCCTTAATCGCACGAATCACAAGACGAAGCACAATCGAATTTCCGAATCATAAACAGTATATATAGAACATCTCCGAACTATCACACGGAGCGTTGGCCGCTCCCCGGGCACAACACCTTGCCCGGCGGGAGATCTCCCCTTTTCCTTCCTCACGGCCACAGTGGTTACCACCCGACGTGATCTGAACACGCAACCAACAACCTTCGGAAACTTCAAGCTTCATCATCGTCATAGAATACCCCACTCATGCGCTCCCGAGCAGATATCGTCTGCAGTCTTCACATCCTGCAAGTCATCTAGCTTCACAAGGTTCATCGCAACACTGGAATAATAATGCTTCCTGTTCCTTCAAGCTACACTCTGCGTTACAGTGTTCGGCACGGCTCTGAGCCTCACTGCTCACCTCTGCTTCACGGCACTCTCGCAGATTACTTGCCTTCTTCTCGACTCACCGCAAACTACAAGGCAATGTCCTGGCACTTGCACATTCGTCGGCAACGAGGCTGCACTATCGACCTCCGGTCTGAGCAGGGGGGTGATGTGGCGGCGCTGTCGTTGCGGCAAGCGAAACACACCGAGGCCTAAATCGCGGTATCAAAATTCCGAATCATAAACAGTATATATAAAACATCTCCGAACTATCACACGGAGCGTTGGCCGCTCTCCGGGCATAACACCTTGTCCGGCAGGAGATCTCCCCTTTTCCTTCTACGGCCACACTGGGTTTCGGAGGCCTCCAGTTCTCTACATTCATCTATCGAAACACAGCAGCGTTGATAGCTACTATTTTACGCTGTTGTTGCTGTTGTGAGATGTAATTATAAATTAAAAAACAAACCTAATATTTGAAAATAAACACTAATATTTATTGAAAAATTTAAATAAAAAAATTTGATACTGCTTTCCCTAAACATATCTCTAAATTATCAGTGAGAAAATAAGAAGTCAGAAATGTTGATAACAATTTAGCATATAGTGGTGGTATTAAAATATCCACTACCCCAATTCAATTTATGCTTACTAAATAGAGGGCTCCCCAGTTAATATTTGCGTGGTGAAATTCTTGGCAAAAGAAATTGTTAATTGCGGTGCGTGGATTGTAATTAAAATATTGATTATTTACTATAAATAACAACAAAAATCATAAATCACATTAGATCATATTCATCACTACATTTCGTCCCGTGGGTGTTGTAGAGGCAACAATGGGAAATGAAAGGAAATCATAAGTATGACTTTATATAGATGGTAATTTAACCGGTGACGGACAGTAGTGTCAAAGGTGGGCGACGTCATGCACTGCGATCGTAAATCCATCCACTAAGTGCAAATCCTCCCTAAAACTGGAAAGATCTATGCTCAGCTACGGTCTCTTATAAACCAATGAAGAACTATAAAGAAAGAATTATATTTTACCCATGTATATTTAACATAAGCCAGAGTACAATAATATTATCCTATGTCTGTTATCAGATTTAAGATCTTTAAGATCTTGGGAAACAAGGTGAAGCTTTGTGAAAATTTTCGTATCAGAAAACATAGTTTCGAATGATTTAATTAATTTTGTTTGAAATGTATTTAAGGGACAATGCTTTTTCCATGAAAATATGATTACATCACAAATGTGAAGACTCGACCAGAGAAAGATCAAGCTTTTGCAGAATAATACATTGAAATAGCAACTTAACGCTGCTTAGTTTCGTATGGTGAGTGTAAAGAAAAGAAGACCCTAATTACTGATAACAAAACAGCCTGTTTTTATCCTCAATAGTGAGTAGTGAGTTTAGAATCGATGCTCCTGGAAGTCTGCAGTCTCTGAACATGTACAAGATCGCGCCCGTTACTACATCAGATTTGATAAACCACAAATCCTCACTTAAGAACACCGATTCCTTGTAAGGATGATTCGCGATGCTATTGAAATCAAAAAAACATTCTAATTTCAATAGAGATAATCTGCATAGGATCATATAATTAGTAAAATTAAATCCGGACTCAAGGACACAACTGCAAGGCTTCAAGACACTATAAGTTCATACTGCGTAGATCAGAACAATGTATACGACCCGTCATGACCTACGCGGCTCCCATTTTCACTCACGCTAAACCCACCAATAAATGCACTTTAAGTAGTTCAAAAACTCTTTTTAGTCTTCGGGCTACGAACTCACACTATTACGTCAGTAACGCCGATCTCTACCGAGACTTAGAGCTCCCGAAAATTCAGCAGTTCCTCAAATCACTCTCTGAGAGAATTTTCGAAGCCTCAGAGTCCCACTCAAATCGCCTCATTCGCGAAGCAGCTGCCTATGCAGCCCGTCTTCGCACTCGCTATAGTGTCTCCGCCTGCAAAAACTCTCTCTCTCGGACCCCCCCCCCCCGAACAAGCCTCCTTAACACATCTCGTTATCTGCCTTATTTGGGCACACTTCTAAGCGGCTACTCGCCGCTTGCGCCCTCCTTTCACCCAACGGGGGTCGCTTCCGTTTACGGCTTAAAGATCTCTCGCTAGATCATTAAGCCAATCCCAAAAGTTTGTGTTTAGTGGGTAAAAGACTCCACATAACCACGCAGCCGGCTACGTGGTATGCTATGAGCATTCACCACCTCCCTTCCCCGTTACCGGAGGGTTGCCCTTATTTGCTTCGGGCGCAAAAAAAAACTCGGAACAAAAATTAATAATTATAATCTGGAGGTAGCCGTGGTTAACCAAGACATTGGAACGTCGAAGAGAACAGAAAGCCTCATTAGAGTGATTGATTTTCGTTACAGCCGTTTGCCTGGATATAATCCATGCTGTAAAGTGCTCTAAACGTTGGTAATATAAAATAAGTTAATTTACGCGATATAATCCGTAAAAACTAGTTTCAATTAAATATGAGGTGTTCACGTAAACATAAGAAATCATTAATTTATGTGTGTTTTCAACTAATATTTATTTTGTAAATTATATTATACATTGGAACTAAGTTTGTTCTTGTCAGATACGTTCGGTTTCCTAATCAATACAAGTAATATTCCAAAGGGTTACATCCCTACATACGAACTTAACTAAGTTACGGATTCCTTCATCAAAGCTAATGAAAACATTACATGTTACGAATACTATATTAAAGGTTTCCTATACAGTACATCTAAATACCGTCTTCTGTTTAAGGTAATATTATATACTAGTGATCCGTCCCGGTTTCGTCTGAGTAGGATCTATTAATCTAGGGTTATTTAAATCATAGATCATTTAAGACCATTTATTTTATCAATTTTCGTTTTTTTTTTAAACCAAGTTTTATCAAAATATTGCCTTAATCCTTCCAGACCATTGCGCTCTATCTTTTCGTAAAGTTTCATCAAAATCGGTTCAGCCCTTCCGATGATTTGTCCGAACATAATATTATACTGAATGTTGTCAATGCTGAGTAGTTGCTGCGCGGCATTGTTAACATTATAATAATTAAGTACTTATGGGTTTATAGAAGGAGATCTGTTTCTTGTAATAAGGTCAATAATCAAATTTATTCCCAATAAAATATCAAAGAAAGAATAAAATTTATTTATAGGGCAAAAACAAACAAATTAAAAATAACAGTTTTCTGAATAAAATAGTTCAATTTTCCACTTTTTTATTCAAGCGGATCATACTTTATTTGAAGAATAACTTTGTCTAAGGATTGAAAAATAGGCCCTCACTAAAAAGTAAAATGTGTAAAGTTACAGCCTATATACGTCCCACTGCTAGGCTCAGGCCTCCCCCTCATTTCTGAGAGGGTTTAGGGCAAGGAAGAGTCCGCCGCGCTGCCCAAATGCGTGTTGACGAACTTCACATGTCTTCGAAATTTTTTTTTCTTATTCCTCAGACATGCAGAATTCCTCACGATGTTTTCCTTCACCGCCGAGTACGTGGTAAATCAGCACTTAAAATTGCAATTAACAATTTCATTGGTGCCGGCGGGGATCGAACCCGGGTTACTCGCGTTCTGTTATATTTACAGCGAGCGTTAACCACTGAGCTACCACGGCTCTTCCTTAGTATCTAAAACAATTGAAATGGTGTAAAAATACAAAACTGTAGGTAATATCTTGTTAGGTAATATGAATTTCATCAGGTTAATTTATTATCACTCCCAACTCCTACACATTATTATAGTGTTATATCCTCGAATAACCCCGAAATATTTCGTATCTTTTGAATCTATACAAAATCGTCGTCCTAACATTATGTGTGCCTTTGTAAGCATTATGGGAATAGATGGAATAGAACTCTTGGGATAAAGCAATGGGGTATCATGAAGGGTGTAATTTGAAGAATTTTTCTCATATTGTAAGGTGATTTTGGTTGAATAGGGGACCGGAATGCCTTGAATTGTTAAAGCAAAGATATTAAAAATGGACAAGTGATATTATATTATACAAATAATTTTGGTGAATTTTATTATCTAAAGGGTAATGTAAATTTAATAGGTACTCTGGTTTCCTAATCACAGTTATGTGAAAGATGGTATTCAGATAAGGACTCAGAGTATTAAGCTACTGTTTACGATCATGTTGTGAATAAGCGTGTTCCTTTCCCCAGCCCTATCACCCGTTGAGCCGACCCATTCGTGTTACTAACATAATACCTATAGCCGCAGCGCGGTTCAACCACGTACAATCCAATTTATTATTTCTTCATATAAACAATCAATGTACTTTCCAAAAAATGCTGCAAGAGTTTCTGAATTCGCTGCAACTCTATGTTAAAAACATTTATTGACTACCCACCACAAGTCAATTACCGTCGAATGGAAAACAATTACGGGACTGTCCATTTCCCTGTTATTTAAAAAAATAAAATTATTCCGTGTAATATTTCGTTGCAATTTATTTTTCTCTCATCTGTTACTACTCTGCTGAATGTTTGTCTCCGCCTAAGTGGATTCATAAAGGGATATTTGCATAGTTGCCAATCTTGGCGGATGTGTTGGCACCTGCAGTTTTGTTATTAGGAATATAAATACAAAATACTTTTAGGTATTTGTTTCTCTCTGTCGTTTCTTACCATGTAGTGGCGGTGCATGAATATCCACTACCCCATATAAACCCGTGGGTGTCGTAAAAGGCGACACAGGGAAACAAATCAGGAGATGGGCAGCAGCGTCTACCTAATAACGGTCAAAATTAAAAGACTGCGGTTGCCAAGCCGCTTGCCAGGCGTGCCAACTATGGCAAATATTCCCCCCTACAATGTAATCTATGGGGGAGCCTACGTTCAGCAGTGAACTTCAATAGTTTGTAACGTAATAGTAGCGGTAGTCTCTTACGACACCCACCGGACGATAAGCGATAGTAGTTACTGAGGTACACATATTCGAAGGTTACTATTGGTGATGAAGATAGTCTTTTTTTAAAGAATATAGTAACAAATGAGCACACAGTACATCTGATGGTAAGTGTTTGCTGCGGCCCATAGACATCTACTTCTATCCTAGATTACCAATCAAAATGCAGATGCGTTGTCACCCGTGAGGACTAAGATGGAATGCCTCGTTTCTAGCAAAAAAGTTCTCCGATTATCTACACTCATCATACGAAACACAGTAGTATTAAGCCACTATTTTTTGCTGGTATTCTGTGAGAGCGCGGTCCTTCCCCGGTCGAGCCGACCCATTCGTGCTACAACTTTAATATAGCGACATCATTGGTCTTGTGCGTGGGTCATTGCTTTACCATGTCTAGCATAGCACTACCACGTATAGTATGGCTCTGCTACGTATTTATGTGTTCATATATATCATAGGTATATATGATTATAACATATAAATTGCTATAAATTATTACGTAGCTGAGGAAGAGTAAGAGTGATAAGCGAACACACTATCCACTTATAAGTGGATAAGTGGATGCAGGAGCTTATGGATATCTGCATCTATCATAGAATACTGTAATACATACATAATAGAACGGGGGAGTGGGCGGAGCCCGTGTAGCCACTAAAATGTCACTAACATGTCAATTTACACGTATAAATGTCAACACGAGACGTGTTTTGACGTTACAATCGTTTCCAAATTTACTTTGCAAATTATTTAGAAAATGCAAAATTGCATGCTATTTACAAATAAATATGTATTAAAATCTGTCTGTCAGGACAGCAAATCGGGTTTGTAGTAATAATACGACGTTATTGCTTGTATTTGTACTCCTGGCGACGCTTAGCGTCGTAGAAAATAAGGTTGACAGCTATTCTTTTGTGTATTATAGTATTTTATGGCGTCTATCCTCAATTTAAGAATCAAAATTCAGGCTCATTGTCACTCCTAAACACTAAGATAAAATGCCTTACATAATTTTTCCGTTTTTTTGCATACTCCATTAGAAATTGTTGAACGTCGTAGTGCCGTGGAAGCTTAGGGGTTAAGCTCTTGCTGTAAATTTCACAGTACGCAAACTTATCGGCTTCTAACCTTCCGGCGCAAATGATATGTTCAAATCCAACCAAACCTTGATGGCATATGTTCACAAACAATACTTGCAAAACTCTGATACAATTAGATCTCTATGAAAATTAGAATCCAATACCTTTATATCCTTTTAAAGGTACGAGCTCCTTAAAAGTAAACTTACATTATACTACGGTACATTACAATGAAAACCAGTCGTTTACTTTTCCGGCCACTATTGCATTTAGTTTTTGTTACCTGATTGTTTCACGTACCTAATATGTTTGAATTTTTGTTTGTTTAATTTATGTTCATTGCTACAATATGTTTTAATTTTTGACTGCCCGTGAAACACCGGGGTCCGAAAAAGTTTTTCCGTCAAGATATTTTCAGTAGTTGCCCGGAGTCATAAAGTTGGCGGTATCTCACCCCCGTGCCTCGGAAAGCACGTAGAGCCGTTGGTCCTTCGCCTGTTCTCTCTCCGGTCGTGTCGGTTTACCGCCCCATCGGATTATGGGAGTGAGGAAATAGAGGGTGCACCTGTGTTTGCGCATACACTTGGGCACTATAATCCTGTCCTATATATATATTATATATATATATATATATATATATATATATATATATATATATATATATATATATATATATATATATATATATATATATATACATACATACATACATATACTGAAAACATACGCTGAAAAGTATTTCATTTTTGATGCGAAGGTGAATTGTGAAAACTTAAGTTATAAAGGTGTATAACTTAGTATATTAATATTTACTTTTTTTAAATAAAAGTATTTGTTGATATGGACGTCTTGTCTTGGACGCTAATTTGTATTGGATTACGTTTAGACACCAATTTTGTGAATTTGCATCTGTTTATATTGAAACGCTAAATTTCAGATCTGTCACGATAAATATAAAGATCACAAAAGCTGTTAAACGTTTCATCATAAAGTTTAGACAACATCAATGGAATTTCATTAATGGTCCATTCCGTTAGAAGCCACTCCAATAATCAAACTCCGCCTTGTTTCGAAAATTCTTGGCCGACTTGAATGTTTTCAACGCTAAAAGTTTGATGGAACATGTGCATACAGATATTGCAACTGTGAAATAGTTTTTTTTCTATAATAAATAACCTTCAAATGATAATCAATAGATAATTTTCACGCTTTCGGTCTCCGTTATTAATATACATATTTATTTCAAAAAGATCAGACTTTTATAAAAATTCAAAACTTTACACGTCTGGATACACGTACAAGTAATATACTCTTATAAAATTATAGTATTATGTAATGCTATTATTAATTAAACGAAGATAGAATCGTTTTTTCACTTGGGTTTGTTTTGTTAGCACACCATTTATGATGTTCGTAAAAGAATATTAAAAAATGCCCTATTTCGCAAACTACTAAAAAAAAGAAATTAATAGCTAATATTGAAGACTCTTTTTTCATCTACTATATAAGCGAGTGAAACTTCCGCATTAGGACTTAGGCCTCTCTCATTGTAGGAAGGATATGCTTTTAATCATCATGCTTGGCAGGCGGATTAGGTCGCAGTAAGTATACCATGCATTGAAATTTAACGGTTTGCTTCATCTTTCATAATGCATACAGTAAAGAAGTGCAATGATCGGCCAACATCTGTCTTTCCATCCATGCCCTGAATATGTTAAAACATTCCAGCGCTTTATCATCTTCAGTGCATCTGCACTTATTATTAAATGGGATAGATAAAGTCCTACGTCTCGTAGATTTGACGCTGCATGTGTATCTATCAATAGCTAAAGGGTCTTTTTGGAATTTTCTGTTTTTCATTTCTCTACACTCACCTTTAAAATGAATAAGCATTAAGCTACTTTTTAGGCTGGTATTATATGTCGTAATATAACTCTGCAGCGTAACTCCACCACGTAAAATGAATATATTAATGGAGTGATAACGTGGTCTTCCATTAGCTTATAATATAGGTTATGTTAATTTTATACGCTCATGTTAATTTTTATATCGTGTGATTAACAAATATCACCATTTTCAAATTTTTAGTTTTTAAAACGAACTACTTTTATGTTCTCGTTCAAGCATCAATACGCCTTTTTTATAATTAGCCTTTTGTCGAGTGTATCTATAAACCTTTCTCCTTTCATTTTGGACATGAAATATGTGATATTATTTTAAGTATTATCGATATCCGAACATTTACTCTTTTGTATGCCTCAACGCCTGAGGCATCGAAAGTGCCTTAAATAATATGTAAAAATATATTATAAAAAATACAATATCAAATTTTATAAATTTAACGTCAATGCCTAAAACTATACAGTACAAATTAAAAAAAAATTAGGCACATTTAAAATTTAAAAATAATTGATTACAATACCACAATATACAATTATTTTAAAGTTACTAGTCTGTACGATCATTGTAATTTGAAATGCCTCACTTGATTTTTCAAGCGCAATTAATTAGCAGTCACTTGGCCTTGATTGCCTAGATACTTAACTTCCCCGTAAAGAAAAGTCTGTCGCCATTTAGACTTAATTGTTTTAAAAACAATGTCGGTGATAATTCTGAATTCAGACAGAAACTGTAGTATTAAAGAGACCCCCAAATAAAAGGCATTATGCATGTTAATTTTGTTATTTCTAATGGCCAACTTCTTGCTTGAGAATATTCGTAAGTTACATTCATAAAATAGAATAATGTTCAAAAGAATTAATATGATTTCATAGCACAATTTTATAATTATTTCTGCTAGTGGTCGCCTAGTGATTGAAATTTCAACTGTAATACATAATATTATTTAAAAAATTGGACATTAAGCTAGCGGTATTTTACGTTTACCTGCATTTTAAAATGAAGATATCTCGATCATATATAAATTATGCAATAAACACTTTTTCACCTGACATACGCTCCACAGACTATTGAAAAAGGAACATTTTAATGTATACAAAAGTAGTGATACTTATTGGAAACTTTAAAAAATTATTTGTACGACTGTTTGACCACAGAATATTACGGTTTGACAATGTATGTTTAATGTAAAATTTCTGCACACATTCTTTATATAAACTTTAACCATGCCACATCTCACTCTCTTCTAACTACGTAGCTGTGATAAAGGTTCTGACAATTATTTGACGACCAAAAACCCTAAATTCGTATTCTACATATTTGAGATGAAACGCAGTGTATTTAGTGCAAGGTATAAAAGGGTTTTTTCCATCTCTGCAATTATTTCCGAATACAACAACAATAGAAATAAAAACAGAAACTTTTTATTCAATGTAAATTATAACTAATTCTTATTGAAAGTCACTTTTTTAATTTACAACTGTTTCGGAAAAAAAGCCTTTGTCCTGGGAAGAGTCAGCAAGAAACCCAGCGCGATTTTTTTTAAGTAACAGCTTACAATAATGTATATTACAATTAGCAGCACAAAACAAATTACAAAGGAGTTATTATCATCCATATATTCCTTAATATTATAATAACCCTCTTTATACAAACTTAGTTTAACAAAGTATTTGTTGCAAAACGACCTAGTGAGACTTGCAGGAAGTCGATGAATACAGGTGGCTCAGAAACGTGTTTTGTGGCATACTCTGGGGGAGGCCTATGTTCAGCAGTGGACTTGTAAAGGGCTGTAATGATGACACTAGCAACTTTTTTCCATATAAAAATCGTAACCGATTATATAAACAGAAATAGTACCAATGTTCCGATTTATACGGATAAAAACAATAAGCTAAGAATAAATCTATCTAAAACTGAATTTATGCGATTCTACAATGTTAAAAATAAACTGAAATTACTTGATAATGTGTAATGATAAAAAAATACTGCTGCTGAATCAACCACATTTTAAGGTATTAGTTTAGACAAACATTGTAACTGAAAAATTACTTAGATAAAGTTTGTTCTAAAATACTTAAATTTAATTTTGCTCTGCGAAGGCGAAAAAAGAGGCTCCGTATATCTACACTCACAACACGAAACACAATAGCATTAAGCTGCTATTTTACACTGGTATTCTGTGAGAGCGTGGTCCCTCCTAGGTTAAGCCAACCCATTCGTGATACAACCATAATATAACTGCTGCGTGGCTCTACCACGTACAAAAATGATATATATTTGGATGGTCAAAATATTATGACAAGCAATTCTTGTATACATATATATAATCGGAATCTCGGAAACGGCTCCAACGATTTTCATAAAATTTAGTATCCAGGGAGTTTCGGGGGCAATAAATCGATCTAGCTAGGATTTATTTTTAGAAAATGTCTTTTTGTCCGTGTTTTCAGGCAATGAAAAACTGCTACAATATAAGAAGGTAAATTTTGACACTTTGTTAATGATCGTAATAGCTCAAATGGATATCAAGCGGTCGTGAAATCGTAATGCCTTGGTTCGCGTCCCGTCTAGGGTCCTACTTTTTTTCAAGTTCCCTTCTTTTGTGAGAAAATCTATTATTTCGAGCCCTTTTTTTAGTATTTTTTAAAAATACGAAAATTTTAATTAAACTAATTGTACTCATGAGTTTTTTATTTAAATAACCAGTTCAGTTTTTTCTATTATGTCAATAAGATCAAAAAATATTATGCATGTAATTTGTATTTAAATGTAACTTAAAAAAAACCGAGCAAAGCTCGGTCATCCGGGTACTATATTTAAAGACACCAAAACATAAAACGAGCATTGTTATCATTTAGAATAACGGAATTAAGGAATCCTTTTATAGTATAAGATCACTTGATAAATCCTTTACTGAACCGTAAATTCAGTCACAGAACAAAAGCACGGATAGTCATCTGAAGAGTTAACAAAGATGGGACTTTCAATTTGTAAATAAATCAGCTATTACGGCTTGTTCGTTTTTATTTTCAAAATTTTACATTTATAAGTTAGGTAACATTTAATGGGGTTTATTGAAAGAGGCTGCTTATACAGGTAAAATGACGGTCTTGATAGAACTGCTGGATAAAAATCTAAATTTCAAAAGAAAGGTTCCTACATAAATCAAGAGAAATCTCAAGCACATTCGTTTTCGTTAAGAAAACTATCTGGAATGAAGGAATAGCTGTGGGGAACTATAAATCAAGCGCTGCAATTGAATGCAAAATAAAAGTAAGCTTTGTACTTACTTTTATTTCGCATTTGACTTTGGTAATTTCTATGTTACTATTTTGCTTATAATTTTACATTTAACACTAAATTTTGTTGTTTTTTTATTATCGGTCCGTAAGGCTCACGTGCGGTGAAGTTCCTAAAGGAATTCGTTCCGCGACTTATCGTCGCTGACGGCAATAAGAGGGCTGGCACTATTACGCAACGTTTGAGACTGTACGATAATTTATATTTTTGGTTTTAGTTTTTTAACTTTAGTCATACATATCTTGGCGGTAGAGTGGAAATTTTTTGAGAAAACGAAACTTTGAGTAAAAAAATCGATAAATGATAAAAAAATGTTCATATTTCGTGGAAAATTGTGCGAAAATTATAAATGACATCGATTTTGTATGTAAAATATTGATAGCAGTACTATAAAGGAAATGATCCTTTTTCGTATCTACACACTTTAAATGTATCGTATGTTTTTTTTAATTAACCGCGTTTTATAAACCTTTTTTTGAGACGCAGGGGGTGACGCTCACCTGAAGAGGGAGAGGGAGAGTAGATAAAATTTAACTTTGCACAATAACTTACATAAGCCGATAGATAAAATTACTTCATTGATCTTGCCAATTTTTTAGCTAAAATGATTGTACTACATGAGCGAGGTGTTATGTCATGTCGCGTGACTTAGACGCGTGATATACACGGGTTAAAAGTGCGGGCCATAGTTAGTAATTCATATTTCTACTAGCTTACCAGGAAGACGCTGTTCTGCCCTTTTCAACGACCCTTTGTAATGTCCTATTAAAAATCTTTAAATTCGCAAAAAAAAATTTGGGTCACTCATGGGCAAAAAAAACTGTCCTATCTCTCAAGTTGACCAAACTGCACACGGTGTGCAAGTTTGATCAAAATCGGTTAAGTAGTTTAGGAGTCCATCGCGGACAAACAACATGACACGTAATTTATATATATCAAGATATCCTATCTGATTCAGATGGAATAGTATAACCGTGTAGTGGCAGTGTAAGAATATCCTCTACCCCATATCATCCCGTGGGTGTCTTAAAAGGCGACAGAGGGAAACAAATCAAGAGACTGCAGCAGCGTCATCCTAATAACGACTAAAACTAAAAATAAACTATGGCTGCCATCATGCTTGCAAAGCGTGGAAACTATGGCAAATATCCCCCCTATGAGGCAATCTATGGGAATGCCTATGTCCAGCAGTGGACATAGGCTGTAACGGTAACGGTGCAGGTGCAGGTAGTACAAGCGTTAAGATAATCTTGTTGACATTAATAATATCATGAAATAAGTAAAATGGATGTACATGTTACAGTACTTTATACTTTTTTCCAAGGTGAGAGACGTCTATGAATGTGATTCTATGAAATCTTGCGATTAACGGTTTTCTGCGTAATGATAATGGCAAAACTTCATCCTGTTTAGGAAGAGGCCCAGTTTAAATAGTGGGTTGATACGTATTGATAAAGAAAAATAATAATGTGCAACCTTTTTTTATTGGTAGTTACATGTTGTTCTGGTTCTCATGTTCATCTGAGACTTATATGTTCCATGTTCATGTGAAACTTATAACATAAAAATAGAATGCCAGTTGAGTTACTAGCTTAAAATTTCGTAAAAGGCGATTGGGTTCGTGTTTGCGATTGTGTAGGCTATGGTAGACCTCTCACTTCTTTCGTAATTTTCTATCTACACCTATAGTATTCGGAAAAACTATGGTCCAGGTATGATCTGTTGTTTGAAATCTGCCTACCTCCTCGGGGATAACAGGCTATGTAAGTTTAGTAGAGCGGATGGGTGCTTGAAGTTAGTGCTGGAAGTTTGTTTTTTATTAAGCGAGTGGTTAGTTTTTCTCAACCTCTTTTTCTACCACTATATTTACAAATACAAGTGCATTGCGAGTATTTACAAAAGATAAGGGCTACAATCCGATTTAATAAAAAAAATCACAACTGCATCCACTTCAAATTCGTGTTAAACTGAAAACCGAGTTTGATATTGTTTAAATCGAAGGAGATAGGGTGTTTAATACAAAAATCACTACACACAAACAAAATAAAATCTATTTGTGGTCATTGTTTTTTATTAAACAATTTTGGAAGGGTAACACTTTTTAAAGAATAAGGGTGACAAGCAAGCAGAGAGTTTTCTTTTACAACTGATTTCTTTATTTTTCTTTAAAACTAATTTCTTTTATGTGCAAGACAACTGAGAACATTACAAAAAACGAAAATTACAACCAACAACCCATCCATCCATTATAGCCTATCAAAAGTCCAGTGCAGAACATGGACTGCAACATGGAGTTAAATAATTGCCATTGTTGCCACGGTTGGCAAGCGGATTAGGAACAGTATTTTTATTACTTAGAATTGTTATCAGGAAAACGTTGCTGCTAATGTTTCATTAAATTTTCCTTCTTTCGCTTCTTACGGCACCCATGGGATGATATTAGTTAGTGGATTATCTTACGCTGCCACCACACAACCGCCAGTGTTATATAATTTGAAAAAAAAATCGTTTGTATTTAAGTATAAAGGCAAAATACTTTAACATTTTGAAAATAAAAACGAACAACGCGAAACAGCTGATTTACATACAAATTGAAAGTCCCGTCTTTGTTAACTCTACGGATGACTATCCGCGTTTTTGTTCTGTGACTAAATTTATGGCTCAGTAAATGATTTATCAAGTGATATAAGATAAAATTGATTATAATATAAAACAATGACTTAATTCCGTTACTCTAAACGATAATAATACCCGTTTTATATTTTAGTGTCTTTATATATATAACATTTTTACTATCCATCATTTTATACATCCAATTCCTAAAATCTATTCCACTTTCAATAGTTTTAGCCGCTATAGAATATCTTAAATCAAAATATAATATTCAATAGTGAAATGCATCAGAAGCTTTTTTATGTTAACATAAGTTACGCATTATTCCGAATCTCGATTAACTTAAGGCTGTCCCTTCCCTTCTTGTTTTCCTGTTTCGATTTTCACTTTATAGTTTCTAAATCAAGAAGTTTATAATAAACTGTCTTTGAGTAAATGGTAAAAAAGGGAATACAAGCAATTGAAAAGGAATATTAAGAAGGTAAAGTTGATGCACTTAATTCTTATAACAAAAAATATAGCTATATAAAAACATATAATAATATTAAAGAGACATTTGAAATGTTAAATCTACCCATGGCAACACTTAAGATCAAGAATAATGTAAAATAAAAGATAATTTTATCTTATATAATTTACTACTTGACTACTATCTCACCTGATGTTATCAGTTGATGTAACGGAGATAGTAAAGCACACTAACACAAGCATTCGAATGACGTATTTGAACTGTCGCTAAATCGATTTGTTTTGCTTGCATAAGGTTACTAAGTGCATTTTGAATTAAAAAGATAAAAAGGACAACATTTTTGCAAATTTGGCCGTTTATGTATAAAATAAACCTGTGTAATATAATATCCATCTATGTTGGAGATCCTAATACCATATTTCTAAAAATAAAAAGTTAACGAAACTTCTGTACCTATATAATATAATTTCGTATTATATTAGACATCCGAATGCCATATTTCTAAAAATGTATAGAATAGAATAGAATAGAATAGAATAGAATAGAATAGAATAGAATAGAATAGAATAGAATAGAATAGAACGGAATTGAATATAACAGAACTGAACAGAATACAACATAATCGAACAGAATAGAAAATAATAGAACAGAATAGAACAAAATAGAACAGAATAGAACAGAATAGAACAGAATAGAACAGAATAGAACAGAATAGAACAGAGTAGAACAGAGTAGAACAGAGTAGAACAGAGTAGAACAGAGTAGAACAGAGTAGAACAGAGTAGAACAGAGTAGAACAGAGTAGAACAGAGTAGAACAGAGTAGAACAGAGTAGAACAGAGTAGAACAGAGTAGAATAGAACAGAATAGAATAGAATATAATAGAATAGAATAGAATAGAATAGAATAGAATAGAATAGAATAGAATAGAATAGAATAGAATAGAATAGGATAGAATAGGATAGAATAGGATAGAATAGAATAGAATAGAATAGAATATAATAGAATAGAATAGAATAGAATAGAATAGAACAGAATAGAACAGAATAGAACAGAATAGAACAGAATAGAACAGAATAGAACAGAATAGAATAGAATAGAACAGAATAGAACAGAATAGAACAGAATAGAACAGAATAGAACAGAATAGAACAGAATAGAACAGAATAGAATAGAATAGAATAGAATAGAATAGAATAGAATAGAATAGAATAGAATAGAATAGAATAGAATAGAATAGAATAGAATATAATAATTTTTTATTCAATATAGATTACAATTAATTCTTAGTGAAAATCATTTTTTTACTATTTAAAATTTTTTACAAAAATATATAAATATAATTACCACTGGTTCGAAAAAATAAAAACCTCTATCCTGGGAAGAACCAGCAAGAAACCCAGTGGGACTTTAAAAAAAATTACATTGTCAATGGTCACAAAATATTTACAAGATTTTTTTAGAAACAGCGTGGAAGTGACCATCTAATTCCCAGGTGTTATTATCAACCATGTATTCATTTATATCATAATAACCATTTTTATAAAGTTTTTGTTTAATTAAGTATTTAAACTTGATAATAGAAAAACCTTGTATATTTTCGGGGCTTGGATGTAAGCGCATACATTGTCCCAAGAATGAATTAGTGACTCATTCTTGGGGCAATGTATGCGCTTACATCCAATCCTGGAGTCGAGAAACTGGTATCACTAGCTTGTGTTTGTTCCTAGTGTTTACAGAGTTTATGTCACTTTTTTTACTAAATCTACTTTGTTTTTGTGAACATACATCAAATTTTCATAGATATACTGAGAGGCCAAAGTTAATATATTTATTTCTTTAAATTTTTCTCTAAGACGCTCTCTTGGTTTAAAGTTGTAAATAGCTCTAATGGCCCTCTTCTGCAAAACAAAAATATTTTCAATCAGCCGCATCCCCCATAGCAAAATCCCATATGAGAATATGTTATGGAAATAACTGAAATAAACTAATCCAGCTGTCTCGACACTAGTGAGATCTCTTATCTTTTTTACGGCATAAGCTGCAAAGCTGTCTTAAAGTCTGCTTGCTAGTTTAGATATATGGTATCGCAAAGGAACTAATATACTTATTATAATTATATATATTGACTTGTCCATCGCTTGAAAACACAATGTATCTCACAATAATCTGTTCAAGTTTAGGTGTAATCTGTGCAAGTAATACATATTATATTAAATTAGATTGCTTAGTGTAATGGCCAAGTCAATCTATATATTTAAAACATAAAAGATTTTTAACATTGATATGGTCACTATAAAATATTGTTAGGTTAGCTAATTACGTAATAACTTAAAACAGAAGGACCCTTAAGTAGGGACTGAACAAATTAACCTACTTGGTATTACATGGATCTCACAGCTTTTACGGTAGAAGAACTGAGATGCGAGACTTTTTTTACAAGTTATGTTTTTGATGATATCTCATTTCTTTTTGTAGATAAGATAGTCCTACTTTCTTACCTTTCCGGTACCTTCTACTTCTTGAATACCAACAACGTACCTATCTAAACCTATTATACATATACAAGTACACTGATTCATTTACTGCAAATGTAACTTTGTAGTTCTATAATATATTTATATAGGATTAAAAAGTTATTTATACAGTTGGTGTATCTAGAAAACTGGATCGAAATTAAAAAATATTTTAGTTTTTCTTTGATTTATACACTAAACACTAATTTTATTCTAAATTTGAAGCTTCTATGTCTGCTAGAAGTGTCTTAGAGTTTTGATGATTGGTCAGTCAGTGAGTGACAAAATTAAGAAATTTTGACTAGTTATAATTCTTAAACTACTGGTTCAAATTGAATGAAATTTGAAATATACCATGTTTATTTATATAAACATGGTACATTGCCTACTTGGTTACTGAAAAGGTTTCTATTTTTATCCACTACGAAGTTATAGGGGGTCGAAAATGGCCTGAATTGCTTCGAGAAAAGTATGGTGCGGCCGCACCACTTTTTTACTCGACTTGGCGACAGAAAAAAACGTATACCACATAATGTACTATATAAAAACATCACTCAGTCAAGCAACAATCAGTGCAGTGAATTTCACAATCAGTATTTCGACGTACGGCAAAACGAAGAAGATTTTTACGAATATCTGTCAATGTCAATAGAAACATTTGATTACGTCTGTAATACAGAAATCTTAATCCATAATAGCAGACCATCGAGCCTTCCCCTTGCGCCCCTTGCCTCTGCCTCTTGGTCACGCGAGCGCTGTGTGGGCATTCAGTACTGATTAGTATGTTTGATCGGCCGATCGTACAATCTATATGATGTGTAGATAATCGCACGACAAAATCTAGACAATTCGATCGCATCGCATGATACCACAAGCTTCTATAGGACATTCCGTAGATATGAATATGTTTAAACGCACGGTCTCACGATCATATTCGTCGGACGCACGCATGTTCGCGCGAGCGATGGCAACAGGACGGTGCCTAATATGGCGTGAGACTGTAAAAAAATTCTTAAGTATATTATGGCCAGATTCATGAGGATTAGAATAGGCTATCAAGCATTAGGCTACATCTAGGCTAGGCTAGCCTTAAGCTGATGTTTGTTAACCCGTCAAGTTCCTGAACGTCCTGGCATCTACGGAAGGTCGCCAACACTACACATACACATACACATGGTAGGCGCTAACACTACACATTTAAATAGTGTGTAGTGTTCGCGTAAATATAAGACCCAACCCATGGTTCGGGTGCTGCAAAATGCTCGAAACGTCGGGTATATAAAAAAGTTAATATACGCGATAAAATCCGTAAAAACTAGTTTTATTTAAAGATAATTTTACCTAATATAATCTACTGCTTAACTACTATCCTACGACACATGATATTAAGAGGTATAACAAAGACGGTAAAGCGCACTGACTTAGTTTAACAAGAGCCTGTTCACCTAATGTTTTTAATATTTTGCTCCAAATATGAACCGAAATTAATTGCAGGAAGACAATGGCTGCATCAGGCTGATAACTGTATTTCGGAGCATTTCTTGGTCTTTGCACAGAAGTAAACCTGTAAAAAGCTAGAATAATACTCGTGATGATAATGATGGTGGTGATAAAAAAATATGAATGAAATGAATATTTTTACTACTGTATTTTTTTGGTCAAATTTGACAATCAGGTTTGGAAAGAGGTTAAATCTTAATAGATAATAAAACATTGAGCACTATCTAATTGTAGGTATTTTAGTAGTCAAGATTAAAATATTTTACTACCGTTACTTTTACAGTTATAGCATATTAAAAGTCTACTGCTAAACATAAACCTCCCCATGGATTGCTAAATTTAGGGTAATTTTCCTAGGTCTCATGATAGGGTTCGCAACGGCAGTTTTTAATTTTTTAGTTATTTTTAGGAAGACGCTGCAATATCTTCTGTATTGTTTCCCTCTCCTGCATCTGTTTCTTAGTGTCTGTCTATTGTTACTAGATTCAAGAAAAAAACTCAATCAGTGTATAATTACATGATTGTGCATTTAGTGACACCATTCTGAAGTCGATATGACATATAAATGACCGAACGCGCCTACGCACGCACACGAGCGGACAGATATCCTCCTAGCAATCATAGCATCTGACTCTTGAGACCTTAAAACATGCAGATTGTGTCAAATTTGGTCTTTGTAAAATTGGACCTATCACAGTAACTTTCCACTGAGAAATTAATTCAAGTAATTTATATTTGCATCAAAGAATTTATAGATCAATTACACTAGTTAAAATTAAAATTTTATAATTTGTAATACTTAAAGCTAAAAGCGCCTTTTGTAATTATTAGAATATTGTCTAACATAAATAATGATAAAATTTAAAAACATAAAATGAAACATTTTTCATGTTGTTAAATGTAAAATTTTAAATTGATTAAATTCATGTGCTATTATAAAGTTCTATCTATTTTAATGGTCCTACCTAACACGTACTTTTAGATTCAAGAACGAGAGTGGAATAAATGCAGTAGAAATGCCGTGGCTAAGGAGTATGTTAGGGCTGAATCTGAGTGACAGGGTGAGAAATTGTGTTATAAAAGAAGAGTGTGGTTTGCAAGATGTTGTTGTGACCAGAATTAAAGAAGGAATGCTTCGGTGGTTTGGTTATGTAGAAAGAATGAATGAGGAAAGTCTGACAAAGCAAATATATGTTGCAGAAGTGAATGGAAGAGTCGGAAAGGGACGTCCTATGCGAAAGTTTATCGACCAAATTGGCGATATATTGAAAATGGGCCAAATTAGGAGTACCTTTAACCGATAAGCATGTATGCGTAGGTATATAAATATGGAGGAAGCAAGAGAGTTAAAAAAGACCGAAGAATTTAGAAAGTGTTTACCAATGTCCCTTTAAATATATAAATAATTAATATTCTGTGTACAATAAAGTATATTTACTTTTTTTTTACTTTTACTTGTGTCCAGACCGTGTTATATGGAAGTCTTTAGTCACTGCCTACGGGCAAACCTTGGTGAAGGAGATCTTTTACATATAAAATATAGAAGTGTGCGTAAATAGTAGTTAAAAAACTATACATAACATATAACATATAAATACATACATAATCATACACATATATACATATTTATACATATACATATTTATAAATATTTTTGTTACACGTTATAGCTATATACATACCATATATACACAAACCTTATCAAGTATAGTAGACATGAGAATGAAATATATTAACTAGAACACATATTTAAATAACAATTTTTAACCAGTTTTTTTGAAAGACTTGGGCTTTCTTAATTATTAAAGGAAGCGAGTTCCATAATTTGATTGCTTTGACATAAAAGAAGGAATGAAAAAATTTTGAGTTGTGAGCAGGCATTCCCAAAATAAGTTTATCGGATAGTCTGGAATGATCTTTATCTGCACCCGCGAACTCAAATTTTTCTTTTAGATACCTTGGTGTTTTAGAATCAAATAGTATACAGTACAGTTGAGATAGAATGTGAGTATTCCGACGAAGTCTGATAGGAAACCACTTGAGCTTAGTAAGAAACTCGGAAACATGATCATATTTGCGGAAGCCAAATATGAACCTAATAGCGAAATTCTGAAGACGCTCAACTTTATTTAATTGTTCCTCAGTAAGATTAAAATAGTATACATCAGCGCAATCAAGGATAGGGAGTAACAAGTACTGTGCCAGTAAAATTCTAGTAGGAATGGGTAATGAGTTACGCAAACGTCGTAAGGAAGATGATGCAATGCAAATTTGAAAAAAAGAATGCAAACATCTTTCTACTGGACTCTTTAATATATAGAGACCAAGAAAGATGTTGATCAATGTGTAATCCTAGGTCTTTTAAAGATTTGCTGAAAGGTATCACAACACCATCAATAACAATAGGTGGTAGGTTATCCCAACAAATTGTGGAAATTACAGTACTATTTCCAACAATAATGGCTTGGGTCTTATTGGGATTTAAATTAAGCCCGAACGACCTACTCCAATCATGTATTGCAAAAAGATTCATATTAGAGTCATTGATGGCATTGGGAAGGTTCTAGAGTGATGTATGGGAGTAAACTTGAAGATCATCTGCATACAAATAGTAGAGAGAAGAAATTCGTGAAGTAACTGAATTAATAAACACAGAAAAAAGGAGAGGAGACAACACGCCACATTGTCGTACACCAGCAGTTATTTCACACCACGAAGATGTGGCACCCCCTACCATAACTTGCTGCCGGCGGCCACGCAAATAGCTTTGAAGGCATTCAATTGCCGCTAGAGATATGTTAATAGAACGTAGCAGACTCAGCAATACATCAAAATCGACGGTGTTAAAAGTAAACATAAAATGCATGTTTTCTTTTATAGAATAAGGATAATAAAGAAGCACACAGTTACCTTGATGGTAAGTGGGTGCTGTGGCTTAAAGACATTTACATTTATCCTCGATTAGTAAATCGAAACGTAGATGCGTTGTTACCCCTGAGGACTACGATGGAATGCCTCGTTTCCAGTAAAAAAGGGTCTCCGGATCTCTACACTTAGCATACGAAACGCAGCTTTGTTAAGCTGCTATTTTACGCTAGTATTCTTTAAGAGCGTGGTCCTTCCCCGGTCGAGCCGATTCATTTGAGCTACAACCATAATATAGCTGCAGCGTGGCTCTTCCACTTGTGTTGAGAGTTTCTTAAAACAAGTATTCGAATGACGTATTTGAACTGTCGCTAAATCTATTTGTTTTGCTTATATTAGGTAAATAAGTGTTAACAAGATATCAGGACTCCTTCTCTGCCGAGGAGTTTGCCTTGGTAAGTACCCTGTTACCTATTTCTGCCAAAAAGCAGAGCTTGCAGTGCTGTGTTCCAGTGTGAAGCAACGTGTCATTATAATTACTAATTACAGGCTTTGATGATTTTCCATCTTAGTCTCAGTTTTGATTATGCATTTGTGGCCATCTATACTTGAAGTTGGCTGTAGGTGTCTAGGGGTTACAGTACAGTCCCTCGAAAGGGTTACAATCGTAACATGATGCTTTGTAGATGTGTTGGTGAACTATGACGAGAAGGGTGTCCTTTTTTCCTTCCCGCTGCAACCGATTTTAGTCCGTTGTGCAGGTGGAATTGGGAGCAGTTAGCCATGTAGGATGATGCAGCTTGCATTCTGGTGCTAAGGAGGAGAAGGGGGAAGTAGTTGTTCTCTCCAGGGGCGCTGAAACTCGCAAGGTCGGTATGCGTAAGCATTTTCCCATGTAAAAAAAAAACCTTTTCGTCACTTCTGTCTATAAATAAAGTTAGTTCATGTTGTTTTATCTTGAATTCAGTTTTCATAACCCTATTATTCTGAGGTGTCTTCAGAAATAAGTGGGTGGTTATATTTTAGTGTCGCTTTACGAGTTGCTACAAAATACAGCTGCTGAATATTCTCATTGTTCCGCTGTTTTACGAGTGCAAGTTGCGTTTTAAATATTTCATGGGTCCTTAAGCCAACGAGTAACATTACTCGCTTATTATCTATTTATGTCTAACGACTTGACGCGATAAGTTTTCAAACTGTGAAATGTTTCTTAACCTTTTCAAAAGGGGCAGATATATTACTTCTGATAATAATTTTTAATCAAAAAACGATATTTTTAATATTCTAATATTGTGTTTCACTGAAACTTTTATATCTTCTTTCATCTCTATCGAGTTTCTACAATAGTGTTCCTTTAGTGATGTTAAATATAATCTCTCCTTCTCTGCTATGATCTGCACTTTTTTTTATTCCATACCGTCAGATTTTGAAAAATATCTTTACCGTATTATTTTTGACAGATAGTCTTGTATATATATATAAAAAAAAAAAAAAAAAGAAAAAAATAGATAGAGACAATAGTTGAGATATTTAACACACATTATATGGAATTACTGATTTTTCATAATGGTGAATGTAACGACGAGACGTGATAGAGTTATGTCGCCGTATATTATGGTTGTAGCACGAATAGGTCGTCTTGATCGGGTAAGTACCTCGTTCTCACTTATGTAAAATGGCAGCTTAATATTGCTGGGTTTCGTATGGTTAGTGTAAAAAACCGAAGACGCTTATTGAAATGAAAATGAAAATAAAAATGAAATATATAATAAGAACATGACTTATCCCTATGGTCAGAAGGCGGACGTAGCGATCTTAATTGTATTCTCAAAAACTACCATGTAAAAATAAAATCTATGTAATGTCCACAAGTCTCTCGTCAATAACGTTGTAAAGATTGGGAGTGTGTCGACGAGGGTCGCGTACCTGATACTCAGAATCACCAAACGTTATTCGCTGAAGGTCATACAGGTTTACGCACCAACCTCGGCACATCCCGATGAGGAGGTGGAGGAAATGTATGAGGATATTTCCAAAGCCATGCATTCCTCCAAAACTCACTACACGGTGTTAAAGGAGATTTTAACGCAAAACTAGGCACAAGAGAAAACGGTGAGCTGAAGTTAGGGAAATGTGGAGTAGGGCAACGGAACCGAAGGGGCCAGCAGCTGGCCGACTTTATGGAGAAAGAGGGACTCTTTCCCCATAGGAAGTGGACCTCGTCGAGCCCAGACGGTTTGACAAAAAATGAGATTGACTTTATTATGATGACCAGACGCCAACTGCTCAGTAATGTCTCAGTGATCGCCAGGGTGAAAACTGGCACCGATCACCAAATGGGTAGAGGAACACTGAACCTAAACGTTAAGTTGGAGAGGTCTCGTCTAATGAAGTCAACGCTCCGTCCCCCTCGTGCTCTAATCCAGAATCCCCAAACCTTTCAGCTCGAGTTACGTAACCGCTATCAGTGCCTACAAGATTGCAATGCAGTGGAAGATATGAATGACAAGCTCGTGGAAACTGTCCATGCGATCGGAGCTAAGTTCTGCAAGACCCGCTGCAGAAGAACACAAAAACTCTCCGATCACACTCTTAATCTCATGGCTGTTAGACGGGAGATAAGGCTACAATCGTCAACAGATTTGACAGCATACAGGCAACTGAACAGACAGATCTCCAAATGCATGCGGCGAGACTTACGCAACTTTAATACTGCTCTCATTAAAGAAGCGATCGAGCGGAATCAGGGCTCCAAAGTCTTTGCCAGAGATCTGTCTGCCAGTAATAGCCAACTGTCAAAGCTGTAGACTGAGTGTGGCAGCATCGTTTCTGGGTCACCTGAGATTTTGAGTGAGTTTGAGAGATTCTATGGGCAGCTGTACACAACATCGTTGGAGCCACACGCAAGTGTGAGTAACGATCCAAGAGCAAGTCTTATCCGACACTATTCCGATGATATCCCGGACGTCAGTCTAAGCGAGATTAGAATGGCTCTTCAGCACCTTAAAAACGGCAGGGCCCCAGGCGAGGATGGAATTACAGCGGAGCTTCTGAAAGCGGGTGGAACACCAGTACTTGAAGTCCTTCAGAAGCTCTTCAATTCCGTACTCCATGGTGGCACTACTCCGGAGGAGTGGTGCAGAAGTGCGGTGGTCTTGTTCTTTAAGAAAGGCGACAACGCTCTCTTGAAGAACTAAAGACCAATTTTCCTTCTGAGCCGCGTCTACGTGCTGTTTTCAAGAGTCATTACGAATCACCTCACACCCAGACTAGATGACTTCCAGCCTCCTGAACAAGCCGGTTTCTGAAAAGGCTTCAGTACCATAGACCACATACATACCCTGTGGCAGATTGTACAGAAGACCGAAGAGTACAATCTGCCACTTTGCCTGGCGTATGTGGACTATGAGAAAGCCTTTGATTCTGTCGAAATTTCCTACAGTCCTTTCAGCAGTGCCAAGTTGACTGTCGGTATATCGAAGTGCTGAAGTGTTTATACAGTAGGGCTACGATGGCTATCTACGAAACCAGAGCTCGAAACCTATCCAACTGCAGAGAGGTGTAAGACATGGTGACGTTATATCCCCGAAACTCTTCACCGCTGCATTGGAAGACGCTTTCAAGCTACTGGACTGGAAAGGATACGGTATTAACATCAATGGCGAGTACATCACTCACCTTCGATTTGCCGACGATATAGTCCTTATGGCAGAATCGCTGGAGGACTTAATCACTATGCTCAATAACCTCAATAGTGCCTCCCAACGGATAGGTCTCAAGATGAACATGGACAAAACAAATATCATGTTTAATGTCCACGTCACACCTATGATGGTAGTTATTGGGAGCACTAAGCTCGAGGTTGTCAAAGAGTATGTTTACCTGGGACAAATAGTCCGACTAGGTAAGTCCAACTTCGACAGAGAGATCAATCGACGGATTCAACTAGGCTGGAAAGCGTTCGGGAAATTACGACATATGTTCTCGTCAGGTATACCTCAATCTTTAAAAACTTGATTGTACAACCAGTGCGTGTTGCCAGTAATGACTTACGGATCTGAGACGTGGTTTCTCACTGCTGGCCGTATAAGGACGCTCAAGGTTGCTCAGCGAGCTATAGAGAGGGCTATGCTCGGAGTTTCTCTGCGTTATAGACTCAGAAATGAGGATATCCGCAGTAAAACCAGAGTAACCGACATAGCCCAACGGATTAGTAAGCTGAAGTGGCAATGGGCCGGCCATATAGCTCGAAGAACCGATAACCGATGGGGAAGAAAGGTTCTCGAGTGGCAGCCTCGTACCGGTAGGCGTATGTAGGGCGACCCCCCATTAGATGGAGTGACTACCTTGTAAGAAATGCACGAAGTTGATGGATGCAGGTGGCTCAGGACCGTGCTTTGTGGCATTACTTGGAGGAGGCCTATGTTGAGCAGTGGACTTGCAAAGGGCTGTAATGATGATGATGATGATGAACGTTTGCCGCGTGATGTCAAATTTTACATGCTACACTTACACGTAATAAATCTCACACGTACACGTTTCCTTATGGTGTTTTCCATCACCATGAAGTACGTGGTAATTTTTTTATTAAATTGAAGTGACAATCCGACTGGAAGTCCACCTAAATGCGGAAAGCTACACAGGTATCCAACTTCAAGGAATAAAGGAGGAGACAGATTCGTTATCACGCTAGCAACTGCGTTGGCAACCGAAGTTTTTTATTATTATTTTGTGTTGTTATCAGGAAGATGCTGCTGCCCATCTCCTGTTTCATTTTCCTTCTGACGCCCCTAACGACACCTTTGGAGCAATATAGTGTAGTACATATTCCTACACTACCACTTCATGGTTGATGTTCGTATACTGGCTCTTGAATCACATTATTGTACAGCAGATGTACTGCTATTTAGCAGGAAAAATATTTATTTAAAGTCAACCTTGAGAAACTCCTAAACTTACGAAGAAGGTAAAATTTTGAAAAAGTATAAATACGTCCACATGCCTTCTTAAGGCACATGCCTCGTCAAAATTCTAAGAAGGTTTAAGAAGGTTGAATCCGAGTTGCTAACGTACTGTGAAATTTATGACGTCGCTTATTCCCTGAGCTACAATGAATCGTTTGTTTTATTAATAAAATTTTATAACGAAAGATATATCCATACATGGAAGATCAAATTTTAGATTTATCTGTTAAAACTCTGCGGAAACTTCATATGTAGATTATTGCGCTTCCTAATTTGCAAGACATCACATGCCGAAATTTCTTGCAAACTTGGCATTTTGTATTTGAAGTTTCGGCGTTTAAACTTCGGTGAAGTGAAAATTGTGAGGTCGTAAGTTTACTTGCTAAGTAGTTTATCAGTGTCTTTGATGCTATAATTTATGTTTAGTATACCATAAAAAGATACTTAAAACACTTTTATGAATAAAAATTTTGCCACAGCCAAAACTTGTTTGTGGAGTGTTTTAAATTGTCAATTTTTAACTAATGTGTCTATATCCCGTATAGGGAAACTGTAATGGTTGTAGCACAGAAGGACAACACAGTCTTAGAATACCGGAGTGAAATTGCAGCTCAGTGCTGACTTTGTTTCGTACGGTGAGTGTAGAGATTTGGATACCCTTTTTACTGGAAAAAAGGCAGTCACTTTGTCTCAATCCTCAAGGGTGACAAGGTTTTATTTAATATTTGAAGATGAAGATAAATGCAGATGTTTATGGACCACAGCATCCACTTATCATCAGGTGGACTGTTCACTCGTTTGTCACTTCTTATTCTATAAAAAAAATATTCTGGATAAAAGTCTTGCCACAGCCAAAACCATAAACCGCTTGCATAATCTTTTTAAGAAGTGGATAGACCAGCTGTCTTTGTGTTTACTAATTTTAAGAGTGTATTACGTGGTAGTTTTCATAGTAAGAATGGGTCGGCTCGACCAAAAGGATCACGCTGACACCGACATTTTAATGCAGCTGTGTATCGTAAGGTGAGGGTTATGTAGGTTAAGTGTGGAGAGCCTACTTACTGAAAACAAGGCATTCTTTCTTATTCTTCAAGGATGAAAACGCATATGTATTTTGATTCGGAATAGATGTAGCGGGTAGACGGGGTAGACGGGCCACAGTGTCCATAACACACTATGTGCTACTTTGGATTTTTCGATTATTTGTGAAAAGTGTGTATAAAAAATGTCTCTTTGACAATTTTTAAATTGGTAGGAGTTTTGGTTTCAACGGTCACTATATACACTTTATTTATTTTTATAGCAGGTGTTTCAAATAATACCACAAAGAGGCTATTTGGAAACTAAGATTCCTAGAAATTGGAAATTAAGAAGCTTCTCGCGATTTTTGGAATGGTTTTTGTACGTGGCAGAGCCACGCTGCAGCTATATTATAGTTGTAGCTCGAATGGGTCAGCTGGACCGGGGGAAGGACCCACGCTCTCATAAAATACCAGCAAAAATAGGATCTTAATACTACTGTGTTTCGTATGGTGACTGTAGAGAACTGGAGAACCTTTTTACTGGAAACGAGGCATTCCATCTTAGTGGTCTGGGGTAAAAACACATCTGCATTTTGATTCTTAATCCTGGATAAATATAGATCTCTATGGGCAACAGCATACACTTACTATCAGGCTGACTGTGTGCTCATTTGTCACTCTTATTCTATAAAAAAATCAAGGGCAAGCACTTGTTAAAAATTTGAATTAAATTAATGTCCATTAAAATTCTCGAAACAGAACACCACACTTTAAATGATAGAGACAATAAGAGATGCTGTTGTTCTTGGTGATGTTTCCGTTCCGAAGTGATTTTAACGAGAAGAGCTTAAATTCAACAACATTTAAAAATAATATTCAGAACTATTGCACGTTTGTTAATGTTATTTTTATCGTGGAAATAGTATGATCCTTGCAGTTATTGCAATCCATGCGTCTTAGTAAACTTTAACACCTGAACTCATATCTTTCGAATAAAAAATCTTACAAAAAAGAACGTATTCAATCTCAAATGTACTTTTTTAGATAATTTTCGTTCCGCATCAATCAAGATATTGTTGCAGAATAATCCCAACAAAAATATCAGTCTGTATTATTACAGTCTTTTTAAAATTAAAATAAGATTGTAGACCTCTTTGAAATGTTTTTAAAAGTAAAATAAGATTGTAGACCTCTTTGAAATATTTTTAAAAGTAAAATAAGATTGTAGACCTCTTTGAAATGTTTTTAAAAGTAAAATAAGATTGTAGACCTCTTTGAAATGTTTTTAAAAGTAAAATAAAATTGTAGACCTCTTTGAAATGTTTTTAAAAGTAAAATAAAATTGTAGACCTCTTTGAAATGTTTTTAAAAGTAAAATAAGATTGTAGACCCCTTTGAAATGTTTTGTTAACAAAATTTAAAATTTAAATAAGTTTTAAAAATCAATCAATCCCAGATAAAAGGTTACAATAGCTCAAAGGTAACTTTGTTATAAATTATAATATTTTAGATCAATAAAATTTTCAATTACTATACCGAAGTCATTTTCCTGTTCTTCTGTTCGGAGTAACATTACAATTCAAAAAAAGGTTAAAGTGATAAAATTAAAAATTTTATACATCATCAATGTATGTCGTAGTCAAGTACTGCTTATTAAGGATACCTCAAAACCCATATGAGACCACAAACGTATGAGATCACAATTAAGCACCAGCTTTCAAATAAATTATCAAATCGGTTCACCTACAAAAAATTCTAAGTAAATAAAAATAAAATAAAAAATGTAGTCGAATTGAGAACCTCCTCCTTTTTTGAAGTCGGTTGAAAAACAGTTATTCATGTCTAAGCAGCATCCATACAATTAACGTCTGAGCTTAATAGAAGCTTAGTATTTCTATATTACAGACAGAAACTTCAATTTCATTTATATGTATAACTTTACTTAATAACTAAAATAAATATTTTATAAAAGGGTTTATATTATATATTTCAGTCGTTTAAAAAAATTAAGACCAGTATTGATTCACATAAAAATGCTTTTAAAACTAACGAAGTCTGATCGCAAGAATACTTAGTGCGCATATAACACTTCTAAATGGCAATAGTAATGACAATTATGTTTAATTTATTTCGAAACGGCACGTAAAATACAGATAGTAAAATTTTATTTAAATACTCTTTTCTCTAAATGGATTACGAAATAGTCGACGAATGCAAAATTAGAAAAAAAAAAACAAAAGATTGAGTTTAAAATGAATATTGCATGTTATAAAATTAAAAGACGAATTAAGCCTCAAAAACTTATATAGTTGTTTTCAAATAATTAGATCATATAGTTATTTATTCAATCATTCATTATTTGCAGTCTAAATGTAATACTCCTTTAGAGATCGTTTCATGCTATATTACCATTGCATGACCATTTGTCAACCAATTGTGACGGTATGGCAACCACATTTTTTATCATTTTGTGTTGATATCAAGATATTGCTGCGAATCTCCAGTTTCTTAATTTCATTCTACGATATCAACGGGACAAAATGGAGCAAATTCTCTTACGCTTCCACTACACGGCGAGTTTAATAACAATAATAAGGTAAATCAATCATTGAATGTATCATCATCATCATCATAATTACAGCTAGCCCCCGAGAAGTGTAGCTTAGTCCGTCGCGCTGTAAAGCGTAAAGTAGCAACTTAATACAACGGTATTAAGTTGCTACTTTACGCTAGTATTCTGTGGCATGGTTCTTCTCCGGTCGAAATGACCTATTCGTACTGCTACCATATAGTTACAGCGTTGTACTGCCATATATTAAAAATATTTAATATTATTTATGTAGGTGGAGTATAATATATAAGAATGTTTTTATCAAAACTTTAAGCTTATCGACGTTGTAGTTTCAACTATTCATAAAACTATTACATCGGGGAGTAACGTTGCCTGCACGATGGTAATAAACCAACTCGCAAGACTAAAGTTTCAAAACTTCACTCGTGCGAGGCTTCTGTAAATTTGTTCTAATAGAATACGTTTAGCGTTTATATTTCGCCTTTATAAAAAATATAGGTATTTTAAGGCGTGTAAAACAATTAATTTAATTTTAGTTAGTTATTTACTCTATTATTATTTGTTTTTTAGCCCTAATTAGAGCACACAGTGCCTATAGTAGCAGATGATTTATCTCAATATAACATTATTTTTCAAAACGTTACGAACAAGTTATAATAAAGTTATGAGGTGAAGCAGAAAGTGTAACGGTTCAATCACCATCGTCATCATCATAACAAGTCCACTTCTATACATAAGCCTCATCCAAGAAATTCCACAAAACATGGTCCTGAGCCATCTGCATCCACCAACTCTGTGTTTTATCAAGTCTTAAAAATGTATTATAATAATTATTATTTATATTTTAAAGTCGATATAAGAACTTCATTTGTAGTCAAATTCAAACTGCTACTGCGATTTCACACTTTAGTTAGGCGTTAAAAACCGATTCAAAGAACCGACAACCGATGAAGAAGTAAGATTTCCGAGTGATACAGTAGTGGGACTAGATGAAGTGACTACCTGGTAAAAGGTGCAGGAAGTCGACTAAATGTGAATGAAAGTAACATCCTAAAATACATACATCTGAGCACATGCCTCATTTTTTAAAAGATTTTTGGAGGAGGGCGCAACGCACTTACCAAATTTGTTTTTTATCTTTCGGTGAACTTTACACTTAGTAAAAGAATAGTACGTAAATCAGCACTAATTGGAAATAATTTAATTAAAGATGTTAAAAAAATAGTTTGCTAAGATCCGAGTAATAAAATAAAATGATATGTCTAACCTAGTTTCAAGTGCACCTCACATTCTCTCTCAATTGTGTGTGTCACTAACACTTTACAGTTTCCGTTCTTCGCTGGCAGATTTTCGGTAACCATGATTTTGTTTTTATTAATTATTTTCTATCATAAAAATGATGTTACTCATCTTCTGGTTCAATTTCCCTTTAAAGCAAAATTGTAATAGCTACAGAATCTACTAGCAAATTAGATATTATAATTAAAGAAAGCTTGCAACAGTATTAAAACATTATTATAGAAACTCAAAAGCTTTTGACAGTAAATAACAAAAAGAGAATATTTGCTATTAACTGAACAACCAATACTGCAACAACAAAAGCGCTAGCTACACAAAGAAGCCACAGCTTTAGAACTGCAAGTCCAATACTTGTCTGTGTATACAGTTAATTTATTAAAAGCTTAAAATTGTTTTATTTAAAGTAAATATTGCAATTTTCTTACCAAGTTTGTCAGTTCCTTATTTATATTATTATTGGCGGGTCTATTAGTACAACAAATGAACGAATTGATAGTCGTTCATTTGTCCACCATCATTCAAAATTCTGTGTTTCAGGACACAGTACATATATACGAAGTGCAGGGCTACCCCAAAATTGACAATCTGCTAAAAGATGATACCAGTGACTTGTGACCGTGTTTTCTGGCATTTTTGGGAGTCCTATGTTAATTTGATTGATTGCGAAATGATGATATTGATAATAATGATGACGAAAAAAAAACACACTCTGCTGTTATAAGCTTTATCTAGTAAGGATTGAGAAAACCTGACCAAGAGAACAGAAGCTTCATCGCTAGTTCGAAACGAATAGGAAAAGGAAAGCTTCTTAGAAAATAATTCCTTAATTGACGATAGAATTACAAAGGCCATTTTGTTTACCATTACCCGTAGTTAAATCAACTTCAAGAATATATGGATATTTTAGCAACAGTTCTCCCAAATTAAGGAGGCATTTTGCATTTCTGCAAGGAGGAGCCTTATGGCCGAGCCATTGCCACTTCAGCTTACTAATCCGTTGGGCTATGTCGGTCACTCTGGTTCTACTGCGGAAATCCTCATACCTAAGTTTGTCACGCAGAGAAACCCCGAGCATAGCCCACTCCATAGCTCGCTGAGCGACCTTAAGCGTCGCCATACAACCAGCAGTGAAGGACCATGTCTTAGATCCGTAAATCATCACTGGCAACACGCTCTGGTTGTACAATCTAGTTTTCAGGTTTCAAGGTATTACTTACAGGAATATGTGTCGTAATTTCACGAACGCTGTCCAGCCGAGTTGAATCCGTCGATTGAGCTCTCGGTCGAAATTGTACTTACTATGATTGACTATTTGTCCCAGGTAAACGTACTCGTCAACTATTTAGAGCTTAGTGTTACCAACAACTACTGGCATAGGTGTGACATAGACATTAAACATGATCTTTGTTTTGTCCATGTTCATCTTAAGATCTATCCGTTGGGAGACACTTTTGAGGTAATTGAGCATAGTTCCTAGGTCCTCCAGCGATTCAGTCCCAGTAGCCTGAAAACGTCTTTCAATGCAGCGGTGAAAAGTTTTGGAGATATTACCTTCATGTCACCCTGTCTTATACCTCTCTGCAGTTGGTTTTGTTCTCTGGTTCTGTACTCGGATAGCCATCGTAGCCCTACTGTACAAACACTTCAGCACTTCTACGAGTATATCCCGACATTAAACTTGGCACCGCTGAAGAGACTTTAGCACCGCCCAGATTTCAACATAATCAAAGGCTTTCTCATAGTCCACATACGCCAGACAAAGTAACAATCTGCCGCAGGCTATATATTTGTTTTATGGTTCTGAAGCCTTTTCGGAAACCGGCTTGTTCGGGAGGCTGCAAGTCGTCGAGTCTGCGTGTGAGACGATTTGTAATTGCTCTAGAAAACAGCACGTAGATGCGACTCAGAAGAGAAATCGGTCTGTAAAGAGAGGTCTTGAAAAGAGCGTTGTTTCCTTACTTGAGGAACAAGATCATTGCACTTCTGCTCCACGTCTCCGGAGTAGTGTCACCATAGAAGATGGAATTGAAGAGCTTTTAGGACTTTTCGTAGGACTTTTAGTACCGGTGTTCCACCCGCTTTCAGAAACTCTGCTGTAGCTCCATACTTGCCACCTCCCTGGAGAGCCATTCTAATCTCCAAGACTGACGTCCGGGATATCATCGGAATAGTGTTGGATAAGACTTGCTCTTGGATTGTTACTCTTACTTGCGTGTGGCTCCAACGATGATTTGTACAGCTGCCCATAGAAACTCTCAATCTCACTCAAAAACTCGGGTGTCCTGGAAACGATGCTGCCACACTCAGTCTTCAGCTTTGACAGTTGGCTCTTTCTAGCAGACACATCTCCGGCAAAGACTTTGGAGCCCTGTTTCCGCTCGATCGCTTTTTCAATTCAAATGACCCTAAGTACGAATATTCCTTCATAAATCACAAAAAAAGGCTATGAGTACATACATACATACTTTAACAAATGTTTTCGTCATTTAGAAATTTGTCTTAAATGGCGGTGATTAATTTAAGAAATTATTTTATAACTAATATAAATCTGAGGTTAAATATTTTTTATTTTTATTGCCGTTTAAAAAAAATATGACATAAATTTTACTGATGATATTGAAAGACATGATTCCTTTTACAGAAATAGTAAACTTTCATAACGTTCTTTTTGTTCAAGTTTGTTTATATAAATATTCTCTTAAATACGGAAGCTGGCCCGTAAGTAGCTCCTGACTTAGGTGTTCTGATGATAATGCTACAGGAGTAGGCTCGCCGATAGGAGGAATAGGCCTGGCGACAGAAGGAATAGACCCACCGACAGGAGGAACCGGCCGGGGGAACAGGCCCGTCGTTTAGAATAGCTGCTTAAACGCGATAAGAAAGAGCAGATGCTATTCATGAAGGACCTTCACGCTACCTTCGGGAAAGAGACAAAGGAGGTGGAAGATAGATTTGCTCAACATAACAACCGCCTCTCGGAAACTAAAACCCGAATCGACCGAGTGAACATTCGGATTGAAAACGTGATGGTTGACGTGAAGAAAACGCTGAACGACCTGAAGCTTGGGGACAAAATGACAGCTCTCGTAGTAGCTACAACACCTTCGCTACGTGGATTCAAGGTGCCACCGTTCGACGGGACTTCTTCCTGGTCAGCATACAAAATCCAGTTCGAGGCTGTCATGAAGGCGAACGGCTGGAATAAAAGTCAGGCCATGAGTGCTCTCACCCTAGGCCTGTGACAAGGCCTTAACTGTTCTGGAAGCTCTTGGTAAAGATGTGACTTACGAGCAGGTCCTTGAAGCATTGGAAGCGAGATATGGCAGCGGTTAACTGGAACAATTCTTTCGTGTGCAGCTCAAACATCGCGTGCAACGCAGCAACGAAAACCTGCAGCAGTTGGCCCTTGTTGTGGAGAAGCTGTTTCGAAAAGCACACCAGTCTTTACCTCACCTCTCACTCACTCACGAATCATTGGAAGGAACCGCGATCTTGAAGTCAGAGCTGCTTTGAGGCTCAGGCACCACGATACGCATAAAAATGCGTTAGCCATGCACTGGAGGTAGAAGCCGTGCGGCAGGATCATCAAACTCATCGCGTCAGGGAGATATCAGTCAGGGAGATGTCAGGCGGATTAACGATTGACGATCGTCAGGCTGAATATTTTACGCCTAGCGTGAGCTTCATGGTTATAACGCCATCTATAAGAATCCTTAGGTTCTTGTTGGCAAAGGTGGTGGATTCTCATACGCCTCCACCTTACCGCATAATAAGGCCTATATTTTAGGTCCCCCCACCCCCCCCCCCCCCCCCTTTTTTTTTGGTTTTAAAAAAAGGGAATTTTTTTTTTATGTAGCCCCCCTCCCCCCTTTTTTTTTTTTTTACCCCCCCCCCCCCTTCCCAAAAAAAAAAAAATCAAAAAAAAAAAGTAGCCATTAAAAGTAAATTAAAAAGACCAAATATATTATTTAAATAAAACTAATTTAAATATTTTCATTAAATATCTGATGTAGCTCAGGTTAAAATTGGATATAACATTGGAACGTGAAACACCTCAGTCCATCCCGTAATAATCAGACGTCGGAAAAAAATAAAATAAAATTAAACGCGATAAAATCCATAAAATTAGTTTTATACCTACCTGTGTGCAGTATTCGTTTGAAAATAACCGAGAAAAAGAAGAAGAAAAAAATAGTTATTTATTTATTATGTATATGGGCTAATAAAAGTGAAAAAGAGGTGTTCTGATTTAACAGTTGACGTTCTTTTAGAAAGCTTATACGTTTTTCCTCGTTAGTATAAATCGCTTAGAAAAACATTTTCATAAAACGTAGCCGTTCAGTGTCCTTTCTAAGACTAATTGTGTAAATTACACTTATGATGTAATCTTAACCAACAGGAGAATGAAGAAAAAGCTGCTGCTATTTAATAATAATATCTTAAATAGTTGCTGGTGGTGGAAAAGAATCCCTCATTCCAATTTTCTTATATTCTCCGTTGCGGTATTATCAACTCGCTTCGTCAGACAGTAAAATAAAAGAACGGCAATAGGGAACAGCGTTAAAGGTACGAGCTGTCTGGACTGTCTTTTTAATCCGTAGGACAAGCGATACGATTATGATAAATCCTTCCTACGACGATTGCTAGTAGTAGAATTTTATTAGTTGATAAAGAGGAGGGAATAGTAACAGGTGATATATTTTATGTGTGCTATAACATATTAGTGAAAGATTTAGCTGTATTTTGAAATAATATAATATCGAATTGTATAAAGATTTTGATAAATACATTCTTAAAATGTTATTTTTTATTAACATTTTGTTTGTATACAAAATTAAAAAAATATTTTTATTATACGAACTGGCTTTCCATGAATGTCATTCATTCATGTCAGTATCAAACTGCACTTTTTATAGCAAATGGCAAACTTATTTCGCTTTGGACATCTGGATTCAACTCGCAAGAAACGGGAAAGGTGCGTTGTCACTCTTGAGGACTAAGATCGATGGCCATATAGGCTAAAATTATTACGCAGTTAAGAATTACGTCATAATGTGTTCAAAAACAAAAAAGAAATTGTAGTATATACTATTAATACTGCGGTGGAATAAAAAGAAACGACAAATTATAAGAATAAAATTATATGTAATATATATATCCAAAAATAACTTTTTAACTTTAAAATAAATAGCTTTAAAATCTGTAACTGTAGACTATAAAGAAACTCGTATATCAATTTACGGATAATCTGGGTTTAATTCAATTAGTTGTTGGAATGTAATAAATTATTCAATTGCCCTAGACATATTCGTCAGAAACCCAAATTTAGTGCTCCGCAGTGTTTTAAGCATCACTAACACCATTTCAAACGACAATGTATACATTACACCAGTTTTGAAAGTAAAAAACGTAAGACGGGGATTAATTAACGAATTTGCAATTGAATACAGAATTAACATTCCTCCCTTGTCAAAAAAAAGTAATGTCATTTCCACTGCTGACACTTTTCTCCATTCAAGACATTACATCAATGGGTGGCTCCGTAGCTGTGTAAACATCTGGCTGTGGTGCTGCGGGACGCACATTCGAATCTCACGACGTGTTTTGTGTAGTATTTCCGCATCTAAATATTTCTCCATGTACAACATATGTGTGTGAAACGTTTACGTGACACCGATAAATTTTATTTAAAATTCAATCCAATTAAATTAGGTGTGAAGAAAAAATTAGTCTTTGCCCTTCAGTATATTTTCCCTACGGCTGTTTCCTTACTTTATATGTAAAGATTTATTTAAACATACATATATTTACAGATTTAATGGAAGGGTTGGGGTGAGGAGGCTTGGTTATGAAAGGGTATTGGGAATGTTTGGTGATGAAAGTATAAATGAGAATGGTGAAAGCCTCCTCACCGTATGTGTGGAAAGGAATCTTTTTGTGACGAACACTTTCTTTCGTCATAAGAAGATTTACATGTATACTTGGAAAAGAGGTGATGATAGAAGCATGATAGATTTCATAACCGTGGATGAAAGAATGAGGAGCGCAGTGGTGGATACAAGGGTTTACCGGGGGTCCAACGTAGGGACGGACCACTACCTGGTCTTATGCCGAATTAGGGGTTTATTCAGACGTTGGCGGTATAGGACATCTGTGTCTACCACTGCGTTACAGCGTATAAGAATTGAGAGGTTACAAGATGAAGATGTGAAAGACAAGTACAAATGCAGACTGAGAGAAAATATAAGTAATTTGGATGAGTTGTGTGTGAATGAGTTAGACTTGGAGAATGTGTGGCATAATGTTAAGAAAGGTTTAGTGGATGCAGCTACCGAAGTATGTGATGTTAGTAAGAGAACGAATGAAAGAAAAGACAATACGTTATGGTGGGATGATGAGGTATGTATGGAAGTTGAAGCAAAGAAGAGAGCATGGCTAGATTTACTAGCGACCAAAGCTGGTAATTCTGGTGGTAATAATGATGAGAATGAAAGAAAAAAGGCTGAGTTTAAACGTTTAAATAAGAGAGTAAAAGAATTAGTTGAAAGGAAAAAGCAAGAAAGAACGGATAGGAATGATAGAAGAATATCGCATAACTTCCAGGCAAATATTAAAATGTTCTGGAAACTCGTAAAAAATACCAGGGAACTTTCAAAACAGCCTAGATTGAATGCGATACGAGACGAGAATGGCTGTATCCTGAATGATGAAGTGTTGAGTCTAAAGAGATGGAAGGAATATTTTGAAAGCGAATTTATGGGTGAGGAGAAGTGTGAACTAAATGAAATGGAAATTCCGAAAGAAGATGAAAGAGATAGGGAGATAAGTATAGATGAAATAATGAAAGCAATGAAAAGCATGAAAGTAGGTAAGGCAGCCGGATATGATAGAGTTTCACTCGAAATGCTAAGGGCTGGAGAGGACGTAGTGGCAGGCCTGCTGTACACCTTGTTTAATTTATGTTGGGAACTAAAGCGGGTACCGGGAGACTGGTGCAAAGCCGTGATAGTCCCAATATATAAGGGAAAAGGGTCACAGCAGGACTGTAAAAACTACCGTGGTATCAGCCTTCTTAGCATTGTGGGAAAACTGTATGCTATACTAATTGAAAGAGTTATGAAAGAAACTGATGAAAAAATTTGAGATGTGCAAGCGGGATTTAGAAAGGGAATGGGGTGTACAGATCAAGTCTTTTCCATGCGCATTATCGCGGAGAAGTTTTTGGTGAAAAACCAAAAAGTTTTTTGTGCGTTCATGGACTTGGAAAAGGCTTATGACAGAGTGGACAGGGATGTGTCACGGCAAACGCTGAACGCATTTAGGTTGAGCGCTGGTTTGATACAGGCATTAAAGTCTCTGTATAGGGACTCGAGTGCTTGTGTTAGAATCAACGGGGTCTACTCGGACTGGTTTGGCATCCATAAAGGTGTCAGACAGGGCTGTGTAGCTTCCCCGTGGCTGTTCAACCTATTTATGGATAGCTGTTTAGAAAATTTGAAAGTTGAAGAATGCGGGTTAAGAATGGGTGAGTTAACCATCAAATGCCTTTTGTACGCCGATGATCAAGTCATACTTGCGTCGTCGGCGGCCGAGTTGCAAATGATGGTTACATTAATGAACAGGTCATTAAAAGAAAGGGGAATGAAAGTGAACGCAAGTAAGACGAAAGTGATGGTTTTTGAAAGAGATGAAAGCAAGACGGTATGTGAAATAAGAATAGAAGGAGAGTTAATTGAGCAAGTGGGTGAGTTCGTATATTTGGGATGTGTATTCAGCAGGAATGGGAGATATGATAAGGATATTGAACGACGAGTGAATGCAGGAAATAAAGTAAATGGGGCTCTACACTCTATTGTGAAAAGTCAGAATGTGTCAAAAAAGGCACTTATGGCAATTCACAGTGCCGTATTAGTCCCTACTTTAACGTATGGTAGTAAAAGTTGGGTGTGGCAGAAGAAGCACGAGAGTAGAATAAATGCAGTAGAAATGCGGTCGCTACGGAGTATGTTAGGGCTGAATCTGAGTGACAGGGTGAGCAACTGTGTGATAAAAGAAGAGTGTGGTTTGCAAGATGATGCGGTGACCAGGATTAAGAAAGGAATGCTTCGGTGGTTTGGTCATGTAGAAAGAATGAATGCGGAAAGACTGACAAAGCAAATATATGTTGCAGAAGTGAATGGAAGAGTCGAAAAGGGACGTCCTAGGCGGAAGTTTGTCGACCAAATTGGCGATATACTAAAAATGGGCCAAATTAAGATTACCCTTAACCGACGAGCATGTATGCGTAGGTATATGGATGTGGAAGAGGCGAGAAAGGTATGTCAGGATCGTGCTAAATGGAAGTCTGTAGTCTCTGCCTACCCCTCTGGGTGACAGGCGTGAGTGTTTATGTTATGTTATGTTATGTTATATATTTACAAACTATGTATATAGTTTGTAAAATGTTTGAAAATATATATATTGCGTACACTTTTGTTGTGAAATAGGTCTAAGTTTGACACCCTTCGTAAAAGACGCCTAAGAGAAACTCTTAAAAATCTCATCACGACTGACAATAATTTATGCTAGCATCACTCGACCGAAAATTGGGAAAAGCGATTAGAATCTGTTACGTGTGATGTTTGATTTGTAACTATAGTAAAATCTAGGACCTATTCTAGAAAAAAAAACGTTATTGGCTTCTTTGTTATTGCGTTATTTCTTTTTCTTTGGAAGAAATAACGCAATAACAGAAGAAGCCGGCGAACACTTTTTTTCTGAAAAAGGGTTCGCCGGCTTGATGACAAAGTGGCTTTGAATTATGTTGTGGCGCTGAGGATCACGTATACCAATACCGCACCAAAGAATTATTTGTATAGCCTACAAATAATTGTTAAGGGTCTGGACGTTTGTTCCTGTTCAATTAATGTTTGTTAAATGTCTTCACAATCGACAAAAAAGGTAAGTAGGTAACGTTTTTTTGAATGAAAAACAAATTAAAGCAATTGTCGTAATTGAAATATTAAAAGCAATTATTGGTTATTGCCGTGGTAATTCAGGAGCTGAACTTGGGTTTGATTCCCGTCGATACAATGAAAAGGTTAATTACAATTTTAGGTGCAATTTGTACTTTTACCACTTGCTCGACGGTAAAGGAAAACTTTGTGAGGTAACCTGCAAGGCTTAGAGGAGACGCAATGGAAGACCGAAAATGCGAGAAGAGATGTTTCTCAGCACACTTAAGAGGCTGTAACTTTATATCTAACTACTTTAACATTAAGTAACCCAAAAACCATCTCCGATTTGAATCGAAATCTTAAATCATATTTGAACCAAATTTCAACTGACTCCAAATATTCGAAATGTTTTTTAAAGTAGGAGCGATGCATGGTTTCACAAAGTGAAACGCCACAATAACAAAGGTACACTTGTAACAAAAGAAATCGTCAAACGGATGAAGTAAAAAATAGTATAAGTACAAAATTTACGCGTTGCTCACAAAGGCTGTGTTAACAACTCGCTAACACTGATATTGTTGCTCTCCCTTAGTTAAAGGCCAGTGTTGACGTTTCAGGCTTTATGTTGGCCCGCGTTTACATTGTTCTGATTTTTAAAAGATTTTTCATGCGAAGTGATTTCTGTGTTTGCATTCTTTTTAAGGTAATTTTCCTGGAAATTAGTAACATTAAAAATAGTAAGACTATATAAGTCCCTAAATTGATCTCAGGTTTGTTTTACTTTCTGAAAGAGTCTTGAGTAAAGAAAGAGAGATCCTAAGTACATTGACGGGCTATAGGTAATTATTTCCTCTATATTATTGTTTTATATAACTGAAGTAAGAAACAAACTTACAGCTATAAAAGCTGCTCCTTTAGACCATAGCTACGCTGCAACCAACAATAAGCTAAAAAGGCTACTGGTGCTACATCATCTTTGAAGAATAAAAATAATGGTGTTGGGGGTAGTAGTCTGGACTTAGAGGTGGTGGTAATAGTGAATACATTTTTGGAAGGGAGGGACCTGCTCTTAAATCTTGGTAATAGTAGTAATAAATATCTCACCACATTCTTATTTTACAATTTTAAGCAAATTAAATTAATCAGATTCAATATAATAAATTTCCGCAAGATAATACTCGATTCTCATTCAGTTATAACTTCTGAAGTAAATGTGTAAAACTTATTCCTACTTCAGCAATATTTTTATATAAAGTATTTTGTAGGTTACTTATACATACTCAACACAGTAGGTAGAAATGACATCATCACATCATGACATGAAGACAAACACAATCGCTACAAATTATTAAATAGCAGAAAGTTTTTATTGTATTTTGCACAATAAATACCAAATAGTCCAATTTCGTTATAGCACTACATTTTACCCAGCAGCAGACTCCATTTCATGTCACAATATTCAAACGCCGACAAACGAAGCTACCGCCACCATTATATTAAAATGCTATCCTCTTCCCCGGTATTTCTTTAAAAACATATTCAATCCTTGTTGAACTCGATTGACTTTTCGATATATTTCCACGGTGCAGTTCCTTGCAATTTTCATCAGCAAAAGTCTGGCTCAAAGATCAGTGTCATATCCATTATAAAATATAGAAATAAAACAACGTCCTGTATGGTGTGAAAATTGAGAAGAAGAGCCCTTTTATTTTACTAATGTCAGTTTATGTCAAAAAAAACATTTATAATTTTTTCCAATACGTTCCATTTACAAACAATAATTTTCAACCGACTTCAAAAAAAGGAGGAGTTTCTGAATTCGACTGTACTTTTTTATGTGTGATACCTTAGAACTTTTTTTTCCGGTAAACCGATTTTCATGATTCTTTTCTTAAAAGCTGGTAAGTACCTCAGGTGGTTCCACATAAATTTGATCAAGATCTTACCAGAAGTTTTTGAGTTATCCTTAATAATGCGTATTTAATGACTTCGAATACATTAATGATGTTCTTATTTCTCATATTCAACATAAATAGTATTGAAGTAGGTTGTACAAATTTTTTTAATTTTACCACTTGTTAAGTTTTGTTTTCGAGAGGCTTACTTTTTGTATGGTTCGGTCTTGTTGTATGGCAATTATAGCACCACTACCGTAGTATATTTGGTATTACATTTTTCCCAAATTCCTATCCAAAACAAATTTCTGAAAGCACATTTAATCCTTATTAAGTTTTCTTATTAGAGTGTTATATATCATTGAACTAATTACTTGACTATGCACATTTATTCACAACCGTAACAAATGAACAAAAATAGCTTTGTGTTCTCAAAATCTCATCAAACCTTATCGTTTTAATAATTCGTAGCGCATGATAAAATTTACGTTGGCAAATCAAATGCATCTAGCCGGCGGCCGAGCACGTGCATGTAAAATTCATGTGTGTAGTCATATGAATTGGCCTTAAACGCCATTGCCTAAATTCGAATCTAATCAAAGAGAATCACTCGTGTTAATGTCATTGAAATTGCTTACAAACATTTAAATATAATTTTAATTCTAAAATGAAGATATATATTTTTAAATATTTTTATCATAATCATGAGCCAAATATAAAATAACTCCAAATATTCCATTGCTGGACATGAATCTTTTCCTATTTATGAAGTATTTGCTATAACAAACTCGCCTGGAACGTGGATTGGCTATCGCTGTACCAGACGTCGTACTCGTCTCGCGACTGTGGCGATGCTGCCTGGCAAAAACCAAATAGTGTTATAGTCGGCGTAATACAAGCAAATTAATTAATTACGTAAAGCGTGATGCGCGGCGCAACACGGCACTTCGCCGAAAAACGCTGAGCGTTCACGAAATTAATGTCAGCGAGACAACAACCCGAACGGGCACACACGTGAGACCACAGCCACATTTCGTTGCGAGTGGTCATGCGGAGAGCGTATTTTTTGAAGTGTTAAGGTTTATTGCTGAAGATTTTACAATACAGCTAATATTTTTATAATACAGCTAAAGCATAGTTCTTATTACTTGCGAATTCGCGTTGTACCATACATACACATAACACTATTAAAAAAATATCCTTGACCTTTGAATATAATACGTTTATATTATTTTTAATACTAGTGTATGTCGAATTTGGAGTGTTTCCTGATTTAACTAAACTTAGTTTAGTATTTAAATATATCCACTTAATATAATATAAAATTATATCCACTTATTACTACGTGCTTGATTTTCGATTACTTTTAAAATAGATACTTACTAGTTACTGATTAGCTATATAATCCTACTTTAACTTTTATTTGTTTAAAGCCGTAGTCGGCCGTAGAAAGAAAGTCTTTGCCAAAGAACAGGCATATGTGGCACTGAGTAGAGTTTAGATTCGTGTCCGTAGAGCGCCGAGATCACCCACACAGATCCTTCCAAAGGCTGAAGGAAAGTAACATCTCAACATTAGGCTGTATCAGCAGCATCAAAAGACCGAGGGAGTCCTGTTTCCGTGTTGCAGTGGCTTATATACAAATATTTATTCCGTGCTTAATAGCACGGAACAAATATTTGTATGAACTATTAATAATGCTGCTGCCTATTTCCTGGTTCGATTTCCATCTGTCACTTCCTACGATCCCATGGGATGATATAGAGTAGCGAATATTCTAACACAGCCACTACTCGGTGTAAATACGATTATTTACAGTTAAAATACGTCGTTTTATAGCGGACGACTTGTTCGATAGACTTAAAATCGTATTTATGGACGAAGGGCTTTCTAAAGCAAGTGTCATACAGCAACATGAGCCACCGGCGGACGGTGTTGCTCTATGAACAGCGTATTATAAACTGCTCTCCAAAATAATGGTATCCATTATAAACTGCCAGCTCATGACGTGCCTTGAAGATCACCAGCTGAATAGTGGCCGCCCATACGGTTTTAGTCGAGGTAGATCAGCTGGTGATCTTCTGATCTACTTGAATAAAAGATGGGTGGAGGCATTACAGAGCAAGGAGTCATGGCCGTTAGTTTGCATAGCAAAGGCCTTCGATCGGGTTTGACACAAAGCGTTACTTGCGAATCTTTCTTCCAATAGGCCGCCCGAGAAATTGTGTAATTGAATTACCAGTTTTCTTGTTGATCGAAGCATTAAGGTCATAGTAGACCGGACACGCTCCGAATACAATCAGTGGTGTTCCATAAGGCTGCGTACGTCACCAATGCTATTTCTTCTGCATATTAATGATACATTGTAAACCGGTAACATATATTGCTATGCAGACTCGTCAGAATCGTGGGCGATCTAGTTCTTTCTTAACGACTTGACTCACTGGCACAACGAAGAGATGCTGCATCTCTTTTCGTATTCTATCGCATTTACCGCGGGAAGTGTTCTGAGGAATTGTTCGAACTAATTCCAGCCGCTCAATTTTGGCGATACCATCCATACCATCTGGATGATTGACGGTCCACCAATGTGCAAATTACAAAAAAAATATCTTCCTGGCACAACTTCCTTGTGGAATTGACTACCACCAGCGATTTTTCCAAGCTGATACGAAATAGAGACCTTCAAAAAAGGCCTATTCCTTTTTAAAAGGCTGTCAACGCACCTCAGATTCCCCTGGTGTTGCATTTGTTCATGGGCAGTGGTCAACACTTACCATCACGTGAGCCGAATACTTGTTTGCCCCCTTTTTTTTAAAAAAGCACGGTCGCCTAACTTTGAGCGATAATGAAAGAGGTGGTCACCCTTTGATGGCTATTACAAAACGAAATTTGCTAGTAGTGAAAAATTTAATTAAACAGAATAGGCAAATTAAATATAAAGAGATTCAAAACATATTGTAGATAATATGCCAACACTGATGCTCAAAACCAGAGTAGTGCTGTTACATGACAAATACATTTGTAGCAGGCTCAACTCGGCGTGTTTAAAATAGCATTACAGTTAATGAATCTTAGATTAATCAATACAAAAAGTATTCAAATATTGGATTTAATTGATTCAGAAATTAACATAATAAAAATTTCTATGAATGTTTTGATATGTAATAAAATTTTAATCGTATATTTTCTTTAGTTTTGCAAAACATTCTGAGTGACTCGCGAATTTTATTCTCTTTTTCTAATACGGATTGTTTAAGTTTTGTTAATAATTTTGCTTTGTGCCATTATGTTAGCTATAAAAAGTTGCAAAATCATCCTGCCATCTTTGGTGTCGTATTATACACTACCAAAACGCTGCATCAATGTATTCTCTTGCGGTAATTGTAGCCCAAAGCTCTTGAGGCATTTAGCCGCGGATACTCCAATATTAGTATGGCGGCCTTTGAGCAACATCAGCAATTTGGATTACGAGGTGCAGTTGGAGGTTTTGAACAAGATGGTTAATTTTGTACCTTAATGCTACGCTCCATCGTTCTTCACATCTAGACTGCGTATATAAGCGTGGACAGAATACATATGTATAAGTCTTCATTTCAGAATCATTTAAAGATTTCGCTACATCAGATCTTTCATGGAGTTGATCAGCATTTTTAGGTATTTTTATCTCTGTAATGAAAGTACCCGCAATAAAATTACCGGCTTAGCACGTCGGATCTTTCATCATTGGCAGTAAAAATGTATCAGATTCTGTGCTCCTCACTCCATCTGAACAGCGTGGTGAGTATGTGTGCACCTTCCAAGAAATGTGTCTTTTGGCGTATTTTTAATTTTTTTAGAAATTTTACTGGTCCTAAAAGACACTTGTTTGAATTGGAAAAAAAAAAAGAAATATTTATTCCGTGGGAAGATAAGTTCGGTAATTCGAACAATAAAAGGTGGAAAATTCAGAACTTATAACTAAAATAATGTTTTATAAAAAGGAAATACCAAGAATATCTTTCCGAAAAATAAATCTATTTAAACGTTTCAAATACTCAACGTATTATTTTACATTTCATAGATTCTTCTTCAACAAATAATTTTAATTGAACATCGTCAATGTCGAAGTAAGCGAAATCATCTAAAAAATTAAAATATCCAAGCGTCTCTCGACCAATTTCAAACTCGTGATTGACACAACTACTTAAAATTAATTAGGTCGCAAAGATTTTATTGGAATATTTAGTCATAATTATGATTTGGGCCGCATATTAAATTGGGTAGCAATTTTGAAGGACGGAATTGTTCATTCTGAACTTCAAAGACAGTGGAAGGAAAGCAAATAAATAATTAGGAAGTCAGTAAAGAGTCCGCGTTATTTATTTTCTATAGTTTAGTGAGGTTAATAAACAAGAAATCGATTTTGTTAGAGAATTTTATTTTAAAATAAAACAAAATATATTATGGTGTATAAAAGCAAGTTTGAATGAGAATTCATTACCCCATTCCATTACGTAGGTGATATTGGAGACGACAACGACCATATAGGCGATATAAGATTATCTACAACCTCATTTCATCCCGTGGGTGTATAAGAGGCGACACAGGGAACAAATCAGGATATTGGCAGAAACGTCTTTCTTATACAGACTAAAATAAAACTGCGATTGCCAATCAGCTTGCCAAGCGTGACAACTATGGCAAATATCTATGAGGCAATCTATGGGGGAGGCCTATGTTCAGCAGTGGAATTTAAAAGGCTGTTAGGGTAACGAATCTAATCGTTACCGTAACAGCGACACGACAATGGGCAAGGCAAAAAAACCTCAGCGTGGAGCAGAAGAGCAATCCGCCTGCTAAATAAGGTTAGAGACAACAATGGACAAGGCGAAGAAGACGTAAACAATTTCTAGTCCGATTGCTAAGTGGGACGATAAAGGCAAATCCCTTCTATAATGAGAGCAAGAGGCCAATACCAAGTAGTGAACTGGTACGTGATAGAGCCACGCTGTAGCTATAAATAATGGTAGTAGCACAAATTTATCGGCTTGAACGGGGTAGGACCACGCTCTCACAAAATACCAGCGTAATATAACAGCTTAATGCTATTGTATTTCGTATGGTGAGTGTTAAAAACCGGAGACCCTTTTTACTGGAAACGAGGTATTCTATCTCAGTTCTCGGGGATGAAACTCAAATTTTGATTCTTAACTTTTCGCCACAGCATCAACATACCATCAGCTGGACTGTTTGCTCGCTTGTACCCTTATCCTATAAAAATGGAAGAAAATGGAGTGATGAAGAAAGGAGAAAGAGGATAAATAAAACATTTGTATCAGCCGATTCCCAGATACTTTAACAATATTGTCAGCTATGGACTTACCGTGTAGTGGCGGTTAAGAATATCCACTACCCCATATCTTCCCGTGGGTGTCGTAAAAGGCGACAGAGGGACACAGGCAGGAGATGGGCAGCAGCATCTTCCTCATAGCAGCAACTGTACCAAAAAAACTGTCGTTGCCAACCCGCTCGCCAAGCGTGGCAACTATGGCAATATACCCCCCATGAACAATTATACAAATAGACGGCCCCCAGTCCCCGGCGGCCCCGCTATTCCTGGCTACGGTGGCGACCATGGTAACGGCGGGGCAGGGGGTGCTAAGAATCTCCGGTGGAGGTTCGGTTGCCACCTACGACGACTCGACCTGGCAACATTTAACGCACGCACACTGAGGACTGACGAGAAGATCCTGGAGCTGGAAGAAGAGATAGACAAGTTGCGCTGGAGTATTATAGGATTATCCGAGGTCCGAAGAGAGAGGGAGGACACGATGATTCTCGAATCCGGCAACTTGTTCTATCACCGGGAGGGCGACCATCTGTCCCAAGGACCACATTATCGTCCACAAGTCTCTCGTCAACAACGTTGTAAAGATTGGGAGTGTGTCGACGAGGGCCGCGTACCTGATACTCAGAATCACCAAACGGTATTCGCTAAAGGTCATACAGGTTTACGCACCAACCTCGGCACATTCCGATGAGGAGGTGGAGGAAATGTATGAGGATATTTCCAAAGCCATGCATTTCTTCAAAACCCACTACACGGTGTTGATGGGAGACTTCAACGCAAAACTAGGCACAAGAGAAAACGGTGAGCTGAAGTTAGGGAAATTTGGAGTAGGGCAACGGAACCGAAGGGGCCAGCAGCTGGCCGACTTTATGGAGAAAGAGGGACTCTTTATGATGAACTCTTTCTTTCAGAAGCGGCCCCACAGGAAGTGGACCTGGTCGAGCCCCGACGGTTCGACAAAAAATGAGATTGACTTCATTATGACGACCAGACGCCAACTGTTCAGTGATGTCTCAGTGATCGCAAGGGTGAAAACTGGCAGCGATCACCGAATGGTTAGAGGCATACTGAACCTAAACGTTAAGTTGGAGAGGTCTCGTCTAATGAAGTCAACGCTCCGTCCCCCCTCGTGCTCTAATCCAAAATCCCGCAAACTTTCAGCTCGAGTTACACAACCGTTTTCAGTGCCTACAAGATTGCAATGCAGTGGACGATATGAATGACAAGCTCGTGGAAACTGTCCATGCGGTCGGAGCTAAGTTCTGCAAGACCCGCCGCAGAAGAACACGAAAACTCTCCGATCACACTCTTAATCTCATGGCTGTTAGACGGGAGATGAGGCTGCAATCGTCAACAGATTTGACAGCATACAGGCAACTGAACAGACAGATCTCCAAATGCATGCGGCGAGACTTACGCAACTTTAATACTGCTCGTATTAAAGAAGCGATTGAGCGGAACCAGGGCTCCAAAGTCTTTGCCAGAGATCTGTCTGCCCGTAAGAGCCAACTGTCAAGGCTGAAGACTGAGAGTAAGTCCAACTTCGACCGAGAGGTCAATCGACGGATTCAAATCGGCTTGGCAGCGTTCGAGAAATTACGACACATCTTCTCGTCAGGTATACCTCAATCTCTGAAAACTAAAGTGTACAACCAGTGCGTGTTGCCAGTGATGACATACGGATCAGAGACGTGGTCCTTCACTGCTGGCCGTATGAGGACGCTCAAGGTCGCTCAGCGAGCTATGGAGAGGGCTATGCTCGGAGTTTCTCTGCGTGATAGACTCAGAAATGAGGATATCCGCAGTAAAACCAGAGTGACCGACATAGCCCAACGGATTAGTAAGCTAAAGTGGCAATGGGCCGGCCATATAGCTCGAAGAACCGATAACCGATGAGGAAGAAAGGTTCTCGAGTGGCAGCCTCGTACCGGTAGGCGTAGTGTAGGGCGACCCCCCACTAGATGGAGTGACGACCTGGTAAGATATGCAGGTAGTCGATGGATGCAGGTGGCTCAGGACCGTGCTTTGTGGCATTACTTGGGGGAGGCCTATGTTCAGCAGTGGACTTGTGAAGGGCTGTGATGATGATGATGATGTACTTAGTCTTTGGTCCGATTTCTAAGTCAGTTTTAGTAATGTCCTTACAGTACAGTAACGGGAGAGATTCTTTTCCAGTAGTGGGATTTTACGGGCTAGTGGACACAAAGTAGATGAAAGTAATTAGGGTTTTCTATCGGTAAAATATAAGTTACGAGCTGAAGTTTTATATCGATAATAAGCTGAAATATTTATAAGTATTTGCTAAAATATTTATTATGCCTGTATATTTTAAATAAATATTCTACTTCGTTATAAGTATTTATTTTATGTATCAGTGTGCATATAGAAACTTTTTGTGAATTTGATTTTTACTTGTATATCAACTTAAGTTTATGCCTTTTTATCTATAATCGTTAGATTTAACAATTATTTTATTTTATTAAAGGATATACCTTCATATTTAGATAAAATAAATCTACATACATTTCTAATATTACTAAATTTAAAATATTACCTTTATTTATTATTTTTATTCATTCAAATTTCTCAACTTAAAAATGAATGCGGTATTTTTACAAGCATATGGTACAAGTTGTACAATGATAAAGTTAAATACAAAAGTTCTCATACTGTAACTGTGGTTGATCCAATTAAAAGCCTTTTTCTTGTAAATTCTTATAATCAATATTCAGGACAATTACATGTTGAAAGTAAAAACAATTACTGAACAATATTTTCTTCTTCATGTCTTATTTAAAACATCGTGGAATATTCAGAATAAAATAGGAATGTATAATAATTCAGAAAAAATAAGTAATAATTTACCTGATGCCATTAGGTAATGAGCCAAACCCTTAATCGGTACATTGTAGCAGTTAAAATGTTAATCGTTAGACATGTATGTGACACTATCAATGGCTCTAAATTATAATCAATCTCGTTTTCGTCAACTGCCGTCGCGACATCCTCCTCATCGACAATTGCCACAGCTAACTACACCCATTCCTTGAGCTCAAAACCAAATTTCGTCGACACACACAGTAAATTGCAACAATAGAACGCCTCAAGCATTTCTTTTGACATTTGTTAACATATTTGGGTACTTAAAAGGAAAGTGCTTTTGGCTACTAATGATATAAATCGAACAAAAATGATTTAGCTTTTGACATAAGACTTTTCACTTTAAACTTTTACTCTACACTTTAATGATAGGTTAATATAGTAAAAAGTACAGCGAATATCATTTAAAATTTAACATAAAAACAAAGGCATCAACGCTAAGCGCATTGTGGTCTTTCACGAACGTAATAACCCTCTTACTATTTTAAAAATTAAAAGCTAGCAACAACGTGGACTTTATCCTGTTTTTTTTTCATAATTTTAATTCACGCCTATCCCATGTGAGCGATAATAGGAATTTTATTCCATGGGAGTGACGATAGGGAATTTATCTCATTCAAGCAATGTAGAATATGTGAATATGTAGGGTCACAAGAAAAGGCTTTTAGTATACAATATATATATATATATATATATATATATATATATATATATATATATATATATCCCTTTGACCGTTTGACAAAAAATGAGATTGACTTCATTATGACGACCAGACGCCAACTGTTCAGTGATATCTCAGTGATCGCTAGGGCAAAAACTGGCAGCGATCACCGAATGGTTAGAGGCATACTGAACCTAAACGTTAAGTTGGAGAGGTCTCGTCTAATGAAGTCTGGCGTAAAGCGACAGTTAAAAACTAAAGAACCTAACCTAACAACAACGAAACAACAAAAAAGAAAACGAATAATTTATTTAAAATTTTAAAAAGATAAAAATATATGAAAATGATGATGGGGTTTCAAACTAGAAGCATCACGGAGTATGCACAGGCTATGCCTGTGGTAGTTGCGCAGCGCCTGATCTAGGTACACGCAGCGTCTGGAGTGCACACGAGCGCTTGAAGTAGGCACACACAGTGCCCGGACTAGGCACACACAGCGCCCGGAGTAGGCACACGCAGCGTCTGGAGTAGGTACACGCAGCGTCTGGAGCAGATACACGCAGCGCTTGAAGTAGGCAAACACAGCGCCCGGAGTAGGCACACACAGCGCTCGGAGTAGGCACACGCAGCGCTCGGAGTAGGCACACACAGCGCCCGGAGTAAGCATACGCAGCGTCTGGAGTAGGTACACGCAGCGTCTGGAGTAGGTGGAGGCGTAGGCGTGGCTAGGCGACGACTTCAGGTGAAGGCAGAGGCTTGCAGGATCCCGGGGCAGTGCGGATAAGGCTTTTAGGAGATGCTTCTAGTATGAAAGCTGAAGCGAGACTTTTTTTTATTGGCCGATTGGTCGGCTTTTATACTTTTTGACGGATCTGGGATAAGAACGGGAAATTATTTAAATTAAATTTGAAATTATTTAAATTAAAAGCAAATTTTTGTAAATGGCCAAGAGGAAAAGAGTATTTATGTGAAAGTATGGAGTAAAAACATCAGACCGGTAACGAATTTCGAATAAAAATTGCCATGACAACCAGATAAACAACGATGTCAAAACATGTCAAATTTTGGTTTCAGGCTTGTAATAGAGAAACGGCAAGATTTAAGTGAAAAATGAGATATCAATTCCTATATCAAAAAAGGTGGCGCAACAGCGCGCACGAAGCCCGAAATTGCAGAGTTACGGAGAACTAAATAAAAGATCGAAAAAGGTAGACTCCATTGACACCGATTTAAAAAGTGCTCATAGCGTAAAAATACGGAGTGAAAATGATTTTTTATTGTGTTCTTATGGTTTAAAAACGTTACAGGATCCTATGGAAATAAAGGTGATGCAAAATATCCAGTTTTGAGGTGAATGCAGAAAATTAAAAACAGAATGGAAAAATAAATTTAAAATAGTGTAAAATGATATGTAAGTAGCATAACACTACAAGTCTACGCTCTTTCCCCCTCGTGATCTAATTCAGAATCCCGAAACCTTTCAGCTCGAGTTACGTAACCGCATTCAGTGCCCAGAAGATTGCAATGTAGTGAACGATATGAATGACAAGCTCGTGGAAACTTTCCATGCGGTCGGAGCCAAGTTCTGCAAGACCCGCCGCAGAAGAACAAAAAAGCTCTCCGATCACACTCTTAATCTCATGGCTCTTAGACGGAAGATGATGCTGCAATCGTAAACAGATTTGACAGCATACAGGCAACTGAAGAGACAGATCTCCAAATGCATGCGGCGAGACTTACGCAACTTTAATACTGCTCGTATTTAAGAAGCAATCGAGCGGAAACAGGGCTCCAAAGTCTTTGCAAGAGATCTGTCTGCCAGAAAGAGCCAACTATTAAAGCTGAAGACTGAATGTGGCAGCATCGTTTCCGGGACACCTGAGATTTTAAGTGAGATTGAGAGGTTCTATGGGCAACTGTACACATCATCGTTGGAGCCACACGAAAGTGTGAGTAACGATCCAAGAGCAAGTCTTATCCGACACTATTCCGATGATATCCCGGACGTCAGTCTAAGCGAGATTATAATGGCTCTCCAGCTCCTAAAAAACGGCAGGACCCCAGGCGAGGATGGAATTACAGCGGAGCTTCTGAAAGCGGGTGGAACACCGGTACTTGAAGTCCTTCAGAAGCTCTTCAATTCCGTTCTCCATGGTGGCACTACTCCAGAGGCGTGGAGCAGAACTGCGGTAGTCTTGTTCTTTAAGAAAGGCGACATTGCTTCCTTGAAGAACTACAGACCGACTTCTCTTCTAAACCGCGTCTACGTGCTGTTTTCGAGAGTCATTACGAATCGTCTCGCACGCGGACTCGACGACTTCCAGCTTCCCGAACAAGTCGTTTTCTGAAAAGCCTTCAGTACTGTATGACGTTGACTTATTCACGCAACACTGCCCCCTCCTAAGACATGCTCGTCCCGAGCATTATCGGTCCCATAATAACGCGCCAAGCGATCCACATGGACGATCTTAGGAGTCCCTCTTGCACCTTTCTGTATTCGGTAGGTCACATCGTTGATCCTGGTTACAATCCGGTACGGGCCGTCCCATTTAGCTTGAAGCTTAGGAGATTTCCCTTTGCTGCGGACTGGATTGTGCAACCACACTAATGAACCTTCGTTAAACCCTTTATTGTTCATTTTGCGGTCGTACCGGGTTTTCATTTTCTCAGACATTTGCTGGCTCGATTGTCTGACGTGCTCATAAATGTCATTCATTTTGTTCCGCAAGTCATTTGCATAATCGGTTATACTGCGTGGGGCATCAGGTGGTATCCCGGTGATCAGGTCTGCAGGCAGCCGTAATTCTCTTCCAAAGTTTGCGAAAGCTGGTGTCACTGATGTACTTTCGTGAACAGAACTTCGATATGACAACAAAAACGGTTGTATGTGCTTGTCCCAATCAGTCTACAACTTTTGCTAGGTACCTCTCCAATGTCTGATTAAATCGTTCCACCATTCCATCAGATTGCGGGTGATAAGAAGTCGTTCTTGTTTTATGAGTACCCATAACTCGGCAAGTTTCCTGGAATATTTGAGACTCAAAATTCCTTCCTTGATCGCAGTGAATCTCTAAAGGTACTCCAAAACGACAGAAGACTTCATGAACTAGTTTATCTGCAACTGGTGAAGCTTCTTGATTTGGAATGGCGAAAACTACTGGCCACTTTGCATCACAACCATGAAATACTTGTTACCGCTTTCACTCTCCGGAAACGGCCCCGCCACGTCAATGGCTATTCTCTCCCATGGTGCACCAACATTGTACAACTTCAATGCACCTCTACTACGAGTCTGAAGTCCCTTTACAGCCGCACAACTTGTACATTTGCGACGCCAGTCCTCGACATCGTTTCGACAGTGGACCCAATAAAACCGTTCTCGGATCTTCAGTAGAGTTCGTTTAACTCCCAGATAGCCTCCGGAACAATCATTATGGTACAGCTGTAGAACATCCAGCACTTTAGCTTTAGAGACAACCATTTGCTGTCTCCCCTAACATTTTCCCATTTACGGCACAGAACTCCATCCTGAAGCAGAAAGCTGTCCCACTGGGCCCAATAGCTTTTAGTGGTAGAACTCATTGCTGAGACGTCGCTCCACTTAGGCTTGGGAGCACTGGCCTTTATCCATTCCAGAATCGTCTTTGTCGATCTTCCTGCTGTGCATGTTGTAAGCTGTCCTTCCATTCGTTGCTGAGGTGGTCCGTCCTGAGCATCCTCACGTATACCTCTTCCTTACTCTCTTGCCTAGTAAAATGGTTGCAATCTTCAGGACAAGGTCTTCTTGACAATGCATCTGCGTTGCCGTGAGATTTTCCGCTGCGATGTTCGATACCATAGACCACATACATACCCTGCGGCAGATTGTACAGAAGACCGAAGAGTACAATCTGCCACTTTGCCTGGTGTATGTGGACTATGAGAAAGCCTTTGATCATTTGGGCGGTGCTACACCGCCCAAATTTTCCTTCAGCGGTGCCAAGTTGACTGTCGGTATATTGAAGTGCTGAAGTGTTTGTACAGTAGGGCTACGATGGCTATCCGAGTACAGAACCAGAGTTCTAAACCTATCCAACTGCAGATAGGTGTAAGAGAGGGTGACGTTATATCCCTGATACTCTTCACCGCTGCATTGGAAGACGTTTTCAAGCTACTTGACTGGAAAGGATACGGTATTAACATCAATGACGAGTACATCACTCACCTTTGATGTGTGAGTGATGTACTTTCCGAGTGCTTACCGATCGGCTCGATTCACTGGCGCTGCGAAGAGATGTTGCATCTCTTTGCGTATTTTATCGCATCTATTACGGGGAGTGCTCTGAGGAATTGTTCGGATTAATCCCAGCCGTCAAATTTCGTGAACGCACTACACGTCAAACGTCCCGATACCATCCACACCATCTGGATGCTTGGCGGTCCACCACTGTACGGTTCACAAGGAGTTTTCTTCCACGTACAACCTCTCTGTGGAATAGTTTACCACCGGCGATTTTTCCGGACCGATACGACCTGGGGACCTTCAAGAAAAGAGCTTACTCCTTTCTAAAGGGCCGGCAACGCATCCGCAATTCTCCTGGTGTTGCGGTTGATCATGGGCGGCGGTAGTCACTTAACATCAGGTGAGCCGCATGCTCGTTTGCCCCTTCTTCTATAAAAAAAACCTTCAATTTGCCGACGATATAGTCCTTATGGCAGAATCGCTGGAGGACCTTAGCACTATGCTCAATGACTTCTTCCAACTAGTCTCCCAACGGATAGGTCTTAAGATGAATGTGGACAAAACAAAAATCATGTCTAATGTCCATGTCACACCTATGCTGGTAGTTGTTGGGAGCACTATGCTCGAAGTTGTTGACGAATACGTTTACCTGGGACAAATAGTCCGACTAGGTAAGTCCAACTTCGACCGAGAGGTCAATCGACGGATTCAAATCGCTGGGCAGCGTTCGGGAAATTACGACACATCTTCTCGTCAGGTATACATCAATCTCTGAAAACTAAAGTGTACAACCAGTGCGTGTTGCCAGTGATGACTTACGGATCTGAGACGTGGTCCTTCACTGCTGGTCGTATGAGGACGCTCAAGGTCGCTCAGCGAGCTATGGAGAGGGCTATGCTCGGAGTTTCTCTGCGTGATGCACTCAGTAACGAGGATATCCGCAGTAAAACCAGAGTGACCGACATAGCCCAACGGATTAGTAAGCTGAAGTGGTAATGGGCCTGCCATATATCTAACCGATAACTGATGGGGAAGAAAGGTTCTCGAGTGGCAGCCTCGTACCGGTAGGCGTAGTGTAGGGCGAACCCCACTAGATGGAGTGACGAACTGGTAAGATATGCAGGAAGTCGATGGATGGAGGTGGCTCAGGACCGTTCTTTGTGGCATACCTTGGGGGATGCCTATGTTCAGCAGTGGACTTGTGAAGGGCTGTAATGATGATGATGATATCCCTTTATTCAATGTAGTACTACAACCACTGGGTTTTGGAGAAAAACTTTGTACTGGGAACAGTTAGCAAGAAACCCAGCGGGACATTTGTTTTAAATAGAATTATTTTCAATATATTACTTTATACAACTACGACATGCACACATCACAGCTAATAAACTAAATATTGTACTGAGACTAATTTAGTAGCTGACAATAATAATTAATTCGTTTCTACGAATTAATTATCCTATGAGTCGAGGATGAGCGGAATACAACAAGTGCACCGTGCCATGCCAGAGCCAACACTCCCTTAATGGTGGTCGTTCCATCTTATATTTTATGTCTTTGTCGATTGTTTGTCAAAGGATAACTGGAACGACAACACATTCGGAATTGTCGTATATATTAATACTTTTTTTATTTTCTTACGTGATATAGCCGAATTGTATTTCATGGCTGCAGCACTTATCTGCACTTACCATCAGGTAGACTGTGTGCTTTTTGTCACCCTTATTATAATATCATAATACGTAATATACATATTATATATGTATATAAGAAATTAAATAAAAATAAATTTAAAATATTTTATTTCATTTACCCTTTCTACCTAGGAATCGTCCTAATACGTAGTATAATTTTACTAATTTCTGCCATCAAGCTGCAGTGCTTACACAGCTGTCCTCTGGTCTGAACGTATAATATATAGAGCCAGTATAATTACAGGCCTTACGTCATTAAATTTGGTTCTCAGAGGTAGCAACTGATCTGTGCATTTTTGCTAGAAGTTGCTTTTGGTATCCATGGGCTATAGTAGCCAGTTTCCATTAGGTGGGCTATAAATTCATTTCTTATTTCAACATAATACAATAGTTTGTAAGCTTAGGAAACATCTATACTCGAAGATTCTCTACTTTACAGAATATATAACGTTACATCTGGTAGATAGCCAGGGTAACCGACATAGGTAATAATCCAAATCCAATCCTTAATATGGATGAAACGGGGTAACTAAAACTGATGTTATTAAAATTATCACGTTTTGAGATCTAGTTGCAATTGCGTGCTCACAGTACGAGGGTTTCCAGATTTTTTTCTCACTCCTAGTTGATGAAAATATTGACAATATTGCTTAATTTTATGATTCAAAAATTCAAATGTTTATGACTTAAACCTATGTAATGTAACAATAAAATATTATTTTAATTACATTAGAGTTAAACGGGGTTATGACAAAAACTCACCAAACGCCTTCTTAGAAAACGTTTTCGCCATCTGTGCCACGATTTATATTCAGTGTCTTGCGAGAAAAGCGCGGTAGCGAGGTGTGAGATGAATCATGCCAGTCACGAAGTTGTAAGTCGCCGTGTCGTAAGTAAAGAAATCTGTCGTATGATTCCCGCAATAATACCGTCTGTATCGCGCTGAGTAAAAGATAACCGAACGTTATTAACGCTTTTGGTCTGAAGTCACTCGTACTATTTTAGAGCCTCTAAAGCTTAAGCTGTAATTTATACTTCTTCGTCAGCTCGTAATATTCCACTGTTTGCAATGGTTTTGCCACGCCCACGTATTTTTTTTTCATTATGTGCGAGCGGCTGTGCAGGTCTAGTATGTCCAGTATCACTGCGACCTAAAAGATCTATTGTAATCGCTGCTTTGGCTATTATAGTTCACTGCTAAGCCCTATGTTTTCAATGAATAGAAGGAGTTGCTTAGCCGTGAGCTATTTCACTTCTTCTGGGCGGAGAACGTAGTGTCCTAGATGAGTGTTACCTTTGTGCATTAAGGGTCCTCAATCAGTTAGGATGTGCAGAGGCGTTTCTTCCGTTATGGAACAGAACCGACACATCCTTGAGTTGCTTAGTCCCAGGATGGATATGTGCTTATTAAGACAACAATATCCAGTTAGGGCTCTTGCCAGAATGCGCAATTTATTTTTCTTAATCCCATGGCTTCGGAAGCGAATTAACGATCAAAAGTCCGGATTAACACACACACACACACACACAATTACACAATTATCTATCGGATAGTAAGTGAATTTTTTGGCTCTAAGCGACCTACATCTGTATTCGGTTTAGTAATAATGATAAAATACAGATACGATATAGATAATGCTTGGTCTTGCTCTTTAGAGCGGCCTTGCGCGTATTATACGCCTCAGATTGGCTCTATTATGTAATAAAACGCTAGATGCTTATACTATTGAAAAATTTACTGCATAGAACGTTTATTACTCGCACAGTACCTACCTGTGTGTTCCCACAAAGGTGAAGTTCCATTTTAGTAGTTATTAAGCTTATCCATGATAGCATGCGTGCTTTTCTATTTAGATTTATTTAATAAAATGCTTACTACTTTATTATTATTATGAGCTTTTAATGAACCGGGTGCAGGCACGAACGTTAATATAAATACGGACATACCTACATAATGTTACAATGAAAACGTGTGAAGCACACTATATGTAGTTGGCCTCCTACCGCGCACAGCATGCTGTCACTGATTGTCGCTCTTTGATGTATTTGTGTGAAAAATTTGTAATAATACTTTACACAATTTTAATTTACTACTAAAAAATTACTTACGTATTTTTGAACGTCCAGGCAAAAGTTCTTTTTATAAAATGAGTGTAACAAAAGAGCACACCCTCTTTTGTTACACTCATTTTATAAAAAAAAAAAACTTTTGCCGCTGTTGCTGCTGTGTCCTGTTGAAAATGCTGTGGCCCACAGACATTAACATCTATCCTCGATTGAGAATCACAATGCTAATGCGTCCCTGAGAACTAGGATGGAATGCCTCGTTTTCAGTAAAAAGAATCTCCGGTTCTCTACACATACGATATACAATACTGCAACATTAAGCTGTTCACGCTGGAATTCTGTAATAGAATGGTCTTTCACCGGTAGAGCAAATCTATTTGTGCTAAAATAATAAGCAGCAGCATGGCTCTGCCAAGTAAAGGAGGTTTTGTACACAAATTATTTTTTCTTAGATTATGGATGTTTGTCAAAATCATTACTAAACATGGCAGTTATTCCCAACAACATACAAATGATATAAATAATGGCGTTGTTTTTTAATACTTATTTCTTAATCATCACGTAAAAAGCAACATATTTTTTTAATCCAATAAAAACAAAGACGAACGACAAACAAATTTAAAATGTAAATTTTCTAATTAAATAGTATTAACAGAGTATACAACTTAAGATTTTAAATTTAGAGGCAAGAACACAGCAAAGAATACAAAGGGCAGTTTCAACTGTTGTTCAGTTTATTAGAGGTTAAATGATGGTTTGGATCCCAGTCAAGAAAGTTAGTAATGGGTTACATTGCGGTCACGAACGACGCATATAACAACTTGGCCACTATAAATATTAAGGTTGACGCATGAATTTTGTCGCTTTAATTCCTTGTACGGTCTCTCCTTCACAAAATTAGTTTTACAGTTAAAAATGGGTGTCGATGGAAATTTTGGGAAGATTTGATACAAAATAGTGTAATTTCGCGACATGCCAATTGGCAAATTCAATTTTGGTATACTCGCAAGTCCCACATGAAAATGAGATCTAAAAGTCCTAAGTGAACATGAGATATTTTTTTGGTTAAAACATGGCCTGAATAGCTCGCTACTTCTTACATTATACCCACCCAATAATAAATTTCTGAATTGGAAGCTTTCCTGACTAGGAGTCCGTCTAGGTAGGTTCCCTTTTTACTTATTTTTTCCACCAAATGCAAGTTGATTTACTTGTGTTACTGTTTAAAGTACTATTATAGTACTATTATAAGCTGTGAAGCATTCATCTTCATCAGCATATCTATAAACTTCTTTCTTTTAAGTTAGCCACAGGTGTCCATCGACTGTAGTAACTGCAGACTGCAGGTGTTATCAACTAAAGTTTTCATATATGTAAAAGTCACGCGGATGAAGTCACGGCTAAAAGTAGTTACTAATAAAACAGTTGACTATTATTCAGAACGCAATTCTATGTTATTACAAACTAAATTGTATATTCGTTCATCTACGCATAAATACCGCTCTATACGTCGGATCCTCCTTCTTGAACCCTCGTCTTTGCTGTAAACATGTCAATCATATTTGCCCTTAACCTGCTCTATGTATAATTCAAACAAGCTCGTAAAGCTGAACTAGCATAATGAAAAGGGACACCGTCGCATAAACTCAGTGATTACTTTGCTGCGTACTGAAATAGTTATTGCTTTATCTAAACAATAAATATGCCTTTAGATTCGACAGTGGGCTCTTTTTAGTACAAAGATCTCTGGCAAAGACTTTGAAGCCCTGGGTCTACCCGATTGTTTCTTCAATACGAGCTGTATTGAAGATGCGTAAGTCCCACCGCATGTATTTGGAGATCAATTTATTCAGTTGCCTGTATGCTGTCAAATTAAGTAGAAAACCTAGTGATCCTATCGCACAATTTCTCGTAAAGCCCATAGGAAGGGAGCTTCGAAAGAAGCGCTTTGTGCCAGACCTGATCGAAGGCCTTCGCTATGTCCAAACTAACGACCAATGCTTCCTTCTTGGACTCTACTGCCTTCACCCATCTATGAATCAGATAGACCAAAGATCACCAGCTGATCGACCACGATAGAGACCGTATCGGTGGTCACTAATCAGCTGGTGATCTTCAAAGTACCTCATGAGCTGGCAGTTTAGAATGGGCTTAATTACTTTGGAGAACAAGGGGGTGTGGCGATAGGTCTGTAGTTTGACGGATCTGAGCGGTCGCCTTTTTCAGATATAGGGTGGACAGAAGCCGTCCTCCAAGAATTTGGGGCAACGCCTATGTAAAAGGAGTTCCAGAAAAGATGCATTAAAACCGGTGCCAAATCCGAAAAATTCGTCCTCAGCACAATTGGAGGGATTCCATCAGGGCCATTGGACCTGCTGACGTCCAGAAAGAGGAGAGATTTGTTAACCGAGCGCTGTGTAAACCGCACATCTGGCATGGGGCACTCACAGCGCGGGATGGTCGGCGATGTGTTCCCCCCGTCATCAAGAGTCGAGTTAGAGGCAAAGAGAGAGTCTAACAGATCTACTTTACCCTATGCGGCATGTGCCAGTGAGTCGTCCTTTTCCTCCGCTTAAAGCACGTGATATTTTTTCATTTACATTTTTTTTGTACGTAAAAAAAGACGAAGCCAATACAAGGAAAAAGAAATCTAACTGTGAGCGACGAAAAGTTACGTAAATAGTTTTTTCTTTTTTACTTGGAAATCAGTCTTGTTTTGAGTTCAGACAGTTTATTTGAGTAATTATTTGAAGATACAAACAAAGTAACAAACGAGAACACGGTCCACCTGATGGTAAGTGGTTGCATCGGCCCACAGACATCTACATCTATCCTCGATTACAAATCAAAATGCAGATGCGTTGTCACCCGTGAGGACTACGGGGAAATGCCTCGTTTCCAGTAAAAAGAGTCTCCGGTTCTCTCTCTCTCTCTCTCTCTCTCTCTCTCTCTCTACACTCACCATATGAAACACAGCAGCATTAAGCTACTATTTTACGCTAGTATTCTGTGAGAGCGTGGTCCACCACTTATATAACTACTGTCATATTTCCATTAAAAATTGCGAATATTCCAATAGCAAATAATATTATGTTTGTGATGGAGTTTCTCTATACTAAAATACCCTTACAACCGAGCTGCGAAAATTTCAGTGTGTAATTTCGTACTCAAACAGCCCGTTGCCTTTGTGCAACTAATGCGCTTGTTCTGATTGCTCTGGTGCACAGAATAGCCACAATTATTTGAGAATATACTGTTGGTATATTAACAGTATTGGTGTAATTTACATTAATATATTTATTTTTTAATCTACCATAAAACATGCTTTCTTAATAACACCATACTGAACCTGATAATATTCATGCTACTATAAATAGTGTAAAAATTAAGGGTCTTCCTGCTCCTTGGATGACTAAAGTATACAGGTGGCAATGGCACGACAAAGTCGGGCTTTCCATTCGTTTAAGAAAGATCGCTTCAAACAATATCGGTCTTACTTCAAATTGTTAAGAAACAAATGCAATCTAGTGGTACGAAATAGTAAATGACGCTACATTCATGAAAAAATGACAACTCTTCCCCTCTTCCTTCCATTCCTTTAACATTACTAACTAAGGATTTCACATATCAGAAGAGGTCTTTTGGTCACAAGTTGTAAATCAACTGTGTACTTGTGTTCCCCAAGTAATATTTTGTTTCGAAAGTTTCAATTACGGTTAAAGTTAGAATGATTAAGATCTCATAATTATAGTGCGTAAAGATTGTTTAAAGTATTATTTAAACAAAGAAAAGTTTAAATGGTTTGTGTTGATTTACATTGAGCGGTAGAGTAATAATTGTGAGTGCCAGTGAGCTTCCTAGGATTGTGGACTGTTAATAACCGCTCGATTGCTTGCGTAAAAAAAATTGGTAGCTTGCTTTGTCAGTAGGTCGGGACAGTGTTTCGCGCGTTCGACCCGCCGTCAATAAAACTTAATTTATGACTTACTCGAGAGGAGTACTTAAAATATTTTAAATGTTATGCATAGCCATTAAAATAAGAAAGAAAATGCTAAATGTTATTTTATCAAAATATGATTACAATAATATTTTAGAGGTGTTGAAATCACAAGTACAAGCCATTTTAGCGACTCTTTGTAAAACATTGGGTTTAGTAAAAAAATAAGATCGATAAGTGTGTGATTATTCATTATATTTCTAAACTTAATGAATTACCTAATATATTTATCCATATAATAAAACGATTTATATTTAAAAATATAGTAAAAATATTAAGTGAAACCTGATGAAGAATTCACGGATTGCGCAATTGATCGCATTTGTTAGTTACAACATAGGCTGTTATTACATACAAACTTGATTACGTAGACCAAAAATCTAACCCCTTTCGTAAAGGAAATTTCATTTACTTTTATATAATTAAAAACAAATAAATGGTTATCTATAAATTCATGTCGTAATTTACAAATTAAAAGCATGTGGCGTATTTTCAGCCAATTCGCAATGCCTAATTAAATCGTTAAATCTGGAAATACATTTCACGACGCAATCAATTACACCTATACAATAAACGGGCAAAGTCCTGAAATTTTCAAAACATTAGGAAACTTGTAAATTATGTTATATTTAGAATTAATAAAATATAAAGTAAATCTGGCTAAATATTCTCAAAAACGCTTAGATCGATTACTTGGGGAAGGAATCGTAAAGATGGAGGCCGACTTTAGCTAGGGTTGGCATAACATCGACTAACTGAACTCATACCATAAATAGTCCGAACAGCCCTTTTCTGCAACACAAAGAGGCATTCAATTTCGGCAGCGTTTCCCCACAGTAGTATGCCATATGTCATGAAATGAAATGAATGATTTTTATTCAATAAATCTATATTGTATAATATTTATTGAAAGTCATTTTTTTATTTACTACTGGTTCGCAAAAAAAAACTCTGTCCTGGGAAGAACCAACAAAAAACCCAGCGGGACTTTTTTAAACATATTTTAATTAACAATAAATTTATTTTGTGTAATTTTTGTATGATTTTTATAGAAACAGCATGGCGGCGATCACCTCATTCCCGGGGATTATTTTCATTTATGTATTTATTTATATTATAATAACGGTTTTTGTACAAATTTTGTTTAATACAACATTTAATCTTGTTTAATGACAAATTTTGTACATTTTCTGGGACTTTATTTTAAAAACGTATACATTGCCCCATAAATGAATTACTAATTCTGTGGAGTCTAGTAACTGGTATTACAGGCTTATCATTGCTCTCACATGCTTTTTAGGGCCTCGACTAGATTAAAAAAAAACATTGAAAATAAATTAAAGAACCGGAATTGTAAAAAACTCTTCAGATGTCACCATCACCTAAATGAAGGCTTCACTTTTTTTCCACCTATCACTGTGCCACTGCTGTTCGAAAAATTTTGGTTACGAAAAAAGTTAAGATGTTATTGTTAAAAAACCACACATAACACTTACACCACAATATTTGTTGCAAAAAACACAAAATAAATTTTATGCTCAAAATCCACCAAGCGCCAACCCTAAGCCAAAACACTCGAATTGCTTCTTGCAACCAGAGTGGAAAAAGTAATTCGATAAGGTAAAAACTCACCGGTCGGTTTTATTTTATATTTCCGCAATATATATTATAATATGATGAACAATTTATAAAACTTTATTATTTAAATAGAATAATTATATTCAAATACCACTACTACTATTTCGTATTTAAAGAATACAACATAATTACGATAATGTAAGCTATAGAAAACTATGTTTAGATTCGCGTCATCCTGAGTATTTTTAAAAATCGACTTTATCACATTTTTCATAGAGTATTTGCAAAAATATTACTATAATACAAGAAAACACTAATAAGACATTAATTTGGTATATAAATACTAGCAAAAATCAATAAAATTCAATACTCACGGCATATTTTATCACCTCGTTAAATCCACTCAAGCGTCACTTAACTTACTAAACTTAAACCAGCAAAGTTTCGATATTTTTCGTCCGAGAGGTGGGTAATTTTGACCCAAATCTATGATTTATATATTTGTTTTTGGTTTTAATACGTAATAGTGAGACTCTGTGCGTTTAACATACGGTCTAAATTCAATTAAAAGAACTTCGTCACTTTGCAGCCACAGTTAAGAATTCTGTTTTTGCAACTGTAGATTGCAAGAAGCAAACGTACGGATAATCGCATACGCCTGGCTGGTTTGTAATGCGTCGCTCGACCAAGTACAGATTAGTTATCACCGATGGTACAACGATGGACAAGATCACACAGGTTGTCTTTTAATTGTAACTTATTTGTATTATATATATATATATATCCACTCAGGATTTATGATGTCTTATGCAACGAATTTGCATTAAATTTTGCCGTTGCTTTTCAGAAAACGAAAACTGTGACGAATTTATCGATTGCATTAAATGCGATAAAAATATCACTACGCATGTATGACGATTGATCGTAAAATTATTCCTTCTGACTTACTAGTGACATTGCTTGCTCTGAATGTATCCACTTATTACCAAAAACGGAAAATAACGAAAATACGATTTCGAGAAATGTCAGTATCGTTAGAGGAAACAAAAGAGTAGCCATTGGTTCGACGCATTCTGATTCCGAAAAGTGAAAATTTCTAAGGAAGATATACGTCAAGTGATAGAGGGTGTCATGGTAGATAAAATTATTAATCTTTTAAAAGATTTAATGAAAACTTGGCTGGATTCTTCGTGCAGGAGATTAAACCTATGAGAGATGAATTGTCAAGAATTATGAAATCTTTAACGTTTTCAATTAAAAGTAATAATTTTGAAGAAAAATAATGAATTGAAAGGAACTGTACATGCCTAAGCAATGTAATTTACACTTCTAGAACGTTTCTGAGTCAAAAAAATGAGAATATTATAACAATGATAACAAAGTTGAGTAAACTAATAAACATTGGTAGCTCTATGATAGAACATGACATTCTGAAGTAACAACTAGCTTCGCCTCGGATACAAGATGGAATTTTAGCGATGGTCTTTAAATACATTAAGGTAAACTCTGAAAACAAACTAAATGCCACACATCTTGTAATCATAGGACACACTACCCTGTTTTTGATTTTACGAATGGTTCGTCTCGACCGGGGCAGGACTACGCTCTCACAGAATAGCAGCATAATGCTGATTAAATAAAACTATTATTTGCGGATTTTATCGCGTTTAATTCAACTTTAATTTATTTTTATTATCCCGACGTTTCAGGTGCTTTACAGCACCCATGGTCACAGGGGCGACTGAAACGTTTGACGTCCTGTAATGTGCTGTAAAGCACCCGAAACGTCGAGATAATAAAATAAATTAAAGTTGATTTAAACGCGATAAAATCTGTAAATAAAAGTTTTATTTAATGTGTAGTGTTCGCGTAAATTTAAGAAATCCTTAGCATAATGCTGCTTTGTTTTGTATTGTAAGTATAGATAGCTGGAGACTCTTTTTAGTGGAATCGAGGCATTCCATCTTAGTCCTCGGGGTTGACAACGCAATTGCATTTTGATTCTTGATTGAAGATAATTGTGGATGTCTATGTGCCCCAGCATCCATTTACCATCAGGTGGACTGTGTGCTCGTTTGCCACCTAATGTTACCAAAAAATGTTTTTTATATGGTAAGGTTTTTATAAGATACGATACGCTAAAATTGTCCTATCAAAATTTTAGTAGTCTTAAAATCAAAATACATGTTTTCTAGAATAAATATTATGTAACAGCTATAAAATAATAATACTCACTGAGACCTTGCTAAATGATTCTGTTTAGAGTAGTGAACTTTTTAAGCCTCGATATGTAGTACATAAGAGAGATAGATCTTCTGCCGTTAGTACCAAGAGAGAGTGAGGGGAGGTTTTAATAGCAGTAACTATGGACTGGAAGATCTATGGATTTTAGCATATGCACCAATTTCACACCCTATTTATCGAATAGACTTCTGTGCAATTTATTTATCATCTCCTGTAAAGAGTTTAACTTATAATGAATTTTATGACACTTATACTAGCGTCCTGGAAGAACTGTATCTACATTGTATAGTAGTTGATTTTAATCCATTTTCCATAAATTGAAGTTTGATGGGGTTCCTGCAAAATGGGATAGTTATAGATAGTAGATTAGATAATAGTAGTAGTAAATTGTAGGATCTGCAGCTAAAACTCTTTTTTTCTCATTTTTTCGTTTGAAATTAGAGTGTTTTTTCCTTATAATATATGTAGTTTTTAATCGAATATATATACTCACAATAACAAATTAGTACGTATAGTATAGTATAGTAGTAATAGTAAAATAAAAATAAACCAAATGCAGTCCCAGCAAAGACAGGTCCACTAAGGGAAAAATAACAGTGGTAGAGCCATGCGGCAGCTTCGGCTGTTGCACGGTTGGGCCGGCTCGAACCGGGGAAGTACCACGATCTCACAGAATACCAGCATATAGTAGAAGCTTTGCTTCCACGTTTCACTGCTTAGCTAGTGCAGGTGGCCGAAGGCCCAACCAAATCCCCCCCCCCTCTGTAACTCAAGATACCCTACTCCTCCTGAGCGTGGGTGCTCAGACTGCCCCACATATTCTGGGAGGAGGGGGCAAAATCCCGCTTACTAATACTGCACGGGGCAAACAGAGCGATAAAACCATGGAGACGAGAGAGGAGAAAAATCGTTTTTGTACATTGCGGTAACATTACGTTATTACTAATTTTATTTGGGAGAAACTAAGTTTCCTTTCTCTTGTTTTCCCTTACCCGACTTCTCTTTTAATATTTCAAATAAAACTGATAATTAGGTGTGAACATCTCTATGTAGGGTTGCCAACCTACACGCCGAAAATAATATTTATTTCTAGGATGAAAAAAATATATCTGAAGTTACCATGATCAAAAGCAGCACAGAGCTCTGCACCCAGTTGTGGGAGGTTAAAAGGTTATTATTCACGTGTATACGTTGTTAAATTTGAAAAATATTTAAAGATCCCGTAAATAACTTCCCCTTTTGGTGGCGACAAGTAGGTCATTATTCATTCATTTATAGCATTTAAATTCACTGCGATACAGACTTCTCCTATAGATTAGCCCATATGCCATATTACGCCATAGCTGCCACGAATGCCACGCGGCTTAGCAACCGCAGTACTTTTTTATAATGTATTTTCTGAGTTGTAGTTAGAAAGACGTTACTGTCCATCTTTTATCTCTGTCGCCTATCACGACACCCACGGCATGGTATAGGGTAGTGAATTCTACTGCGCTGCCACTAATGTGTGATCTATGTATATTACTGTGACATAATACCGTTATTTCTACCAATAGATGGAGGTATAACCGTTTCGTATTTATTACAAAAGTAAAACCTAGATTGTAAATGTGAAAAATAGAACAGTATTGAAACATCGAAATTAAATTATGTTTAACCCAGTATTGAAACATCTGAATTTAATTATGTTTAACCCAATTTATGAAAGCAAACTGTAAAGTATAGCGATGTCCTGGAATAGAGCGGTACAGTGGAATACCTGAAAACGTGTCAAAATGCATAGTGGAGAGATTTCTCAGCTTATGCAAAATGATTTTATGAAAATGAGATGAGGGTTCTTGTGCACACTGCAATTATCTAAAGCTGTTTCTGCAATGTTTTTGTTTAAAATTAAAACAAAACTAACATCTCTTATGTGCACCTGCATTTTAATTACATGTTTTTGTTATGTTGACCAACGGTTTAGTGGCAGTGTAAGAATTTCATTTAGTACACCGTCCGTTATGTGGCAATAAAAAAACTACAGCTGTCTACCCATTTGTCAAGCGTGCAAACATAGCAAATATCCCTGCTGTGATTTTTGGGAGAGGTCTACGTTTAGCAAAAATTTTGAAAGTATGCAAAGGAGAAATAAATTACTGAATATCTTAAGACTTTTGATGTAACATGTTATAGAACTGATTAAAGTTAAATTACAGCCTCTAAACGTCCTACTTCTTAGGACCTCTATATATATGCAGCATAGTGCTACCACCTTTGTATGTGGTAGCACGAATTGTTCAGCTTGACTGGGAAAGGACCACGCTCTCAAAGAATACCAACGTAAAATAGCATCTTAATGCTGCTGTGTTTAGTGTGGTGATTGTAAAAAACCGGAAACTCCTCTTATTGGAAATGAAGCATTCCATCTTCGTCTTCACGAATGACAACGCATCTGCATTTTTGTATGCTCGTTTGTATTGTATCGTATTGTTATCCTAACAAAGAAAAAAAAACTCTCGTCTTCACTTATGAGAGAATTCTAATGCAATTAACCCATTTAGACCTATAGTAATTTTTTTTAAACATTCGTGTTTCATTACTGATCCAAGAAAGTCTTAAACCTGAATAATATTTAAAAAAAAATTAATAAGAGGAGGAGGACTGAGGGGGCGTACCACATATGGTATAGTAGGACTATATGAATGCAAAAAATTCATGATTTTTTACTAATTAGATTTTATTTACTTTTTGGTGTGATACATTATAAAGCAGTCTACGTGGACACCAAAATTGTACTTGACACACATTGTAGGACATTTTTTGTGGCGTAGGCCACACCTAGTCCTCTTTTCCTGTTTAATGACATAGTGTTCTTTGCCATCATATTGAGATTCTGATGTTATTGAAGATGGTCGACTAGGACATGATTTTTCGCGTTGTTTATTACTATCGATAATGTAATTAGCAATATGACGTCGAAAGTTTAGCAAGTCGATATTCCCTCCATTATGTATGTACAGTAGCCATGCATTTTGTACAGACATGTCAGTACAATGGAGAATCAAAGGCATATACCACTCTTTTCCTCGAATGCTAGTTCGCAATAATATATTCTGATCTGATAAATCCACATTTATTGTATTGTTGAATGAGATGAGGTTGAGATAGAGATGTTTTCTTACTTAGTTGCTGAGAATAGTGTTCAGTTTTGTGGGCAGGTTGCATTGCAAGTTGCAACTGCATTAAAGCATACTGTCACTATACCATTTTCATGCCACTTGCAAATTTAATTATCTTCTTCACCAAGTCCTCGTTATTCTGGCCATCATTAGTGGTATCTGGTGGAAGTAAAAAAATATCAAACTCTTGCTTCTGGTTGTCATAATCATCATCTTTCTCAAAATTGTAGCAATGTCATGTAATGTCAATGATTTAAAACAATAAAACATAAAACGATAAATAAAACGCATATAATTATATGTAAAATGACTTGTTATGATTATGCTGATGCATAGACCTACTGTACCATATATGATACGCCTATGAAATGCACACTATGAAATACTAATTTCTAGTTCCATAATATTCTAACGTGGCTAAGCTTTTAGGCTGGTCCATTAACTGTATTCATATTTCAAAGGGAAGTCTTAAAGATGTAATTCCGTGAATATTTATTTATTATTGATTATGTGGAGTACGAAAATTTGCGGATTTTCACATGCCTCATATTGTTGGTTTGGAACTATACACGTTACTTATGTCAAATTCCAGTCTATTAATGTAACCTACCTAACCTCACCTATTAATGTAAAATAAGTTCATTATACATTGTATTGTAATAACACGGTTTACAATACATAACAAGCAATGTATTATAAATTATTTTATATCAAGAACATTAACGAAAATATGCCAGCATTAGAAATATTCGTACACAGCTGTGGATGTTATTAATTTAGTTTTACAAGTTAGTGTGATATAAGAAAACACATTCATTCAGTGGATAAGTAAGTATAGTGAAAAGGAAAGTATCAGCTTTTATACATCCCAATGCTGGGCCCTGACCTCCTCTAACTTCTGGGTTTTAGGGCAAGTAAATGTCCACCGTGCACCAGATTTCACATATCTTAGAAATATATATTTTTAATTTCCCATACATGCCGGTTTCCTAACGGTGTTTTCCTTAACCGCATTGCACGTGATAAATAGCGCTTAAACAGCAATTAACAAATTCATTGGTGCCAGCGCTTAGTACTTGAGCTTCCACGGCTCAAAATAACTAGATTCTGTGACTTATCAGCAGCTACATTTATATATGATTAAAAATCAAAACGCAAGTACGTTGTTATACCTGAAGACAGAATATGTCACTCTACCAGTTAAACGTTCTCAGGTTCTCGATACGAAACACAACAGTTTCAAGTGTCTCACGTTGGTATTGGCTCTGAATTTTAATGCATTGTACAACACGTACGAATTAACTTGAGACTCCGCTGGAATGCGACCCCCTTCCCGACTCCCCGCACCGCGACCCGCGCTGGCCGTGCGCGCTCAGTACCGATAGCATTTTTGTTACGGATACGCGTCTCGACTCTAGTTCGATATTTTTGATAATTGTTTGTTGTTTGGTTTGGACTTTTGTTTGTTTTTGTTATATTTGAACGTTAAATTATCTGTTTGTTGTTAATTGCGTTGTTTTATAGTTAAGTTTGGACGTTGTGTTGTGCCGTTTTCTTGTGACGCTTAGGAGTTACTCCGCCTTTTTTTATTTTTAAAAAAAATGGGAGGAAAGACAATACATAGCCAAGCACGATCACTTGCTCTAAAAGTTTTAAAATTTTTCGAAGATGAAAAATCAAATAAAAAGTTTCTTATTCCTGTGGACCAAGCTTTAAAGAGGGCTTGTGCAGCAACAGGCATATCAAAGGCAACACTACTAAGAATGAAAAACGAGGCGAAAAAAGTTCAGTCAATTTCTCAAGACCAAAATGATGATGTCACAGTAGTATCGGAACCATGTACTTCTCAAGCAAGACCAGAACTTAAACTATCAACTCCAGAAAAAAAAAGGAAACAGAGCTCAAAAAAAAATTGAACTCGACAATTTTGATCTGTGTGCTCTACGAAACCTTGTCAACAGTTTCTATACAGTACGGAAAGAAATTCCAACATTGAAAATAATAAGGTCGCTTGTTATGCTTTGTATTTTTATCGTGTACGAATCTGTAACACTTTTTATAGTGCAATAAAGTGTATAATAAATAAATTAATAATATTATAAATGAGAAAATGTGTATGTTTATTTCTTTGTCCTTCCTTGACGCGTTAACTAAAAATAATATTATATATATTATAAAAAGTAAATATTTAAAATATATAAAAATGGCAACAGTATATCATTTATTACTCCACCCCTTGCCAGAAAATTTTATTTTGTTTTTATTAATAATGTCATGCAAATCTCAAAAAATTTCAAATAAAAAAATATTACGACGCATTATTTTGCACACCGTACATTGACAATTACGTCATCGGCCCAGGTCTCAAGTTCATTCGTACGAGTTATAGTAATAATGTTATACACATCATCCCGTGGGTATAATAAGAGGCGACATAGAAACAAAACAGGAGATTGGTAGCAGCATCATCATGATAGCAACAGAAAATAAAAAAACACGTTGCCAGCCTGGCTGTCCAGCGTGGCATCTATGTTCAGCAGTAGGATTTTAATAGGCTGTAACGGTGTAATGGTAACGGAAGATGGTGAAATGTAAGTGACAATGAGGTACGGCAACAACAATAAGATGAACTACAATAAGATGAACTAGTGCTTTATTGTTAACTCTACAATACTCATCTGAGCACCTCTTACAAAATTATTTTCTTTTCTAGTGTGTAAAATAAATTGAGACAGAAATGTCTATGTTCTGAGATATTAATTTGTCAGCTTTTACAAGTCTATTTTACTAAGGGTACGAGCTATATAATAAAGGAAACGTGGGGACGATAATAATTATGGTTTAGTTCGTGTCCTGGTTGGTCAGGTCTCTTGTATGGAGATTTCAAGCTATCTAGCCACGATCTGAGTGGAAATGTTTGAACTATGTATTCGCGTCTCTGACTGCTTAACTCATGTCGGTTGACGACAAAAAAACCGTTCAAAGGCAACTGTCTATGGTTCATTGCAATATTTGGTGATCTCTAGAACAGGTAAGTCTCCTTACGAATTAGGGATCAATACGTTTATAGTTTATAGTTTAACATGTTTGAAATGAGTAATAACATTAACATGTACCTGTTTGTGTTGTGAAACTAAATATAAGTTCTAAAAAAATCATAAACCGTAAAATGGGCTGTGTACCTTTATTAACTTTAAATAACATAAAAACAATAATGTTTTGTGACAACACGCATAAGCATTGGATAAAATTAAGTTCGTCCTTCACTTGAAGGGAAGAAATTTAATTTTCTTATTAGACTAAATTTGTTTATAATATACAAGCTGAGCCTGTCTCAGTAATTAAATCCACTCCGACGAGATTTGCGGGTCTTATCGTTTATTAAATAACGTTGTAAAAGATTTTAGCTTTTTCAGTTTTTTTATACATCTTCCTAAAACCGCTTTAAATTCATTAGATTTGCTTTATACAAAAAAAAGGAATTCTTTTTCAAATTCAACCAATGTAAAAGAAACATCTTCGAATGGCAGACTTACTTGTTATACAAATATAAAATATCCTCCCTATGAAGCAAACTTGGGGGAGGACTACGAGTATATTGTAGGAATATAGACTTTTGATAGGCAGTTTCATTGCTTATTCTATTACTCCATTTTCGGTGTTCTAAGCGGCGACTATGGTAGATCTCATGGCCTCCAATACATTGTGATATGACCATGTCGTTGATGCCTAATTTAAAATACTCAAACTTGCCAGAAATTAGGTACTGTATCACCAATCCTCCTGCCAAGCGTAGCGAATAAGGTCACAATGGGATAGCTTCATATCTACAACAGGAAATTTACGGACTACTTAAAAAGTAAAAGACGAATAAAATCTTTTTTGAGTCTTGAACACTGCTTCTTAAGATTGAAATTGGATATAAAAGAGTATGAGAATGCAATAATGTTTAATAAAGTGTGGCAGGTAGAGTAAAAATCTATACTTACCCTATTTTTGGGCATAGGCCTCCTTTCAATCCTGAAAGTATATAAGGACAAGAAAGAATTGTCAAGAAAGGTTTTACCAAATTTATGTTCCATACTTTCCATTCCATTACAGCATATAAATAGAGTCCCCATAGATTGCTTCATAAGGGGATTTTGCTATAGTTGCCATGTTTGGCAGGCAGCTTGGCAAGTGCAGATTTTTTTGTTATTTTGGGTTATAATCGGGAAGACGCTGCTGCCCATTTCGCTATCGCCTATTACGACACCCACGGGACGATATGGGGTAGTGGATATTCCTGCACCGCCACTACACAGTAATATAAATTTATGTAAGTAGACCGTTAGTCCTCGGGGCTGACTACATTCAAGGGGACGATTCCCGCAACGTGCGTGACAAACATAACATGAGAGTTGTTGTACAGTATCTTAAGTGGACAGGCTACGCGCTTCGCCATAATCCTCACCTTGCTGCCTGTCCAATGATATCAAGACAATGTTATTTCCTTCATATTTGGTTTTCATTTCCAAAGCAGTCAAAAGTTTTACGTTTACCGCCAACCCCCCCCCCTCCCCCCAATTAACACCCCTTTTCTTACCACACCCCCCACCCCCCCAACCTCTCCAAACTTCCCCCCCCTGAGAAGATATAATCCCAGATCCCCCCCCCAAACCCCCCCAACAAAATCCCCCTTATACACCTCCCCCCTACCCAACCCCAAACACACCCCTTAACCCCGCCAAACCCCAACTATTATTTTTTCCTTCAAAAATGGTTAAAGAAGTGCACTGCACTAATCTGCCTCGCAGGTCTCGATCGTATTGAAGGAGCTTCACATGAGCTCAACATAATATTTTGTTTCCCTTAAATGCGGGTTTTCTCCATGGTAGCTCTGGGGCTAACCGCTCGTTATAAGTCGCATATTCGCTTAATATGCGAGCCACCCGGCTAGGTCTAACCTTCTGCCTAAGAGTCCTTCTGGGTAGGTACCAACTCTTTTTACCTATTTCTACCGCTAAGTAGTAGTGCCTACACAGATGTGTTGCGACCGGAAGCGAGAGAGTCATTATAAATACAGGATGCGAAGTTGCTCCATTTAAAACCTTAGAACTAGCAACGAAGATATAGCTTCTGTGTTTCAATTTGGTTGAACGTGAATAGATTGCTATCTTGATTGTTACCTCAGTTTTATAAAAAAAATCATAAATAGTAAACTACTACTGTTACTATAAACATAGCTAAGAACTGGAAATGTGGCAAAAAATAGTCGCCATTTTTAGAACGAATTTCATTTTGTTCAATTCGCTCGCTGCAACAATTAGGAGACGCCTAAATACTCCGACTAAACTGTACTTATTTTTTTATTTCAACTTTTATCAATATGTAAGTTAGTAATGTCTGAGAAAATAATATTTTTTACGTAGAATATTTTCATCGAACAGATTGCTGCTAGGGCACTTGCCAAAAGCAGTTCCGTAACCGAAAACGGAATAACTTTTGTAGTGTATATGGTATATTTACGTCGCATAAGGGATTAAGCTTTTGTTCTGTTCTTAAAATAAATAAGAATTTTTCTTTGTGACATGGTTGAGAAATAAAAATCTTTGTTCGGGCAAATATGGATATAAACAAAATGGAAAATATCATGAAACATGCTAAGAAGAATATTATTTTTATGACGTGGATAAGAAATAAACATTTTTATTTTATATTGTGTTTATTTATAATGCCCACTTTCATTGTTCATCTATACATTTAAGACTATAAAATTACACTGCTAAATACATACCTCCACCATAGATGGCCTTTTAATTTATTGCCACATTTTCCACGCATGGAAGGCAGTGTATGAATATCCACTACCCCATATCGTTATATAGATGTTGTAAGAGACGACAAAAGGAAACTGAAATAGGATATAGACAGCAGCTTCTTTCTGACAACTACTTAAAAAATTAAAAAAAAACTGCGTTTTCTCCCCCGCCTTTCAAGCGTAGCAACTATGGTAAAATGCTCACTTAAAATAATTAAATACTGAAAACAGTTCCCCTTATCAAGGACATTCTATAGAATTACAAGTACAACCCTTAGAAAGCTCTTTACTAGTCTACTCCAAAAAGGGAACTTCGAAAATATTTTTATTGCAATGGAATTTTAAGAATCTGATGAGTAGTTCCAGGGATTTCCTCCTACAAAAACAACCAATAACAACTAAATTTACCTCCTTATAATGTATGTAAAAATTTTTTTAGTACTTCGTCAATTATGTGTTCCTACAAAAATATCAATAAAGTAATTTTTTTATTTATTACTAAGGGAATTAAAATACCCAAAAGATCAATATTTTATCAATGAAACACGTCGATAGTTTCATTCTGTTTGCTGCACTAACATTACCTTCAATTTCATTACATATCTTATAATTAACATGGCTTTCGAATGTGTTTAACATTCGAAAGTCCCTATTCCAAACAATGCTACGTAATGAAGTTCTTGAAATACCGTTAGAGCCGGACGGCAAAAATTCGACTGTGTAATTCTTCTGTGTTACTGAAACGGCCCCACGCCTTCGTGCAACTAATTGCGTCAGTTCTGATTGCTCTGGCGCACAGGATAGCCACAGTTGCTTTGAAATGTTCTATTTGATGGATAATGTCATTGTAGCACTGATTTTTTTTGCGCCCGAAGCAATTAAAGGGCTACCCTATACGTAGGGAGGCGGAAAATGCATTACGCATACCACGATAGCCGGTCTATCGTGGTTATGAGGGGCTCACTGTCCTACCGGGGACCCCAAGTGATACCCTCTAAAAACCGCCTTTGGGGACAGGCAACCGGCTGATTAAGCTGTATTGTGCCTTATCATGAGCGACCCTCTTTTGGGAAAAGAGGGCGCAGGCGGCTAAGTGCCGCTGAGGGAGTGCATACGAAGCCAAATTAATGTTAGTTATTACAATAATTTAATTTAATTAGAGTTGGCCTGAGCCACCAGGAGACAGTTCAGGTCGTTTGACAGTTTATTAGGCGGGTCCGAGAGAGACTTTCTCGGCCTGCGGACACGATAGCGAGAGGGGGGTGGGGCTGCATAAGAAGCTGCCTCACGAATTAAATGGTTTGGGTGCGACTCTGAGGCTTTGAAGAAGTTCTCAGAGAGTTTTTTAAAAAATTGTTGAATTGTTGGGAGCTCTAAGTCCCGATGAAGGTCAGCATTACGGACGTACCAAGGTGCGTTCGCAGCTCGACGACAGAAGAGGTTCTGAACTATTTGTAGTTCATTTAAAATATTAGGGTTTGCGTGGGCAAAGACGGGGCCCGCGTAGGACATGACTGGTCGTATACAGACCTTGTAAAGGGTACGCTTGTTTCGAAGGGACATTTTACTGTGTCGGCCAAACATACTGTTGAGCCTACTCAGGTAAAATCGTGCGTGACGGGTTACTCTTTTGACGTGGGGCCTGAAAGTGAGCCCTGTGTCTAGAGTGACACCTAAATATTTGGCGGACGTATGCCAGGGGACAGGGATCCCTAGCATACGTATTGGTGGAGTGTTTTTGAGACGGCGTCATTTATAATCGAAGTGAACAGCGGAGCTCTTCTCCGGGTTCACATCGATGCGCCATTTTTTGAACCAATCTCCTAGGTCATCAACTGACTTTTGGATCTTGTTCCGTATGAAGGGTAGTGAGACACCTTTGCAGTAGATGGCAGTGTAGTCTGCGAAGAGGGAGAGTAGAACACCTTTCGACGGGATGGGAATGTCGTTGGTGAACAGGATGTACAGCAGAGGAGCAAGTACTGAGCCCTGAGGGACACCAGCCTTGATAGTGTCGCTGTAAAGAAAGCGTGCCTTCGTGTCTAAAACGAAAGGTACGATGTTTTAAATAGGAGGCCACGAGACGAACTAGACGATCGGGGAGACCTATTTTGTAGAGCTTGTAGATGGGGCCTGTGTGCCAGACTCTATCGAAAGCTTTAGCTATATCGAAAAAAACCGCGATGGTCTTATGACGACGAGGATAGAAACCACTGAGGATATATTCCACAATGCGGTGAACTCGTTGGAGACATGAGTGTTTGGCTCGGAAACCGAATTGATGGGGAATGATAAGAGGGTCGCCGTCTGTGGGAAACAGATAGCGCCTCATACGCGTTTGGATGACTCTTTCGAAGAGCTTGCCCATTGCCTTGAGGAGGCTAATGGGGCGATGGCTGGAGGGGGAGGTTGAGAGGCTTGCCTGGCTTGGGAATTCCAATCACAGTAGCCTCTTTCCACGTAGTGGGGAAATAACTGAGGTTGAAGCAGGCGTTGAAGATAATAGATAAAAAGGTTGACACCTGCTCAGGAAAGTGTTTTAGGGCTTGGTTGGAGATGCCATCCGCGCCCGGAGCCTTTTTCAGCTTAAGTCCTTTGATGAGGGATGAAATTTCATCATTGAACACAGAGATAGGTTCGGAGGCCGTAGGGGGTGAGTTCCGGCGGCGGACCTCATCCTCCACTGCCTGGACATGAGAGTGGTCGACGGGTTGAGAACTAGGAGAGCATTGAGCGGCAATGCTATCTGCAATGCACTCAGCCTTTTCATCGTCCTCGAAGGCAACCGTGCCGTCGGGACGGGAGAGAGAGGGGGAGTGTGGGTGATAGCGTCTATGCGGAGGGCTCTAGCCATCTGATAGTACGCTGTGTGAGATGGAGAGATATTCTCCATGAGCTTACTCTTTTCGAAGTCTCGAAATTCAGAGAGGCGGAAGCGGATTTCTCGTTGAAGACGATTGGCCGCGCGCCTATATTCGGGGGTGGGATATTTTGCTGCTCTCCGGAAAGCTGCTTTTTTGGCTTTTAATAGGTTGCTAATATGTAGGGGAAGCCCACTATTGTTAGCAACCGGGACTACCCTTTCGTTCTCCTTAAGGGAGGCTTTAATAAGGGTGGAGAGTGAATCGACCGCGGTGTCGATTTTTTCAGGACTATCTAAGTCCGACGGTAGGGAGATGGTAGAGTCCTGTGAGTCCAGAGCTTTAGCTAGGGACTCCTTGAATCCCTTCCAGTTAGTGAAGGTTTTCGTGTGTGTTGGGGGAGGTGGCTGATGGCCAAGAATGAGGGAGACCGGTCGGTGATCTGATCCTAGATCGTCTAGTGTCTCGATTGCTCTGAGATTGAGAGAAACTCCTTGGAGTAACGCAAAATCTAACACATCGGGGGCGTGATCGGTGTTATCGGGAAAGTGAGTAGCACCGAGAGGACTATGGACGGTAATATCAAGAGACTACGTGATATCGAGCAGTATCTTGCCACTAGGGGACGTAGTGCGGCATGTCCATTCAGTATGTTTGGAGTTAAAATCTCCAAACATAATGACTGAATTGCCTAAAGATAAGATGGCCTCAAAATCTTTTTTGAGGGGATAGGTTCCTGAAGGGATGTAACAGGAGGCTATGAGGATGGACTGATGTCCAGTCATAGCTAGCCTGCATACCGTGGCTTCCATGTTGGTAAGCTGCGGAGTAGAAATGGGCGAGCAATGAAGTGTCTTCTTGTAATAGATGGCCGTTCCGCCGCCTCGGCGGTTGGGTCTGTCGTTACGAAGAAGAGAGAAGTTTTTAATAGAAAGGCCTCTAGTGTCCTTAGCTTTGAGATTAGTTTCCTGTAGGAGGAGGAAATCGACTTCACGATTCCGAAGAAAGAGCTTAAGCTCTGGGAGGTTATTTCGCAAGCCGCGAATATTAAATGATACGAGCGATAACCCCTTAGGTTTTATACGACCGTGGGATTTTGGAAGATTAATTTGCTCAGTCATTAGAGTTAAGTTAATTAAGTTAACTTAACTTACAACGCTAATAGAAGGTTACTGTGTTCTGCAAGAACGAGAAGGCGTTCTTGTGGAGACTTCGCCGTGCGCAGTTTGCTTGCTACTACGGTTATTTCCCTAACATCGATATTCCTAATAGCGGAATATAGCGTGTTGTAGTCGTCGGGTGTGGGCTCTGCTTCATGTGCGTACGAGGTTGTCCGCGGTGGGTCTGCCTTTTTGGGCCCCCAGGGAAAGACTGGAGGCTGCATTGGCTTGGAGAAGCCCGGAGGGGGCCGAATTATGCCCTGAGGGGGCCTAGGGGGACCCTGAGAGGGTCGAGAGAAGCCCTGGATGGGCTGAGAAAGGCCCTGACGAGGCCGTTGTTGGAGGGCCGGGAATGAGCGGTCATTCAACGACGGTGGAGCTTGTCTACTGGGGCGAGGTTGAGGTGCGCGTGGGCAACCCCTGTAGTTAGCCGGGTGTCCTGTCTGGTTGCACAGGACACAGGCGGGCGGGGATTCGGCGTCCTTGGGCCGGGGACACTCTTTCGTGTTATGTGGTTCGAGGCACTTAACGCACCTGGGTGGGGCGGAGCAGTTGGCCGCCGCGTGACCATAAAGTTGGCAGCGGTGGCACTGCGCCGGGAAACCGGGCCTATGTGTGGGCTCTACCTTCACCCTCGACAGGCCACACACTATGCGTACCTGCCGGAAGATGGCTTTAGCCTCCGGCACGTTCGATAGGATTACTAGGGCAAGGTTGTATCTCTTGCCCGTTCTGTTGTGCATTTTGTGCACTGCTTCTACGGGGAAACCTTGGGACTTAAGGTCCTCAAGGATTTCCTCGTTAGAGAACTCGAAAGGGACGCCTCAGATGACGGCCCTGACTTTACGCTCTTCAGGGAGAGCGTACGTGTGGTAGGAGATTCGTTCGGCTGTGAATAGCCGGGTGATCTGACGGAAGTCCTCGATCGAGCTTGGGATGATTTTGATCGCCTCCCCGAGGTTGACGGCATGATCATACTTGATACCTGCATCGTAGCAGATTTTGGATAACTGGGTGAATTTTGCCTTGTCTCTTAGGAAGACAGGGGGCGGGACTTGCTTCTTAGCAAGGACTGGAGCACAACGAGAGGCTGGTTTGGTCGGTGTTGTCTAGTGACATCAGTGGGACGGCGGCAGCGTCGAGGGCTGCGGAGGTTGTGGGAGCGGCAGGGGCCGCTGAAATAGGGGGGAGTGCGTTTTAACGCGGCGCGCTTACCGTTGCGCTTGGAGGTGACGGTGATGAAAGTGGACTCCCCGGTTCCGTCGGAGTCAGAGGACTCCGATTATCCGGAGCCTGAAGTAGTGGCGGGCCTGTTGCGGGAGGTCGGCGCCGAGGACTCGGAGCATGCGTACACCATTTCTAAGGGTGCAGATTCAAGGGGGGGCAAAGGAGTTCCTCGTTTCGAGGTAAGACGCGATTACCGGCAGCGGAAGGTGTGCCTGAGAGGCAGGGAGGGGAGCCTGGGCGGCGATGGTGAGCGTGGACCGTCTCATTGCCATTTAAACCGAATTGGTTAATGAGGGCGGCGAGAGACTCAGTGAAACTGGATGTGGCCATTTTGGGTCAGTAAGCTAAGCTATTAAGGATGAGGACGGGTCCCTGTTCTCGGTAGAACAGGGACTAGATCGCGAGACGTCGACACACTATACACGAGAAAATAAAGGAGCCAGTAAAAAAAAATTGTAAAAAATGATAAATGAAAATGATAATGAAAATGAAATGAAAAGTGAAAATGAAAAGCGGAAGTCAGTCAGACCTCCCTGCCCGAAGACGGGGGGCAAGAACTATAGCGAGAAAGTGACTCACCGGCAGCCTCGACGCTGTTCCGCGTGAGCAGGACAGCGGAGGCGCGTGAGAGCGAGACAGCACTACCGTACTGTATGGGAGCGCGGACCACCAGGAGGCGACCGTCCGAGAACGATGCCGACGGCGGACTGAGCACTGCGTCAGCGCTGTACAGCGCGAGCGGGACAGCGGGGGTGCGAGAGCGGGAGAGCACTACCGTACAGGAACGAAAGCGCGGACTACTTGGATGCTACCGCTCGGAAGCGATGCCACAGGCGGAATGCGTAGCACTGATCAGTTCTGAATATTTTTGAACTGTGCGGTTTGAATGTTTTGTTTAGTAGCCCTCTGCCCTTTTTTGTAAACTGTACGTGAATAAGTAATCGTTATGGAGTTTGTGTAATTGTCTCATATTTACGTAATATTTTCAGTTTAAGTAGCATATATGAAATTATAAGAAATCTTTAAAATTATTTGTGTTTAACCCAAGAGATTTTTCTTTAGTAGAATTGAAAAATATTACAAATTGAATTGAAAAATTATGATGTTATTATAACATCCTTGCCGAAAGCTTTATATAGTAATATATTATCCTACATCTAAGACTATTTTCGAGATTGCGGTTTTGTTTTGAATAATTAAGATTATCCATAATTTTCTCTCCTTTTTTCGGCTCCAACCCATATTTACTCATTTTTACTATGCATTATATAACCGGACATTATAATAGTTTGTAAAATCTATTTAAATGTATCAAAAATTAAAACTCTGAATTTATTTATTGCGTTCTTACAAATTTAAGTGAAAAAATTGTATTAAACAAATGAAATATTTATAGCCGATGGTAAGGTATTTGTAACCACTTTTAAGACATTTTAGGTGTAATTCTCACACTTGATGAAAAGTGGTATAAATGACATATAGTTTGCTATGATATATATTTATTTACATAAAATTGTGTGTTAACAGTGTGTTCTTAAACTTTATTAATTAATATATTTTATTATTTCATATAGTTATTGTAACGTTGTTTTCGCTTACTTATGTGAATATTCTTATATAATTAACGTTTGTTGCTAAAACTTTATACATAAATTACATCAACCATTAATTGCCGACACTAAATTACACTTTAATATCGCCTGCAGACAATGAACCAATCCGAAAAATACCCGAAAGTCAACCGTAAATAGGATTTAAGGTTATGTCATCCCTTCATTTTATTTGTCGCTACCTTGACCGCCCATTTCATGTGCCGGTACCAATTTTGGTAAGTAGTACGTTTCAGTCTGTGTTCTTCAGAGCTAGGATTAGATATTTTTTTACATTTTTCTTTAAATGTATTACTTGTTTTCTGGCCACGAAGTGGTGGCAGCAGGCCGTTTCAACTCTTTGATGCAACGCGGCGTATCTAAAACTCACACGGAAAGCGGCGGTTCGAAGGAATGGCACGGCAAGAGATAATTTGACGGACGAGTTATTTTTGAGTTTACGTCGCGTAACCTCACGAAATTTTGGAAGAGATAAGGTGGCATATTATATTTAATTATACCAAAAAGTGGCGTTGCTCAATGAAAGTGTTGATGATATTTCATTTTTAAAATGTTGCCTCCATTGATGTACGGCGTGACGTGAGTTCGTGGCGGTATCCCGAAGTAATATCTGAGACGTAGATTAGGGACTGACAATATGCGGGCGGCACTGCGGATCGCGGGTTCGAATTCCACTCGAAACCAATGTTTGAAGGACCTAAAAATAATTATTCCTAATCTAGATGGTTATCCATGTGCAACTTACGAGTATGTAAATGAAATGCCTCCACGATGAAGAAGAATCATAGTATGAGTAACGTTCTCTTTAAGAAAAGTATCATCCTATAGATGTATCGCATGAACGTCGCATTGCTTGTCATATGCTTACTATCATTTCTAGGAGGGTTTAAGGGAAAACAGAATCAACTGCGCTTTTCCAATGTATATTGTAGAACTATACAGGTTTTTAGAACATTTTTTAATTATAGCATAATAAAAGTCGGTAAAGTGTGTTGGCGGTGAAAGAATGTCCACTACCTCATATCTGACTATCGTAAGAAGCGACAGAGGGAAAAAAACCAGGAGATGAGCAACATCATCTTTCTAATAATAAATAAAAAATAAGTAAATTGCGGTTGCCAAACTGCTTGCTAAGCGCGGCAATTATGGCAAACAGTGGATTATATACATGCTGTACAAAGGTGATAAAAAAAAACTAAAACATACATTATTATACAGACTTATTCCCAACAGTATCCCTAGAAAATAGGCTACGTTTTCACGCTAAATGGCTACACTCAGCTTTATTAAAAAATAATTTTAATTTCTTAAAAAAGGAACATTTCTATTTTAGGTAAATCTAAAAATCGCAATTGAGGATTTCATAATGCCGGTGAGGATTAATCTCGAATTACTTACTGGTAAATTTGCGGCAAACACTTAAACTCCTGAACTACCCTCTTAAATCTGCTCTATAAATACTATAATGAAATATAAAACACTACTCCTACAATGTTGTAAACTTATTTAATATTAATCAATTCAGGTATTGTGTGTCGAAACTAGCCATTCACAATATTCACAATAAACTAAGTAATTAATACATTATTCATGTATTAATTACTTAGTTTACTAACTCATCTTACATTACTACTTTGTGAATTATTCAAATTATTATTACACAGTAGGTAAGCTGTCATCACCATCATCTTTTCAGCCCAACATAAGCCACCCCCAAGAAATGCTATAGAACACGGTCCCGATCCATGGACTTATTGCATCTCTTACCTGGACGTCCCTCCATCTAGTAAGAGACTGTCCTATAAAATACTTACCCGTACGAAGATGCTCTTTGAGAACCTCTCTTCCCGTGGGTTATCGGTTCTTCAAGTAATATAACCGGCCATCACAACTTCAGCTTAATTATAGCACACTTTACGAGTACAAATTTGCTTACTTTAACTGTGGCCATCATTGTTGGGTTAATAATTTTTTTTTACTTTTTATAAGCCAGTGTTTGACCACAATCCCACCTGGTGGTAAGTGGTGATGCCTTAGATGGTAAATCGCACTGTCTTAGCGTAACAAATGCCTATTCACTCTTGCCTTGCAGACGCCCAGATTGTATTCGAACGGAAAGTTAGACGCCGGCAGATTATTCCACTCTTTTGTTGTACGCATTAAAAAGTCGAAGTAAACCGTTTGGTTCTAATGCGTGAAATATCAACAACAAAGTGGTGAAAACCCACCGACCGCCTGGCCGTCCCATCGTGGAAAGGAAAAGGAGTGTGGCCGTGGAAGGAAAATGGGAGATCTTCCTCCGGGCAAGGTGTTCTGCCCGGGGAGTGGCCAACACTCCGTGTGTAGTTCGGAGATGTTCGGTTTGATATATACTGTTTTATGATTCGGAATTTTGATAGCGTGATTTAGGCTTCGGTGTATTTCGATTGCGGTGCGACGACAGCAACGCCACAGAAGGAATTAAAGCGTGCAATTCCTGCGCACACTCTGCGAAATGCAACCTATAGAATACCGAGAGGCTGGCTAATCTGCGCCTGTGCGCGAGGCTCACAAAGTTGGTTTCAACCAAATCAAGGTCACCAATGTGCTTCTTAGCACATCTCTGCACTGAGTCTAACGCTGCCAGGTGGTATTTTGCAGCACCAGACCATATGTGACAGCAGTACTCCATGCACTACCGGACTTACGCTTTATATAAGTTAAGAAATTGTCCTGGCGTGAAGTACCAAAGAAGGCGGTCAGTGTACTCCAAAGATACATTCCGGAAATTAGTAGCCAGGGTGAGCATGCTTTTTTTAGCAGTAAAAAGACACGCATGTGTTTTGGAGGCGTTGAATCTCACGAGATTGGCATCGCCCTATTTGGAGACTATCTGTAGTATGAAATACACATGCTCAAGACTGGATTTGATCGCGGCTGTCCCGAGTACTTTGTTGGTATCTCTCCACAACTGTGCTATCGTCTACGTACCCGTAGGTACCGGGCATAAGCAGATCATTAATATGCAGCAGGAAGAGAATGTGGAGAGAACGGACCCTTAAGAAACACCGGCGTCAGTTGCCACAAGATCGGATAACCGTTCACTCAAAAAGTTCTTTACCCATTCTATCAGACCTGGGAATAAGCCGTACGTTGCAAGCTTACGAACTCTGACAAAGGCCTTCGAGACATCAAGGGAAACAGCACGGGCTTCCCCACTGTCTCCGAGTGCCTCGCCCCATCCGTGTGTGGAATATGATAGAAAGCCCCCAGCTGACCAATTTCAGCGAAACCCGTTTTGCCGGTAACTAAGGAGGTCATATAATACCGATCTTTTGTTCTAGGTATGCCATTAAGCATGCGTTCAATATATGCTCCATAATCTTGCAGAGTATGGAAGTAATTGAAATTGGCCGATAGTTGGCAGGGTTGGTACGGCTACCTTTTTTAGGCACAGGCTGCACATTGGCCAGCTTCCAAGATTTGGGCACTATTTCAGTTCTGAATGAGAGGCGGAACAAGCGCGTCAGATAACTCCGGGCACAGACTTTTAGAACTTTAGCCGGTATACCATCAGGTCCACTAGCTTTGTTCACGTATAGACTTCACAAGGTTTTAGGAACCTCCTTATTGGTGATACGGACCTCTGACATAGAGGTACCACAGTGAAGTAATTGAGGTGGTACGCTGTTGCTACTATCCAAACGCGAATTTCAAGCAAAATAGAGAAAAAAAGCAAAAGAAGCAAATAAATCCGCTTTTTCCTTAGGAGCGTACGCCAGTGAGCCATCTGGTTTTACTAGAATGCTTCTGTATTTTAAAAATATTGTAAAAATGTATTATTTATTGTAAATCTGTTTGTGGTATATGTTAATAAATGAAAAGAATGGTAAAATTAAAAAAATGTACAACGGACTTTAATATAAATAAAATGAGAACATCATTAATGTACTCGTAAGTAGGTAAAGTCAATTAGATAACGCGTTATTATGGATAATTAAAATTTTTTTGTCAAATATTATTCAAATTTTTAAGAGACTACAGGAAAAGTACCAACTTTCAAATAAAAAAAAGAATCATAAAAGTCGATTCAGCTAAAAAAAAGTTCTGAGGTAACTAACACACATAAAAATATATAGTCGAATTTAGAACCTTCTCCTTTTCTGAATTCGGTTGAAAAGTCTATTAATTTACTTTCCATACTTTCCAAAGAATAGCGACAATCAAGCATGGAACTTGAGATATACTAACTGACCACCGCTGCCTATAAATATCTTCAACACTCGAAGAATTGTAGCTGCATTGCCGACCTAAAGTAGTAGTTTACTAGAGGACTATTTTCTACCTTGGACTCAGTCTAAGTAGATACCCTCTTACATATTCATTCAGTGCGTGCGCGGCAGTTCCGCTCTGGTGAATATAGGAAGCCAGTAAAAATCACAGTAGGTATGTGAGGCGTTCCATAATAGGCCCATATTATCATCATCAGGGGAAAAACAACTGTATCTCTATTTGTTTCAATTTTAAGTGTCTATGGGCTGCAGGGGCCTTCGTTTGCGATTTCAATTTGTAAAAATACTTCTTTCTTTATGGACCGTAAGACACATTGGCGCTGGGGTACAGTAAATTTCACGCAGTGATTGTACGTGACATATAATTAAATAAACAAGAAGCCCATTTATTCCGTATTCATTTTCCACAGAATTATATCTTTCGGTATACATCTAACGCTGTCAAATTGTGACATCCGATGAAATCTTATAAAACAGGAAATAAAGTAAAACGGAGAAAAAAAAACTTCTTACACATCTAAATATTAATCGAATCATCCGCTAAAATTATATTTGCAACTGGCTGTTTCCCACAACTTCGTACTTATTACGATTTACAGCAGTGAAGGACCACTTTTCAGATCCATAAGTCATCAATGGCAACTCACTGGTTGTACAGTCTCGCATTCTAGTTATGAGGTATACCTGATGAGAAGATGTGTCGTAATTTCACGAACGCTCTCCAGTCGAGTTGAATCCTTCGATTGATCTCTTCCCCCGTCTATTTTGCCCCGACGCTACTATCATCATACATATGTCAAGTGACATTGTGGAAGCCCCTGCGATGATTAAGACTCGGATGTGTAGTCATGAGTGGAGGAGGAAATTGGAGGTACATTTTGTTATATTCACATATAAGTACTAGTTATTTTTGTAAATTACCGCGAAAAATACTTAAAATTTTGAATGACTTCGTTTGATTGGTTATTGTTTTTTTAGCGACTAC